>VZTD01002147.1:560-179717 GCA_013397725.1 Rhagologus leucostigma
CCGCCTTCTTTCTCCCTCACCCTTTTTTTCCCTGTATCACCTGCACTGAGCTGCTGTTCGAGAATATGCTCAGGGAAGTGCAAAATGGTATTGTCCTAGTTAGCAAGGCTCAAGCATGGGGGAACGATGCGAATATGTGTTTCTGGCTCTGTCTCTCTCTCTGTAGGAGACACAGCACTCATTTTTGCAAGCAATCAGACGGAATACAGAGCATCTTCCTGTTTTCTGCTCTGCTTGTCCCAAGGGCTTCGAGTTTCTCTTAAAGTACCAACTTTCATCTTCCTTTTAAGTCTGCAGGGAATTTCAGTGACAGTAGCTACAATGATGTTTTCCCCTCCTTTCTTTTACAGCCAACACGTGCCTGTATCTTTTAAAAAGTAAACATCCAGAACAGAGGCCAAAGATATTTTGGAAAAAGCACTTGACTGCTTCAGAGCCAGCAGGTGTCCGTCTTGGATGCTTTCCACATATCTCACAGGACACAATTGCTTAGATGCAGCTCTAAAATCCCAGGGGACTCCAGCCTTGCAAGGAAACTTGCCCCCCTGCAGCTCCACAGCTGCCTTGCTGGGGCTGGTGCAGCTACACTGAGACAAGCAGGGACATGGGAATCCCGACGATGGCATGGGAAGCACTGGTGGGGTGGGCACAGGGCAGTGTAAGGCCACTCCTGCCACTGTTTCCATGGCCCAGTGGGTTCAGCACCAGTTTTGCTCCTGGAACAAACAGAATTTTGACCCACACCAGCCGAGAGACATCGCTGGCAAAGCAGCTCTGTACAGCTGTGGGCACAGGACACAGCTCACAAGTTCATAGCACCTGTGTGAAAGGGCCAGGCAAGGGAAAACATCATCCTTTCACACCACTAAACCCAGCAGCAAAAACAGACACTGCTCTTGCTGACGTACCCAGTCCTCAAAAGTGCTTGAACTAGGTAGGGGCAAAACACCACTGAGAGCCAGCAACCCTTGCATTACCTTTATAAGAGACATGGCCACACACTAACAGGAAATTGGCCTGCTTATAAACAGTCTTAAATTTATGGGACATCAGTATTTTCATGAAAACACCACCTGGGCCAAGGTGCTGGCCCATTATATGTCTCTTGTTTAAAAAGAAAAGCCAAAAGTCTTTGCTCAAGATTACCTTCCTGATCTTTCAACACTGGCCTCTTTGAGCCATAGACAGTTTTTTGGGTATATGTCTGGTCAACTCACAGCTGCCATGGGAACTCCAAAGCCTTTGATAATACTGGGTTTAGAATACTGCATACAGTAAATTTGAAGACTGCAACACGAAAATAAATTACTCCAAATTCCTTGCCCCTCCTCTTTATGTCCACAAAATAAAAAAATCTGCATGAGCCACACTGAAACTCTCTCAACCAGATGAAGCTTCAATGAGGTAGTACCTACATGGAACATTCCAGAAAAAAGCCTTTTTATTAAAAAAAGAAATGGAGCATTTTACTTTAGATTTATTCAGAGATGCAGCTCCCCAGTCATTTACAGAAACTCTTTCATAAGATTTAGAAGAGGGGAAAAAGGAAACAATGAAATGACTTATTTTTAATCTGGGGTTTAAAGGCTTTTTTTCTTTCCAAAAAAAAGTCCCACACACAAAGAAAGAAATTCAATGCAAACCTCTGTTTCTGTATCATGAAAGGCCCTTCCAGCACCAGAGTAATCAATTTCTCAGAGCTTGTGTGGTCTACGGCAAAAGCCAAAGAAGGTATTTAAGTGTATACAGCCTTCAGCATTTTGATGGTTTGCTTTTGAAATACAACTTGTTTAAATTTTATATCTTTTTTTACAGTTAGTTATGTCTAAAGAAAATGGTTCCTCTCAGTATAAAAAAAATAGAAAAAAGGGAGAATAAATGAAATTGAACCTGTTTTTGAGCTGTTTGCCCATTCTAAAATCAGAGTAGCTCAAAGTTGCACCATGAAAAACTATTGCAGTTGTAATTACAGCTCTCATCATTATATTATAGCCAGTCTTAATTTAGCATCAAACACTTTGGCTCATATGAACAGAAGAAATATTAAATAAGAGTGGTGCTCCAAACACCAAGAGCTTATTACCAGATAAGCATCCACAGAAATTTACAGGAACAGCAAAGCAAATACTTTGTCAGATGTAAGAGCTCTCTGCCTTTTCTAGAGCTGAAAGTCATAAGCAAATCATAAATCACTTCAGCATGGGGAAGGGAGTCTTTGTCCTTATGGTAACCCCAACTTCCCACCATGAAAGAAGGCCATCTTGAGACAAGATTTTACAGCTGGGATTTAACTCAGGTGGAAAAAGTGTGAGATAGAGAACTCTTGTAGGTAGGAACAAACTTCTACGACAGACTTCTCATTCTTTCATCAGTACATTTTGGATCCAATCCACTTACCACGTGGGAACAGCAAATGGGGAACAAACTGTGAATTCAAATAACTGTAAACTCAGCAAGATGTGGAAATAAAACACAGATGGTGCACTTCAGATTAAGGGTCAGCATTTCAGTGTCACTTTCCACTTTTATATTGTGATAGGTGATGTATAACAACCACCTTCTCCTCCAGACAGCACTCTAATTGAACCATGACTCACTTAGGAAAACAAGAGGCAAGTGATACCTCCTTGGAAGCCTCCTGCCAGTCGAGAGGAGCTAAGGTTACTTGGTTAAGCTGTGGGTTTGCTGCTTGAGGATTAATGTTTAGGAATGGAAGTTGTCTCCACTAGACAGACATGGCTGACAGAAGTTTCTTCAGCATTTCCATCTTCCTGCACGCTAAAGCAGGGCTGCTCTGCCTCGCAGGGCTGCGCCCAGTACCCACATGGTCCCCTCTTCACCACCTACATTTCCAGCAGCAGTTTGCAGAGGTTGCTCTGATACCTATTTGCAAAAGCCAAGAACACAACCCACTGCTGCCAACATTCCCCAGTACCAACCCTTAAAAAAAGTGCTCAGTCCTAAAACACCTCTGCAGGTCTGCATCCTGCTTGCCTGAACACTGGGTAATTTTATTTTCTCAGACACATTTTGTCCAAAATCTGAGGAATAGAATTTACGATGACTTTATTCTGGCTATGAAGTGTTAATTGCATGCCCAGGGCCCTCTAGAAAAGGGTCGTCTGCCTGTAAGCACGAGTTCAAAGAAGAAATAAAGGAGTAAGTAGAGATTAGATGACAGAAGAACTGTAAATCTATAGGAGCTTGAAATGGCAGATAGAGAGGAGCAGTAGTGATTGTAAGGTGATTATTACCTTCAAAATATGCTGGAGGTTGTTTATCAGATCAGAGTTAATGAGGGAGAAATCTAATAGAACTATAATATTAAATTTACCACTTTAATGGTATCATCAATGTTCTATAATGTGGGCAATTTACAGAATGTCTGTCAATGTGATTCTCCAGCGTGGTTAGTTACACAGGAGCAGCACTATTGCATCTCATCAGCTTTTCCCTTCCAGAAACACTGGGCATTTTGCAGAGGATTGCTAAGTGAGATAGCAATCTATATCTTTAAAATGATGGAAATGCAAAAATGGGAAAGATATTTATGAACATGATGGGATGTTCACATTCCTGGAAGAACTGTGTCCAGCTCTGCCCTACTGTTGAGTTTAGCCTTCCTACTTCTGCACTGCCATGTAGTGTCTTGCTGGGTTTTCCATGACTCACATCTTGCAACACTTGCTGCTCTCCTCAAAACCTTCCAGATCTGGATTTGGGAGAATTGCTAATAACCTCACTGTTCAAGCACATTTGCAGCTCTCCTGTGTTATCCCACTCTGAACAAAAGAAAACACTAAAAAACTCACACCCTAGAGAAACATGAACAAAGATGGTAGTAAGGGCTCACAAACCAACACTTAAATGAAAAGTCAAAATACCCAGTTTCAAGGTTTTGATTACTAATTCAAAAGACCTGTGAACAGTAGGAGATGGTAATGCTGTGTTTATTAATAGCCATCTCCTCATGTATTCAAGGAAGAGTTCGCTAAAAGCAGCAGCTTCTTAATGTGGAATTCCACCTTCCCTCAGCATCTGTCCAGCCCCTCAGTTCTGAGCTTTGCCAGTTCAAATCCCTAATACAGCAAAGATCACCTGCACATTTTTAGCATATGACAAATGTCCCATCAAGTAGCTTTAAATTTTGGTACTTGAGTTTCCATGATGGTCTAAGATAAAAAACAAAGTATCATCAAAGTCTCTGAAAAGCCTTTTTATAGGCCTTTCACCAACATCAACTTTTGTTTATTGTTTTTTCCCCTGGTAAATAAAGTGTTAAACCTGAAGTTCAGTGAAAAAGTGCAGGTAGTGAATGAATGATGAAGTCTGAAATATAATTCAATAGCAGATGATACTTCCAAAGGTCTTTGATGAGGTTTTCCTCCATATTCAGCTTGAAAAAGACCATACAAGAACTGCCAGATCACTATCCACCTGATTACTCTGTGATACATAACTCATTTTGAAGATACATTAGCCTTTCAAAGAGTCATTTATTAAACATTTCCATTTAAATAAAAATTTTCACAATCGTCAGTGAAACAGATGTACTCCCTCTTAAATCACTAATTAAGAGCAGTCTGGGACATTACAAAGCCCTTTAAAAGGGATTCAGAGAACTAGTGTCTCCCTTAAATAAATCTGTTCTGGCAATGACCCAGGAATCTCGACTTCATAACTCAAAGCTCTAATTATTCAAGAGAAGATTATAAAAAAAGGATACATCTAGACTGTTAAGACTAATAAGAAAGATTTATTTTTCCTTCAGTAGGGGCAGAACTACAAATATTTGTTCTATTTTTTCTACCCTCTTTTCACTTGGGGTGGGGGGACGGAAATCAGTGAAGATGAATTTAGAGTTATTCCCAATAAAGGTATTGGATATGACTCTCCCCAAAGAAAACCAACTAGCAGAATCTAAACAGCTTTTATAAATGATTACACGGATAATCGCCTCTCTGCTGAAATAAAGGCAAAAAGGATTTAGAGGACAAATAAAGCACACTTTATGTGAGGAAGCATGTAATGTTAAAAAAAGGATAAATGTTTGAAGATGAAATGTGACAACTCTGCATTCCCATCAAAACCATCAGGAGCTGGCATCTGCCACTGCCCCCCTGGGCTCAGAGACTGTGACGGCAGCAGGATGTGTGACTGGGAATCACACAGGAAAATCCTCCTCCACAATCCCACTAGTTTTGCCCATGCTGTACTGCAGATATCACACTGGACCAGAAGAACATCATATAAATGTGATTTACAGGTGTTCATTTTTAAATACTGACATCTCTGACAGAAAGCACAGGACTTTTGTAATGGTGAAACCACCAACACGCCCAAGCACAAACATACCTATACAGTGACAGATGCTTTCTGGAGGGAGTTAATAATGAAATACCAAATGTGAAGCCCAAATGCAAACGTGAGTGGAAAAGCAGGTTAAAGAACATATACGCATTTAATTTTACCTCATTTTAAAACAATCCTTTTGCTTGGAAGACTCATTCTCTTGCTTTGTAGCATAATCAATACACTGAAATCCTTGAACAGATGCACGGTGATAGCTGAAAAGAAGTCAAACTGCCTAGAAATCAAAAGCTGTGGCACTGCAGCCATCACAAAAGATCTTATCAGGACACTGGGACATCATATGAAAAACTGTGGCAGGACAGAGCCAGTTTTGAACTAAATAATGTGGGGTAATTCATCTCCACCCCTTCAACCTCCAAACAGCAGTACCTGCTCTCAGGTCTGATTTACTATCTGCTCTCCCAGAGACTCTCACCTTGGAAACCTTTATGTTTTAAAACACATGCACAGACATTGTTTGCACTAAACTTAAATATCCACTTGCAGCTGCTTTGCCGTAGTACAAAGCAACTGCGATGAAAAACCTACAAAACTAAGTACACTGGGGACTAACAAATAAAACGAAGAAAACTGGCCGTGTAATCTCTTCCCACACTTCTTACCCAAATCTCCTTTGGCATGGGAGAGCATATAAAGCTGAGCTCCTCTGCTTTGTACTGTTCTCTGGTGCCTCATGCAATTCCAACTGGGTGTACAGTGAAATAAAAAAAAGCTATTCCTCACAAATGGGGAAGCAGATGGAGCAATATTTGCTATCATAAGTGCTTTTATTTCCAAAATTAAAAAACAAAACAAACAGACCCACCCCTAAACAATAGTTTCACTGGCACAAAATGTGCTATTGATCTGAAAGGACAGACCAGATGGAAAAAAGGTCCTGAAGTCTTCTAGATTAAACAAAAATTATTGTCTATAGAAAGGAACTAAACTGCAGAAATATTGGCCCTGTTGCTCAAAACAGGGTATTTTTCTCTCCGTTAAAAGTGAAAACACATCTGGTTCACTAATAAGTGAAAGAATTATATCCTTGAAAACTGCAGGGGACACTGCTGCAATTTGGCACTCCCTGGAACACAGCTATAAGGATTTTCTAAAGCCAGTGGTTGTACTCAGGATACAGTCCCAGCTGAAAACACAGGAAAAATTAAATGTGTATACACTAGCCGGCAAGGAAAATATACCTCATATTATACAGTTAGAATAACTCACAAGCAAATATTCTTGAGAAAAATTATCTTTACGTACTGTTGCTATCCGTATGTTACACCCCAGTGATAACGCCACTATTTAAAAAGTATTTCAAACTTTTTCCTAACATAAATCTTGTAAAACAATTAATTATTTTTTATGTGTTAGAAAAGAGTCTGCCGCTCCTCACCTTATCAGCGTGGGCCTTCAAATGAATATTTCATGGACCCTGCAACTATTTCTCATTACAAAAGCAGAATTACACCTCTAGGAAGTGAACTGCAACAAAAGGTACTTGGATAATAAATACATCTGCAGGTCTGGAAAGCTTCTGAGAATTCAAGAACATTTGTGTACATAAACTGATGATTTATTGCCTGGGAAGAAAACTAATGTGCACTGTCAGTGATTCTGTTCACCTTAATAAAAATTAGTAACTAAAAATAACTTCAAAATTGTAACTCAAATATCCACACACATAAAAACACATTCATTTGTAACATAAAGGTCTTTATGCTTCACTTCAGCAATTTTTCCCAGTATACTGATACACTTTTATGCTCACTATTCTAAAGAAAAGAACCTTCTGTAACCTGGTTTGCATATCCCTTTTATCAATTCATTCTGAAGTTCAGAAATACTTATGGGGAAACCCAGACCTACAGGACTTTAAAAACTATCCTGGGAAATCACCTAAGTCTGCACATTTGACAGGAGTTTCATTACACCCCAGCCCATTTAGTCTCTCTAGTCTTCCATTACCTGCGGATGATGGTAGTTATGCACAGAACAGCTTATTCAGCTCCTGGAGAAACTAAACTGCCCTTTGGAAGTTCAATTATCCATGAAAATCTTAAAAGCAGATAATAAGCTTCAACGTGCAGTCTACAATCACTTACTAAAGTTTGTCCTATCAAACTGTGAAGTTTTGTTGTTCAATATTATTGGTTTTGCTTAGAAAGGAGACATTTCCTTTGCACCAGGAGATCGCTTGGAATGAAGAAACTTACTCTCAAATTTCCCACTGAAATGTGAGAGAGCTCAGGCCAGCCAGGTGTGTGGGTGTCATTGGCTTTTTCTGAGCCTCCTCACAGATCACTCGACACTTACAACTATTGATTTTTATCCATTTCTTTCCATTTTGTTCCATGCTCCTCCATAAGACCAACCACAACAGCTGGAGCTACTGTTCTGTAATTGAGGACAGAGAAACAGATCAAACTCTGGGAAGGTGAGAGAACAGACAGCAGAAATCAAAGTGGTAAATCTCTAACATTCAGATCTCCAGTCAATTAATCCCAGGACGTGTACTTGTTTTGGGGAAGTGAATCAACCGTTGAATGATGACCTCCTGACATTTTAAAAGCCCATTTTGTGAAGAAAAGGCGAAAATTAAAAGAAGAATGCCATATAGTATCTAGTGTGACTTAACTCTAGGCTAGCCACTACACTGTTGCCTTTTCATCTACCATCAAAAAGACCTTGCACCTTCCAGAGTTTTGCTTCTGAAGACTGCAGCCTGGCAAGGAAAGGAATTGCACAGTACTGAAATAAGATTAGCTGTTATTTCAGTCATGTCCACACCAGACCTTTACTTTTGGCAAGCAAAGGTACAGACACCAGACCCACCATAGCTGCCTCTGCATGTCACACAGGACTGCAACAAGTGGAGAACCAAGTAAATGGAAAAAACCCCCAAAACCAAACAACATGCTGAGATAAGTTTTTATGGAAGTATAATCTTTCTGATTCCTCTTGATGCACTCTGAAAAGAAAACTGCTGCCAGGTTGTTGAGTATAAGCAACTAAGACAAATGGCCAGTACTGCATGTTTCTGTTAAACAGATACCCTCTGCCATAATTTCAAAAAGAGGAAGATTATTCTGTCTGTTCAGTCATCTGTGAACAGTGGTTTGGACACACTGCTGCATTAGTACCTTAAAGTAAGTTGCTATCACATATCTTTCTCAAGAAACACTATTGCACAGATATCTCCAGTTAAGGCTGTTTGGAAACACCTATTTAATGGATATACTCTTAGATGAACTTCCAACTAATCACAATTTCCACCAGGTGAATCTTCACATACAACTATCCTGTTTGGGGAAGTCCTGCTCCTAGAAACACTCTCTGAAACCTAAAGCCAGAATGTCAACACACTAGATCACTGACTCTCAGCCTCCCCTAAATCTTCTGTGAGCACAGGTGGACTTAAATGTGGCAGAGGGTGCCCCAGCAAGATGCCTCACACAGTTGATAAACCTGCCCTCTTGCTCTCAAGTGTTTGGGCTGGCAAAATTGAGCTGGAATAAGTGAAATCCACTCTAGAAATAAGGTGTGGACCAAGTCTTTGCATCAGTCAAAGCACTTCTGGTAGAGGTACGGCCAAGGGGTAATTGTGGAATTGTTGCCATCTCACAGTATAGTCCAAGCTCAATGCAGCCATTAACTACCCCAAAACAGAGCATTATTTCTGGTCATCTTCATTAGGCATATCAAAACACAGGAAAAATGTGGTACTTCAAAACAAAAGAAGGAAAAGGGATAGCTAAAGATTGGACCAACATACTATTAATCTGGATGAGGTATTGATGGATTTTTGTCTAGTTTTGACAATGGAAACTACATGCTAAGAACAAAAAAAGTAACTAATCTGAACATCTAGGAGAATAACTTTGCTCAAGTTTTAAAATCCTGATTTTTCTTAAGCAAAAGACAGAAATATTCTAAAGTAAAGGCTCAGTGAAGTTTACAATGAAATGAAAGCCTCAGGAAGAAAGTCAAGGAAATAACCCAGTGGCGGTTCACATGAGGTAAAAGCTAGTCCAGTGGCTGAACTACACTAACTCTTCCAAAGATTTGTCCATTGTAACATGGCTTTATAACTACTTATACACCATCCAAATATATAAATAGGTGCCCTGCCTCTCTTCTTTACTCTGCCTTGGTCTTAGCTTATGCTACTGCTCAAGCTGTAAACTCAGAGGGGAATGCCTTGTGCCTGTAAATAAACCCGTGGGTTTGGTGTGATAGGAACAGCAGAGCACTCGCGACTCGTGACAACCAAACTTGGAGGCCACCTGGAATCTTGTCACAGCTGTTGTTTACTACAGAACACTGCAAGAAAAAAATCAGTTCAGTGGGGAGCTGGGAGCTGAGGGTATGAGGACTCTGAGGAAGTGTGCTGGAGAGGCAGATGACACTGAGGAGCAGGGAAAGACTTCAGTTTGCAAAAGTATGTGTGTGGTTCACCAACCTATTTCAACAATACTTGACCTTTGAGTCTATTTCAAGGTCTCATTTTTTAATGATAGTTCCCACATTTAGGGATCAGATTCTCTGATCTCTCAGCAAACCATCCTGTGTCACCCATACAGGCAATGCTCCTATGGCCCCTCTGAGAGCTGACATCATCCCACTCATCCTCAAGGGTTCATCAGAAAATAAATCAAACTCTTAACCAACTCTCCTAAAGAAAAAATCTAAATGTTGCTTAAGCAGTGTGTCATTGACAAAATAACGAGGTTGAGTCAAACTTTCTGCATCTTTCCTCCCTTCTGCTTGACCTCTGTCTTCTACAAAAGCTGTCACCATGCCTTCACTCAGTTCCAGAGCCAAGCACACAACGGGCACAGGGCTGTGTGGGAAACAGGAACCCTCTGGGTTTTCTCACCACCGGTACCAAACCAGTCAGGGCTGAACCACGTGCTATTCTCACCAGAATTTCTGGGCAAGAACTGGTTAACAGCACCTTTTTCCATTTTGCATTTACTAATTATCACTTCATTTAGCCCTTATATTAGTACGATGAAAAGCAGCTGTCAGGCCAAGCATGCTCAGTCCAAGTGACCTTGTGTTCTTGTTTCTGTTTACCACATAAGCAGCAGGGAATTCCATTTTCAAAATACAAGGCTTCATAATCCATTAGCACTAGAGATTGGTCCAGGGCTCTGGATTTACTGGTCACATGTACCAAGGAATAAAAATATGAGCATACAGCCAGATTAATCTCCAGACCCGTAAAGCATCCCAACCCACCATGCAGCAGTCTCATTCCAAGCCACATATGAAAATTAGCATCATTCTTAAAAGCTACCATTAATACCATCCCCACAGTAAATGAAGCAAATATTAAATGCTACCTGCCCGACAATTTGGTAAGTGCAGAGACACAAAATAACCAACACCACTTCTCGGATTTTCCACTTGTTCCACAAGTGAATCATAAGTTCTCACGTTCTTATTAATACACCAACAACCCACATCTTCCCCAGCTATTTCTAAAAGGCAGGAATCCCTTTCACTGCTCCTAATTTTAAATCAAAAGCAAGTCCAAACAGCTTAGCTCACCATCAAGTTCAATAAATCAAATAAAAGAATCAATGGAAAACATTTCAAAATGTAACTTTGGTAACGTGTAAAATGTTTCCCCAGAACTTACATTCATTTGCTTTATTTGATGCTTTAGGAAATGAAATACCACACATAGGTAGAAGGACATTAGTATCACAACACTGCATCTCCCAAGCCTAACACTGCATGTGCGCTCCTGGAAGGCACTTTTTGCAGTATGCCTTAAAAATCTGCAGCCTGCCAAGTTAGGTGATTGAAAAATAATTGTATTTCACATTGACAAAATGGAAAATGGAAGTGTTCAATAGGAAACAATAATCCATATTTATTTTTTATGTCCATGCACAGTCCTTTAAACATAATTTGTTTCGTGCTTTTCACTGATAAAATGAGCCTAAACTCAATGGTGTTATAACAGCATCTGCCATTTGAAGAATCAACATTTGTCAGTGTTACCACTCAATTTTAACTGGTCTTACGCAGCCCTCCTGCATGCAACACTTAGACTGAAAATGACTATTACTGTGTGTACCACTATGTGATATTTGTTGGCAAATACTGATTTTTGAGTTGCAATATAATTATTCAATATTTATATAAGTCTACTAGGATAAACAATCTCTGATTCACAACAAGACAGAAAACTTCAAATTATTTTGCTGCTTATCTCAGTATCCTATAACTAAGATGTTTACTAGTTCTTATTACAGCCTGATCTAAAGGGCGTATCACTACCACAGCTCAGCCAAGTTAAGCAAAAAAACCTTTTGCTTAGAAGAGTGTCCCGTGCCACCTGGAAAATGTCAAAGAGAGGTGTAACAAAGTAGGATCACTCTCCAGTCTTTGTATGTCTTCCCAAAATGCCAAGGACAGTCTCATTTTGAGTAATGATTCTAACCTTCTATGTAGACCTGTATTTCTCCACTCCTTTTCTTACTAAATGCCTGTCCTTCCCACATTGTCCTCCCTTCCCCTCCCCTAGTCCAGGCCACTCCATCGGGTTTTCCCTATTGGTTCTGCTACCCCAACTCCGTCCATGTACCGCCCCTGCACCCTGAGACCATTAGCCCATATGCTCTCTCTGCCCTCCTCGTCCCCATATAAAACCCCAGACTCCCTTCCCTCTTTCTCTCTCTGCTTTTGGGAACCTGTATGTTACCATGTGAATAAAGTTCCTCTGAGGTCCCCATGCGGGGACCCTTCTCGCCTCCTTTATTGCCACCGTGTTGTGGAGCCGACAGCTAGCCGGAGCTGAGCGTGGGGCCGCCTGGAAGGGCTACGGGAAGCGGAACAGCAGCTCTCCCCGATAAAGCCTCGCAGCGCTCTCTGGGAAGGTTTGTGGTTTGCCATGCCATCGCAGAAACAACACACCGCAACACTTCTAAAGATTACCATGCTCAAGACTTCTTATTTTTTCTTCTGGTTCTTTTGTTTGTTTGTTTTTTGGGTTTGTCGTTGTGGGTTTTTTTGGTTTTTGGTTTGGTTTTTTTGGGGGTTCTTTTTTGTTTGTTTGTTTTGGTTTGTTTTTTTGAGTGAAAATGAGCATTTCTTTCTCAGCTTTGGTAACTCTTGTTGCTTATCTCCTACGTGAATCAAGGATGACCTTCGAACAGTGGCAGATGCCTGCAACAATGGCACCCAGCCATAAAATGATGTTCAATTCTACAAGTGAAACAAGCATCAGAAATAAAGTTCTGCTCAGGAAATAAAAATAGAAGCCACTTTTTTATTCATGGGTTTTAAACCAATAAGTAACATTCACCATCGTGATGTTAACACAGACTATTTCTAAGGCAAGCAATCACTTCATGGCAGTTTTTTTTAGGGTTTTTCTCCACAGTAGGCATCACAAGGCTTGCATCACACCATCAACTGCTCCAAAAAGATAATCAAAAAAGCCTAATTCAGAGATGAATCATTTTCCTTTTCAACCCTATCTGCTGTCACACATGGAAGCCTGCCCAAGCTGAAAACAGTCTCCCCCACAGCCGTGCACACCACCACAAGAAGGCTGCCCCAAAAATAAAGATGAAATTCTACCATATGTAGTCCAACCACGTTTTGTTACTTACAAGGCACAGCATGGCGATAAAGGTTATCTCGAATGGTCTGCTGCAAATCGTGATCCGGCGACCCTTTCTGAAACCTCTGGTTGAGATAATGCCGCAGATCCTTGTTCAGCCTGCTTCCTGCAAAGAAAAAAACAACCACTTATTTATTTCTAAATGCACACAATTAACATTTCCAATTGAGGCAAATGTTAGATTTCCATTCAAAGTCCCCTAAAATTATGGCATGCTGACTTTACGAGCAGAGGCTCATCTTCCTCTACAAATGGCTAATTACCAAAAATAACTTGCTGTAAACAAGAGGTCTCTCTTGTCTCATAACGCATCTTTCTTCCTATGGTGTTAAACAGATCATCATTCCCTTTTATCACTTATTTATCTGAGCAAATGGAGACAGACAGATGATGGGAAAAAGAAGAAAAATAATAAAAGTATTGCTTTTGCAAGTCACTGGAGGGTCAGCTGGGCAGAGAGACAGAAGGCAAAAGCTGCTCCCACTGGAGGTACTAATAAAGCTGAACATCAAACAAGTGCTATACTTCACACTGGTATCTATCCCAACACACAGCAGGAGTTACAAAAGTATTGACTTAACGAGTTAAGAGCACCCAAAGTCCTTAAAAACAACAAAATAATATCCAATGCTTTTCACTTAAATCTACTTATTTCCCTGTTCAGTTTTGAACACCTTCAGAAATGTGAAAGAAGATAAATGAGTTGAAAACAAAACAAAAACAAATGAACACACAAAAAAAAAAAAAAAAGAAAAAAAACCCAAATGTAACTGTTAATGAACATTGCCAGTTGCTGAATACCAAATCCTTTTTTGTAGCAGAATATATGAACTGGAGAAACTTAATGAAGTCTTTTCCCAAAAATCTTTCCAAGTTTGGAATAACACTGACATTAATTTGACTGAAGAGCAAAAACAGGGATTGAAACTCTTGTGTTCTAAAATGAAAATAAAAAAAACACTGGAAATGCTTCTGAGAAACACAACCAGGATGATCAAAGCCTGCAGCAGTTGCTACACAAGGACCAAGAGAGGGATGCTGCAGCCTGTTGTGGACCTCAGTCTCCAACATGTCCTGAGGTCACCTAGGGACTGGGCACTGCTTGCTTCTCCCAACACAAGGCTGGGGAGACACCAGGGAAAGCTAAACAGGAGCCTGGTTCAGAATCTTGCGACAGGGGCAAGAGTCCACAGGCTGTGCAGCTCCCCCTGGGGAGCATTGTGGGGCCAAGAAGCTTATTCGGGAGATTCAAAGGGAGATGGAAAATCATTTGTAAGATAGACCCATTGGGGGCTGCAGAATCCCAGAATGGTTTGGGTTGGGAAGGACCTCAGAGATCATCTTGTTCCCACCCTCCGCCATGGGCAGGGACACTTTCCAGTGGACCAGGTTGCTCAATGCCCCATCCAGCCTGGCCTTGAAAAGAAGAGGGAAAAGGAAATCCCCTGAGCTTAACATTAATTGCTGGCAGCTGGGAGACCTGGGAAAGAAGTGGGGGAATATCAAATATCTCGCTCTTTTCCTTCCCTTTGCCAGGCTTCTTATTTATGGCCCCAGCTGGAGCCAAAATGCTGGACTACATGGACCTCAGGCTGAACCACTGCAGCTGTTTCCACAGTCTTTTATCATTTGCATTATGATTTTTTGGATTGTGAATATGTAATGCAGAGATCGTCTCAATACATCTGGACACTGAACACAGCCTCACAGTTGCAGATTCCTGGCTGGAGCCTCTAGGAATCACTGCAGAGCAAATCAAGAATAATAATACTGCAATGGAGCCTGGGAGGCAGCAGCAGCACCAGGCAAATGGTGAAATAAGAAAGAGTGCAGATTGTTACATGACCATGGGCAGGATCAAACTTCTGCCGCCCTGCAGCATTTTATCAGAAATGCTGGTTTAAAAACAAAACTAAACACAAAAAAACCTGCAGTCTGAAGCACTATGTCAAATTTTAAAAATAACTCTGTGATTTGTATTTAGATCCTCCTGACAGCTTTTCCTTTTAATTAAATCTCTTATTGAAGAAAGGAAGGCTCAGGCAGCAGGCCCAGCTATTAACAGAAGGAAATTTCTTAAAGACCAAGATGCTCATTACAGAAATGAAACAACAAAAGTGAAATTAAGGGATGTGTAATTGGCTCAAAACACTTTCCTGAGCGACCCCAGCAACACCCCTCACTCCCAGAGCAAATTATCAACCCATTTTCTAATAAATGGTTGCCAGTTATTACACCATAAAACTGGTTTCCCACATAGGAGGCACTTGGAGGGTTTGGTAGACTTGTGGGCTACAGTTTTTCAATATCAGAGCTGACTTTCCAAACTCCAGATGTTTGATTTCATACCATGTTGTTCTACTCCAGAGGGAGACTGGGCAAAAAAAAGAGCATCTGCTGAAATAATAAAGTAGTTCTTTATCTTTTAACTAAACAGTCTATATTTTTCTTTGCACAAGAGAGAGAAAGGCAAGGTGGTTTTTCATAGCAAAGAGGGACAAATACAACAAACTGTTCAGGCATAATGCAAGGGCTTATTCCGGGGAAAAAATTAATGCACAAAACTGCATGTATCATATAAGTAAACTTTCTACCAAAATACTGTGGGATCCCTGATTCAGTGATTTATGTCACAATAATGTCTTGAGGAGAAAAAGCTCTGCTGAGCTAGGGCTTGTTTGACCACAGAAAATATGCAATTTAATGATGATATCTGCTTTTAGCTTCCCTCTGTGCCCATTCTATCTAGCATCTCAGTCTATTATGACCCCGCTGGAAAGTTTGGTTATTTGGTTTATGCAGGAGCCGGGATTTCCCAGCCGAGTCACTGAAGCACTAGTTAAAGAGGCACTTGCAAAAACAGGGGCTATAGTAACACTTACATAAGTGTCCCCTCTGGGAGCTGAGAGTGATGCTTATTTCTATTACATTTATTTTAGAAGAGAAAGAAGAAGAAGAAAAAAAAAGAGGCAAAAAGAAACACAAGCCCCAAAAAGCTTGCTAAGCTACATTCCTGTTGTTAAATTCCAGGAAAGTCTTGACAGAAATAAAGGCTTCTTGTAGCCCTGGCGATCTCAGCTCAGCAGGTGCTGAGGCTAAAAGCTGTGGGCATGAGCAGGTTCAGGAACTCTCTCCACTGCATGGCAGAAGAAAATGAGCTAACACAGAAACTAAGTCCATGTAGGAAGCTGCCAATGGGATCCAGCCTGGAACATGTTGGATTTTTTACCATGTGAAATGCTTCTCTCCGGTCTGATCTCTTCCAAAAATATCCCCCAAGCTGAGAGGGTATGCGCTTGACACTGGCATTATTTAGCAGGTTCTAGTGCTGCACACAAGTTTATAAACTCTGCTATACTCTTAGTCCAAAATGTATGCACCCATAACCTCTGAGAACCTGAAAAATATGCCACTGACATTTCAGCAACCTCCTCTGTGCAAATCTTAGCAGCAAAATTAATTCTGATCCTCAGGGGCATCACTGGCTTGTGCAAACTCCCTCTGAGACCAAGTCTCACATTTGATGGCTTCTGTCCATGCACCAGCCACCATGAGACTAAAAGATGGACAGGTCCCCAGAACCACTTGATTTTATGCAGAAGTCCTCCCCTTTGAAAAATTTAAATCCATGTCGTTGTGCTCAAGAAAATACTTCCTTTAGAGAGGAGCTGTGTTAACCAGAAGTATATACTGGCCTTCAAAATACTCCCCTTTTCTCATGGAGACTGGATTTTACATTTACTCTTTTGAGACCCTTTCTTGTCTTCTCTGCTAAAAGCATGTAAAAAGATCCAACAGTGATAATAGTGGAGGGACAAGAGATGCAACCCAGGAACAGCAGTTTCCAAAGCAGGGGATACAGGTCCGAAGACCCCGTGCTCCGTTCTTCCTTTGTGCTGGTCAGGATATGTTGGAAATTTTTTATTTGCACATAGAAAAATCACCTTGTTATTTCTGTAATGAAAATTAGGCTGATACATGTAGCTTTAGATCATCAGACACACAAAAACAATGAAAAGCTCACCAAAATTTATAGTTCACAAGTAAGGCATGTTCAAAGATTTTTTTGGTGCTGTTGCAACAGTTTCCTTTCCCTTTTTTCTCGGCTGAACAAAATCAATGCCCTTTTTTAATGTGAAGATAAAATCAGAGAACCAGCTTTTCACTGCTTCTCTGCCCTACTCCAAATCTGAGATGCTTCCATCTTGTTTTCTGAATCTTTGAGTGAAACACAGAGCAAAATGGCTGGTTTAATCTATTCTTCTTAATTATTATACTGTATTTTAGAGTACATCTATCACCCTTCCCAAACATTACATCATAACAACATTTTAGTAGTAAACAGAAACCCAAGGGGAAACATCTCTCATAGCAAAAAATATATTTACTGACATATGGTTTTCTGAGAAACAATAAACTGTCAGGTTTTTATAGCTCAATGTGTAACTCAGATGGGTCTGTGATTAATGAAAAATATTGACTTTCTAAACATTGTTTTCAAACCCACAGTTCTGTCACACATTTGTCCTCCAACAGCTACCTGATATAAAGTCACTAGGGAAGCTATGCTTTGAACTATGCTCTGACACTTGGTGCTAAAATTCCCAGTTTCTGCAGGAAGAAAGCTGCATGTGGGATCATCTAACACCGACTTTGCTGCATGAGAACATCACCTCCTTGAGAGCACTCTCACCAGCAAGCAGCAGCACAGACCTGGGGGCTGAGAGCTTCTTGCCTCATTGCCATGCTGGCTTCCAGTAGGGAAAGCAGACTGCATAAATGACCAAGCAGAATCTCAATTTTTTCCCAAGAAAAAGCTGAGTGTGAACATCACAGGGCTGCCAGCACCTTCCTGCCAGCTGGTGGATAGTCTATGCCAGCACTGTGCAATATGTGTGTTCTGATGATGTATTTTAAACTCATGCTTTACGCGTTTGGAAACTATCATTTTATAGTTTATGTTTATATTAATTACTGCAGCTGTTTGATCCCATTTCTGTTTGAGATGGTCACAGATAATCCTGATAAACAGCCACACTGACAGAGCCTATAGATGCTCATGCAAAGATGGGTCAGGGTCAGGCCTGGGACACGCTGGTCCCTGACCTATATTACGCTCCGGTAAGCAGATTACACCAGTATATATTTTTTTGCTTTACCCTTCTTTAGGAAGGAACCAATTGCTACATTCATGGTGACTGATAGCATCTGAACTGGAAAAATCTATTTTCCATTCCTGAATTGCAGCAGAATCCACCTTCACCTGTCAGGATCTCTGTTTAAAGGTGTCTTTAGCAGAGGGATTCTCTGTGGGCAAAGACCGTTTCAAAACAACAGGGCCATGAAGCAATGCAAGGTTAAAGGCCTCACTAAAGGAATGAAAGCGCAATAGAGTCATCTGGATTAAGACTCTCTCACCACCCTGATGTCTACATTGAGAGGGAAGGATTCAATTTTTTAAAGACACAAAGATTGCAAGTGCTGGTTTTGCAATATAAACCCCTGATTGTAATGTACTGTCTTTCATCCGAAGATCTCTATCTGAAGTTATTTAACTAACAAGTTATCATGGTTGGCAGGGTTTTATTTTTGTGCTACAAAACGTAGAACTGCAGATAAGGGGGGAAAAAATCCCTACAAAAACCAAGCCGAACAAAAAAATCCAAACCCTGCTGATTAAGAGAGGCATAAGCAGAAAACCTGCAGTTCATGTTTTCTAGAGCAGCAAGCGGACTTGCAATTTCAGCTGATTGGCCTTACAGGCTGGGGGACTCCACTTGTGCTCCTCTCTCCAGGGCTCTCCTGCTCTGCCCAGCAGAAGGTACTCAACACAAACTCATCTCTAATTAGTGCCAAAATAGCTCCCCTTAACTATAAAGTGTGTTAATTAAGCTGGTTATAAATCTAAGACTCCCTTAAAAATAACAGCCTATTTTTTAAAGAAATGTTAAAATATTAATAATGTAACTCAAGACAACTTCTCAATATGTTGTTAAACCCTGACTAAAAAGTGGGGTGTTGATAGGCCTCCTGGGAAACAGAAGACAGTTCTTAAAACTTTTCCAACAGCAATGCCAGGGCATCACCACTGGCTCTTACTAATACTTGCCATAGATTTTCCTCAAGTCCTGTTGCAACAGTGGCCCTGATACTCACACATATATTCTGTTACTGCTTAGAGAGATTCATATTTTATTTCTGGGCAAATTAATAGAATAATTTTCATGGTAAGGTCCAGGATGCAGCAGCCCATCTTAGAAGGCTGAGTAGATTTTTATCATTTAACAAGACTGCACTGGTAGCCACGTCATCATCAAATATTCCTAATCCCAGCAGTTGTTATGGAAATTATAATAGTTTGTGCTATATCGTTTCATCCTGTCCCATCCTTGTCTTCCAGCTGCTGTCCAAAAGTGATTATAAATAATGGGGCTATAAAAGCCATTCAATATTTAGAAGATTAATTGGCCATATGCCAGCAGTGACAAAAGAGAGTGATTTATGTAAGATGAGTCTGTCACATCTGCCAGATCACAGTTTCATTATGCCTGTGGCTTTAAGGTCACAGTTTAGCACTGTTTCAACAGCTATTTGTCAAGGGAGTGCTGGGGAGAAGAGGTGAAATACATCATGGTTTTGTTTGCTTTCTTGTTTTAACTACTAAGTAAATAAGTAAATAAAGTCCAGTACCTACATGTGTTATTTCATGTCTCTTGTGAGGTCAAAGACACAAGAAAACATTCATCATGGTTGGCCAGAGTTCAAATAAGATCATGAAGACAAAACATCCCATTCAAAAGCCTTAAGAATTCACGTGGCTTCTTAAATTCAGTACAATCTAAGCATGTTCTGTCTTCCAGCCACCCATGAAATGAAGGTGCCTTGTAAACACATAACATGTTGGTAAATTAATTGCTACTACATTTTCCTAACACAAGTAAACTTAAAAACCTTTTATGGCTCAGTGTTCTAAAATGATATTTAAACACTGCCATAGGAGTTCAGATTAACAATTAACATGGCTCAGCAAACACCTAATTTGATCCCAGTTCCATTTTCTCCTCTTCTTTTCCTCTAAAAAAAACCCAAAAAACACCAATGAACTTCTATTGCTGGGTACCAATACTAGGACCATAAAGTCTAGATGTTTAAATGTCCCACATAAATGCCTCAGTAATCTCATCTGTTATTGTCAGTGATTGCTTCCATTCCAATGTGGACAGTCTCTGGTGACAAAAACTACTGAAGGTGCAGACTAGATCTTTGCTGGAAATGCTACACCCAGTACCAACCAATATATTACTTTAATTGGTACCAGCCTCCTAAAACCAGACTGCAGTCAGATGAACTGCTCAGATCAGAGCCCAGATGCTGCCATTATTCTAACAAATCCATACCATAACAAAAGCAAAATGACTGCTCGCCCTTTGCCTACCTCCTGAAGTAAAACATAAAGTACTTCCCAATTTTTATGCTTTAGAACCTTCTCCGAACAACAAAGCTTCATCCATTGCAAAAGACAGAAATTAAGTGGACAGAAATTATGATAAGCTGGAGGGTTATTCCGTAAAGAATTGCACAAAGTTACAGGATGAGCTACCTGCACAGCAATAAAATCCCACTTTGATGAAGCTTGGTTAAGCCTTGAGCAGCAGCAACCTGGCTGCTGAATCAGCAGTGAGCACTTCAGTGCAGCTAGTAATTCCTGTCTGGAGAATGAATAACACTTGTTACTTCATAACTAACAGAACTTCTTAAAATATTATTTTAGGTGTAAGCTGTGAATCTGAAGGAGACGTACTCACACTCAAAACTTTCAGGTCATGTTCAGAATCAGGAGCAGGCAAGAGCCTTCTTGGCATGCTGCCTTTGGTATAGCTCTCAATCTGCATGGGTGAGTGAACCAGCACTGAGGTGGTAATTCAGCATTTGCTGCTACAGAAATGCACTTAACAGATCATAAATCTCTGGTGAAACTCTTCTAAGAGCATACCACCTCATCTACTGTATTCACAGGGTGCTCCACCTTATTTTCTGTGCATTAATAGTGATTCATATTTCTACACTAAATTTAAACAAACAGCCTTTCAGCTGAGAAGTGCCAGAAAAATCGACACAGCTCAGGCACTGAGGTTCAAAAGAAAAAAATATCATTATTTATACACCAGGCCTGAAAATTTTGAACATTTGTGCCAAATACGCTTCTGTTGCTCTCAACTGAATTCAGATCAGCAACATTAGCAAACACAGAAGCATGCCCAGCCTTTCTCCCTTTTTGGCCCCTTCAAGCTTCTGGTGCCCTCAAAGTTTCAGCCCTGAATTTCTTGAGGCTCATGCAGAAGAAAAGTTCCTTCACCCTCTGACATCTTTGCAGCCCAGGACAATCCTGACCTGGGAGACAGGGAGGCCACACAGCCACAGCTGCATCCCAGGAAGGGGAGCCTGCTCTACCATGGAGAGACAAAGCAGATCTTTCTGCCTCAAGAAGGATCTATTTTATTACTTTCTTCCTCAAAATACTGAGGTTTAAGTTCTGCTCTTCTTCTTAAATCATGTGATATCATTTGTGTCCATACAGAGCCTGTAGCATTGTGACAGTAAATAAATGATGACATTTCTCTAGAGAAAGTGGCAACCGTACCTGCACCAGGTAAGTCCAAGGAAGGGAAAGTCTGATACCTGTGAGGCAAAAATATGACAGAACATATTGCTCAAGTAACAAGAGCATATGATGAATAGAAGAGGGAAAAGCAAGGTCATCAGTATTAATGACTGTTAGCCTTAGATACCTCTAAAACACATTATAACTGGCCAGGCACAAAGCTTCAGAAACATGATTTGCCTCATCCAGATGGATGCTGGCAGATGTGGAGCCAGCCAGGGTGCTTTGTAGCCATAGTTAATCATGAACTCAACTAACTAAAAGCTGGAGATTAACCACCCCACTCTGTTACTGACTCACAGGAGACCTCTTTTCCTCCCGTATGTCATTTTCAAGAAATGCTACAAGCTCCCTGCTCTTGCCTCAGCTTTTTGTTTTCCTAGTTCACTTTTAAGAATCCACAGACACATGACAAGGAGTGAGTCGAGACTGTTGAGACCACCACTGTCAGGTGGTCTCTTGAAATGACAGTAGAGAAGCAAGGTGAGCCAAGGTGAGAGAAGGGACCCACTGGGATGACAAATGCAGAATATTTTCCTACTAAAATGAAAAATCTCCAAGATAAAATTATAAAACTGATTAACAGCCAGACACACAATAGTGTTTTCACAGCAAAGCTCAGGGAGGTACGTGGACAAAGAACAGAGTAATGCAACATCCTCTGGTCTTGTTTTCAATGAAGTTTGGATTAGTATCATGCTAAATATCCGGTTTTGTGGCCAGATCAGTGTTGACCCAGAGTTAACTGGCTGACAATCAAGCTGTAACAATAAAGCTATGTCCATAAATGCCTCCGCTTGGCAGTGACCTTAAACCAAGTGCCCAGAGCAAAACCTCAGCTCTGCAAAGCTTTACAGCAAGCCAAACCCAGAGGTGAATGTAGGGAAGAAGAGACATTCCTCTGAGCAAGGCATTCAGCCTTGCACACAAAGGCACTGCTGTGTTGGGGCACTTTGCACTGTGTGTTCCAGCAAGGAAGAGCAAGGAGGAGTGTGAGCAATCAATAGTGGCAAGAATCGTCGATGTTGCCACGTAGGCTTTTAAAAAAAAAAAAACAAAAAAACCCAACAACAACAAGAGTAAGAAAGAAGATAAAAAACCTCCTACACAACTGAAGTGAATGCATAATGAAACCTTTGTAAGAGAGTGCCACAGGACGCAGCCTCTGAAGGATTCAGTGGAGCGGCTCCCACCCCGTCTGCTCTGAGCATTTCCATCAATGAACACAGACTGGGCTACGTGAGCAGCCTGACCTTCCGGCCAGGCTTCCCAGGAAAGCACAGCCTGCCTGGGAGCCACACCACAGCGTTTGTCACCAACACTCCTCTGTACAACTGTGCTGTGTGAAGCCACCTGGATAAGGGAGCATTGTTCCTTTCCCTTTGCTCTAAGATTCCAGCAAGATCTGCCTTTTCTGGGATGCAGGGAGGGTTTATGGGAGCAGCAGAAGTAGGGTGGGGGTGAAGAAGAAAGTCTAGCTAAAATAATAAGAATGGGAAAATCAAGATGAAAAGCACTTGCAGTCTTTCACTTCAAGGAAAAGACCCATTTCTGGAAATGAGATGCACATCTCTCCATGTCTCCTAAAAGGAGTTGCCATATGTTCTAAAAGGAGGATATAATATTTGAGCTGTAAAAGCCAAATCAGCTTGAGAAACAGACGGCATGACAATGCTTTAGCAGAACAAGCCCCCCATAACAATATGCCAACAAACTCATTTTCTAGAATGGCACTAGGAAAATATTTGCAAAATCTGAAACCCATTCCCTAAATACAGCATTTGGTTCTTCCAGAATGGGAAAAAGTGCCACACATATGCCAAAATTGGGGAATTCTAAATAGCTCTTCATATTCTTTGATTTTTCTGCTTGCTTTTCTCTGTAATTTTTGGATAGTGTTTTTTGGAGCTTTTTTTTTAAACTTGACCTCAAACTTCTTGGGCAGTAATTCTTGTTCTTCCTTGATTGCTGGAGGAACAAATTCCCATGGCCCAGCCAGGTCACCTCCGAATATTGATCACAGGGTTATAGTTTTTCGCTCTGACCTCCCAGGCCCCAGGACACACATCAATATTAACAGCCTAATTTCCAGAGGTACTGAATACATAAAATCTAATGCTGAGCACCTGTGATTGTTAGGCTATAAACACACGCTACATGCAGATATTGTCAGAACACTAGAATTTTGATGCTGTTTTTTAATTTTTTTTCCTTAAAAGTATCTCTATCACATGCAAGATGTTGGCCTTCTTGGAAGAAACCAGCTAAAAATCATGTGTCCATTGGAAGATCTGTTCAGGGCATGTTCCAGCTGCATTTGCCCATTCTCCAGTGTGGTTGAAGGATACACACTCAGGTGCACCAGTGTCTGACCAAAGAAAAATAAATTATTTTTTTCCTCTGCAATATATTCATTTACAGAGTGTTACAGGTTAATTTTCCAACCTGCCCAAGTGTCATACTCAGACACGAGAGGAACACACAGACCCAGCTCAGTCAGGTAGAGAGACGAGACCACCAAAAGCCTCGCTGTTTATTTCACATCATATAAATCTGCTTCTAGGAATGACCATGGATTGGAGGATGAAGTTACCACCTCTCCAACCACACTGGTCAAAGGAAAAGACCATCAAACTTTCTCCGCCTCAGGAGAAAGAATGAAAACAAAAGAGGACGGTTAGCTAAACACCACTATGTTTACAGAAAGTACGTGAGCACACAACTGTATTTACAGAAAGTGTGTGAGAACTCCATCACAGAAATGAAAACATCAAAAGACTGCAAAACTCAGGGCGACACCCAAGAAATTTCCCAGAACCAAGATTTGCCAAGAAACAAATAAAACCAGAAACAAGACTTGCTGTGGTCTCACCTTAGCAAGTAAAGGTCCTGCTCCTACTACGTTATTTTCAAAGTGCACAACTCAGCTTAACCTCAGATGGACCTGCCTTTTTTTTTTTCTGTTTTAAATATAATTACACATTTATGTACATAAAGAATAGATGCCAAACCACTAACATACAGTACAGAAAGGAAGCACACAGGCAACAATGCTGTGTGATTTAGAAAATCAAGCTCTCAAAGCTGAATATAATTATGAGCTAAATCTGTTGGGAAAAAAACATTTAAACCAAAAAACATGTATAACAGTTGGGAGCTGTTGAAGCACATTTTACAAGAGGCCCAAGAAGCCACAAAAATTGAGTAAGGAGGTCACACTGGTTTAAAAACAAACCTGGCTTATAGGGAAAGTGACTGCAGCTTTTTTCAGTTTCATGTTGTAGACAAAGGGAAAACAAGATCTAAGCAACTGGACTAGCTCTGATTAATTATTCTAACTGTAAACATTTTTGTTTTATTTTTATTGTACCATTGGCAGTGTTTTCTGAGGGTTGGAGGATATTCTCCATCCCTGGAAAATGTTACATCAACAGTGAATATTTTTCTTGAAAAATCATGTTCAAGATGAAAGAGAAATTGATTCAAACTAGTTCTCTAATGTCCTGAGCTATTACTTGGAAATGTAATTTAGGAAGACAGTGTTGAATACGCAGGTAAAGGATCTGGAAGAATGGGGAGCTAACAACAATTTAAGAGAGTTCAGAGTAAAATGATGCAATGAGCTGAATTTTTTGAATTGCTCAGGTGACCAAGAGCCTAGGCAAGTTGAGAAAACCTTCCTGGTAAAAGGAAGTTAACATGGCTATTCTGCTGTAAAAGCAATTCCATACGCAGCATTGTGGGCCTCCCTTTTGCGCAGAAAATGGAACTGAAATTCTAAAATCAGATTTTACAGCACTGACAGAATGAATGGGTTGGCTGGAGCAAGCAAGAACTATGGCAGTCCGTTACGGGTTTTTAAAAAGAACCACTACATCTTATTAGAAAAACCCAAAAGTAGAAGTGAGACATGAATGAGGGCAACGTTGCCGTTAATTATGGCACATGCAGTCATGTGAAGCAAAAATGCTCTGGTTCTTGGGATTATCTCTATCACACAGAGCAACTCTTCTCTTCCGTAACCTTCATGTTAAAGTCTGGTCAAAGGCAACAGCTACAATATTGGAAAACTCACATTTAAAGCAGAAAACCAAATAACTTGTATAGCATTTGTCTCTAACATAAATTTAGTACTTCATATAAAGCAAGTTTGGCAATTAAAAAAAAAAAAAAGCACATGAAAAAGCTTACTAGGCTCGGTAACAAACATCTTCTTTGCCTTGGTCACAAGGTCTTGTTTTCTTAATGAGTTTAGGAGTGCCTGTATCATGTTTCTGTCACCCCAAGGTTTCCCTCCGAGAAACAAATACAAATATTACAGATGTCAAAACCCACATTTTCTTGAGCAGGAAATAAATGTTTATATGCAGCATATATCAAAACGTATATTTCCAAAGACAATAGCTACAAGATTTAGACTTACTAGTGCAGGAATTTTTAACGGAAAACATGTTTTTGGGGATAAGAATTTTAATTACAAAGAAACAGCATACAACTTGCTCCCTTAGATATAAAGCAGAGCAGTTCTGCAGCAGAATAAAAAGGTCTCTTTTGATGAAAAAAAGAATATTGGAATAAAGTGAGAAACACTCAGCTCATGTGTATGGTGGATTAGACATTCTCCTGGTAATGCTTTTGATCCCAAAATGGCAGAATAGAGACATTTCTCAGGAACGTGACATTTCTGCAGAAATCAGACACAGCTCTGATGGTGCCTTTTCAGATCATGCCTTACCCTGCCAGGCTACCCTGATCCCAGCCACAGCTCCTAAGTGTCCCAGCTCAGTCAGTCAAGCCTTTCTGCCCACATGCTTCTTTTCTCTCCTCTTCTTACAATCTTCAGACAACACACACTGCAGGAATAATAATTAGCACACCCATCTAAAAGAGGGGGCTTATGAAAGGCTCACAACACCAAGGATTGATCTTCTCTCTGCAAACAAAAAAAGTTAACCAAAGTACCAGTTCAGTTCTGAAGATACAAAAAATTGGTACCTCCAGAATAAAGTTTCACAGATTCTGGTTTGGTAGAAATGGAAATACAGGGGTTTTTTGGCAAGTGAGGCCTCCCTTATGTGAGCACATCTACTTAGCTGCAGGCATCTTCCACTAAAATCAATTAACTAGAAAATACGAGACCAGAGGTGGACAAAATAACAGTTTATCAGAATTCAAAGTGGAAGCAAACACTGGTTTCATTCCCACTACATTACTCTTTCCAGCAGCAGTCTTGGTGGCTTTCCTGTATATACACAACAAATGCCTTTTGTGAAAGACTAACAGGAAAAGCAGAAATGAAATGTTTAATCAGGCTTTGCTGCTGGCTTTGGCATCACAGGATTTTTCCCGTTTTACAGGACACAAGTAGACCTGACCATGCTTTATGCCCATTTTTACCAGTAAGTTCTGGCTCTCCAGACTCACGTGGTTCTAACCAATTTGCAATTCTGCCAGGAAATCTGCATGCTCAAGCAGCAGCTTTACTGTCATTGCCATTAAAACCAACAGTCACTTTATTTTTAAATTATTTTGATAAGCGTTCTGATGATCCAGCTAAAGACTACAAGAGAGGCAATAGAAAACAATAAAAATCACCTTTAATTGTCTAAATACCAATTCTTCCTTCTTAAGTTTTTATTCTTTAATTTTGGAGTGCTCTTCTTGTATCTTCTTGGTTGGTTTGCTAACAAATATTTTTCAGCCTCATTTAATCAACTGCATTTGGATGGAGGTCCCTAACACTGACTCTGAAATGGAAAGCTCTAATCGGCTTACCCTCAAATTCATTTAACACTTCTCTCACTTTTGGGAGTGCACAGTCAAAGCTCTGAAGTTCTGCGAAGCTGAAAGACTTTTTAAGCAACACAGGTACACTGAAGCCTCCTGTACTCCCTCTGCTACTGGAGGGGAAAAACAAGTTGTAGGTCTCAATTGATCCAGCAAAAGATGCAAGAGAGCACAGTATGGGCCTTGCATTTCTGCTGAGTGAATGTCACTATGGTTTCTGCTTTTATGCTGCTCTGGGATTTCAGAAAGCTTTGCCTTCAGTCATTAGGTCATTGGGAATTTTTTCTGCTGACTTAAAAGGACTTTGGGTCAGAACCTCCCAGCTTGGCAAGAAAAGGTGTCAGACAAGTAGCATGCAAAAGGAATAGCTATTTATCAAAGGAGCAATCCAGAATAATGCACTGTTCCTGCTTGAACACAGTCCCACTGCCCCACTTCTAGAGTCTGAACCAGGGTAGATGAACAAAGGAGGAACTTTGGAAGACAGGTGGGTTTTACAATAGAATAGAGCATAATGCACAAAGGCATCCAGGAGCCACAGACGAACAGCTCACCGAGGGGACTCAAAATTCCAAGTCTCCTACAGACAGGAGCTGCACTACTGTCCCTAGTTTTGTGCTACTCACACTCTGCTAATAAGCCCCATGGTGAGACCTTCAGATTCCTAGAAATAAACTCTGCTGCTGTTTCTGAGTCTGGCCAGGCTGGCCTGGTAAACCCATCACCTTTGACAGGTGTTTTTTCACACTTCTGTCCTTGTTTTTTTTTGAAGTTGTGTGCCTAAATATGAATTCATTGGTCTAATTTTACATTTCTTTGGTTTTGGTCTTTCATTTAAGTCACAGCCTGTTTGATAGTTAAGCTTTTAAAAGAAACTTAGGAGCGCGACCCTTTCATGAAACGATGCTCCCCTGGTCCTGCCTTTGCACCTCTGCTCAGACCCAGAAGTTCCATTTCAAACAAGGTGCATCCACAGCTGCTGTAGAAACACCATGTACACATTACCCTACACTGCCAGCACAGAAATGGCAGATGCATCTACACAGGCTGATAATTGATTTACTCATAATTTGCAACCCTTTGCAAAGGAACTAGACTTCCTAGCAATCAATGGGAAAATAACCTTGTTAGCAAAAAAGCCAATGTTCTTCTAAATTAATCAGTTCTTTTTCATCCAAACAGTACAGATAATGAGAGAGATGATGACATTTTACATGACCTATAAAAAGTAGTGTTTCTATTTTAGGCTCTCCTTCGTAAGGGTGCCAGGATGATTATGTTTTGTTTACTGGACAAAATAATCTCTTATTTGTTAAGGCTTGAATGCAATTTTATACAGTACAAAATTTTATCTTCTATTGTCTTAATTATCATCTAGAGGGTTGAAGCATGAAATGATGGCACAGAAGAAAATGAATATTAATGTGTTCTAGCTGAAATTTAAAGAGAAAGGACTTGGAGCTTTCTTTTGCTCATGTGCTTAATATGCCACATCAGACTAGTGAATTATATCCCATTTAGCTGGTATTGTTTCTCCAAGTAGCATGAAGAAAACAGACACTAACCTTTTGTAGACTCGCTGCGTTCCCAGTGTTCAAACACACAACCTTCTCCTCTAATTTCCTTTTACATCACTTGCTAAAAAGTGTGAAAATGTTTCCTGCTTAGGATGGTGTGCAAGACTACACCACTGTTTTTAAAGTTCCTTCTATGACACCTTTGTAATCTACAGCATGTTCTCATGCCAGTGTGAAAGCACAGGCAGCAGGAGCCTTTTCTCTCATTTACCTCATCTGCATCCTAATAGCCGGAGAATTCAGTGTCTGGGGGAAAAGGTGCATATATCCCAGGAGGAGATGGCAAAAAGGAGAAAGTCTTGGATGATGAGCAGTGCACAGTGACACCAGTGGGTTTTCTACCTTCCTAGGTAGAAATCAAAAGGGAGCTTAGTGTGCTGATTTTAAATTAAAACAAACAAAATGCATGATCTGACCAGTTCAGATTCCAAAAGTACCAGTAGGGATTGAAAAAGACAGAACTTAGAAGCAATGAAACGTGGTTTAATTATTTTGCAGATTCATCCTGCTGTTTCAGCCCTGACCTTTCCAGGTCTGAAAAAAAAAAAGGGAGGAACTCAAAGGTTTAGTTTCGCTTCTTTTGAACAAGAAGAGCAACTGGGTTGGACTTTGTTTCACGGTCTTCATACGCACTGTTAGAAATTTTAAAAAAACAAAAACCAAGCAAGAAAAAAATCAATTAAAAGAAGACTGGTTTCCAAATTTGAACTGATATGACAGTCAAGCTATACTGGCAAAAAAAAAAAAAATCTGTATTTTAGGCAGCTAAATTTAAGTTACCTGAAAACAAGGAAATAAAGAGTTTGCATGGCTTATCAATATAATTCCTTTTTAATTAAGTTTTAATGCAAAATGAAAATGCACTAAGGCATGTGTGTCACTATGGCATTCTGCAGCACTGAGAAAGTGAAGCAAATGTCTCAGGTCTGACTCGGCTCAAGGACTCCAGGGCCAGCTGCAAACACGGCAATGATGATGCAAAACAATCCTTTTCCCCTTATGCTGTTTTATGCTACGACTATTTTAAGGCCAAGGTTGGGTACATCTAAACATCTGCATCATAGGTTTTTCCCTGTGGAGTTCTTTTTGTTTGTTTATTTTAACTACTTTGCAAAATCCCAAAATGCATAATTCTGCTTTAGGAGCTCCAAATTCAATCAAGTGGATTATCTTCATGCCCACCTAAGCTGTGTTCAGAATATGGAAACATTCATCATCCAAGTGTTCCTGCTGCAGCCGAGATTCACTGAAGGCCAAGACAACAGGAAGACAGCACTGTGGGCACACTGTGTCACCATCAGGATAATCCAGCTGGGGCAGAACACTCACCATGGGAGCACATCCCCTACAGCCAAGGAAACACAGCTTCCTCAGGCAATAGCCACCCGCCCAGGACATTCACTGTGTAGAATAACAGAGATTAAATAGGTAAGAAGAGGGGCTTAAAGGTATTAAAAAGTATAGGAAACTGCTCCAATAAACCACAGAAGACTGTGAATTAGGTGCTAATCAGTACCACCACTCCACTTAAACCCAACAGGAGGCAAGTGGATGGGATCTGAGGCTCTCCACAGCTCCAGTTTATAAGTGTGGGAAGACAGAGGTTGTAGGGGGTTTGCATCAGTCTGTCCCAGAACTGGTTACCCCATGGCACCAGCACTTCACTCACAGCAGCAGAGCCCTGAGCTTTTCCTTCCCTGGCCAGCAGTTCTTCTGGGAAACTCCACACTGTCCTTCTGCCCCTCTCACCCAAGCTTAAAACACTCCAGGCCCCCATCACCTGTGCAAGAGGTCACACACAAAAGTCCTCCTACTATATTTCCAAACTATTTAAAGACCCAACAGCATATGCAGAAACACAAATATCTTCTGCTTATTGGATGACGTAGAACACCCATACCTGAGCATCTACAAATAATGATCAATACTTGTATACACACAAAATTTCCTATACACACAATACTCGCTATAACCAAAGAATAAGGCCACTCAAAAATATCCACCTAAAAATAAATTAGGGAGGAAAAAAAAAGGAAAAAGACAAAAGAGACTGGAATTAACAGCCAAACAAAATACTATTGAGAATGCAGTTAAGCTGAGGTAAACCAAGAGCAAAACCTATCTGATAACTGATCAAATCATACTGTCTAGCAGATTAGTGCCTACTGAACAGAAGGGCTGAAGAACACAGACACTCCAGCGTGATAGCTATAAAGCAGAGTTTAATGAAATGATAAGCTATTTATGCAAAGCATTCATGGCTATGACAATTCATTTGCACAGACTGAAAATAAGAGTAGAAATTTATCAAAATGCAAATACAACAGTGACCTATTGATACAGGGTCAAAATGTGAAGGGGAGAAGCAAGTTCAGGGCAACAATTACTACAGTGTTCTTATAACAACATTTCTCTCTTTACATTAAGATTTTCCATCAAAAGGTAGATCTAAGGAACTCATTAACATGAAGAAAAATGAATAAGAACATTACTGAAAAGGAAGCCAGAAATATTCATCTTATAATGTGAATTAAAATTTTCTGCTGGAGAATGTCTATCTTTCCAGGCAAAATAGCAAAGCAATTTTGTAGAATTTAATTGAGAAATAAGGTACACAAAAGGGCTGCTTATATGCATACCTCTGTGGAAGATACAGAGTAGAAATAAGTCCTCTGAACAAAACTGAGCACTGCACATCAAACAATGCTGGCAAGTGTCACTGCTTGTCTATGAAATACCATATTTAAACCCATATTTAAGGAAAGTCACATTGCTTCCCCAACAAAAAAGCAGTTACTTTTAAGTTACTATTGTTATGGTACACTAGACATAAATATATCCAATCCACAGCAAAAGGAAGTACTTGTATTTTGATTTGAAATTCAGTGATCTGGTTAAGACATTGGTATTTTGGCCACCAGGTTTAATTTTGAAAGGATTTGAGCAGCTTTATGGTCCAGCAGCCATTAATAATTCTGTGCTCGAATACTTTTTATAGAAGTACACAAAGCAAAGCACCACTGCAACCTGCAAAGCAGAGGTTTCTCACCAGCTTTATTACATGGGCAAGTTAATGCAAGCTAAACAAACTGTACACTTCTCAACCCATCTGACTTTTTGCTCTCTATCTGGACACACATATAAATTTTTTTCTGAAACATTCTGGTTTTCATAAGCAGCACAACAAATTGTTGTTGTCCTTTTATGAAGAGAAAACAATTGGATTAGGGAGTCTTCCCGTCCCCAGCAGTACACATGCAATAGAAGCTTTTGAACACTTCTGCGTCCCTTCAACAGCCTGTTTCAATAAGAATTCACCTTTTGCTTCAGCCAGATTGCTGTAAGAAAACTTTTTAAATACTGCAAGCATTACAGCTCATACAATAGATAGAATTGCAAGTATCAGAGTGTTGACTTGACTTGGCTGATAAAAAGAACTAACCTGGAAGTGTTAAATGCGCACATGCAGACATACACAAAGTGATTAACTCATTTATTCGGAATCATGTTTTGGTCCCTTGGTAAAGAGCATAAAACATGAGAGAGGACTACAGGTGCTCAAGAAGAAGCCAGAAGAAGACACATGACAGGTTTCAGTTCAGTTCTTCTATCAGCTGTTCCAGGAATTTATTAGTCACGGGAGTTGTCTGCATAAGCCAGAGGAGAGTCAGAGCACCAGTGTAAGCTGCCTGCATTAAAGACAGCAGCCTGCTGTGGTTGTCAGCATTAGGAATTCATATGTCTCTGCATGGTCTCTTCTACTACTTTTTCCTCATAATTCCTCACAATGGATTTTTTCCTCTTTTGCATATTACAGCTTAAAACTCTTTAAAGCTTGCCAACTCCACCTTGGCTTTTCCTTGCTGGTAAATCATTAGAAATGACTGAAATAGTTCTGTTCTTCAGCTCATGTCAAATGCCATTTTGAGGATTGTTTGCCCTGAAAATGAAAATTGTACCCAGTGCTTTCCTCTTCCAAGTCCTTCACATAACCAAAGCAGCAGGCTTGATATTAAGCAAACTCCTGATTTCACAATGGAGTTTCAATTAAATATCACAGGAAACTTTTTTTTTTTTGCACTTTGACTTCAAATACGGTATGTGTCACAGTGTTATGGGGGAACTGAAAATAGAAAAGATGAAAATAGCATGGCTTGTCATCACTTCCATAATTTCACTGAGAAAATATTTTAGAAATATAAAACTGAATGGATGGGGTTTTAGGAAGACATAGGAATACTTTTTATTTGGTTTAAACATTACAAACACTAATGGATAAACTCCTTAACTACACTGAGTTTTGTCAGGGGTTCACAGCCTGCTGCTTTTTAGAAAGCTCCAGATTGCCAAGTGAGTGATTGCTATTCTTAGGGACCCTTCTGGGACCACAGTGTCTCCTTTCACTGGTATGTTCCAAATGTCATGTTCCCCTTGCTAATACATGATATAATGGTCCACAACTCAGAAAAGAAGTAATTTGTGCTGTTTAAGTACCCAGTGACAAGAGAAGTAAATGACAGAACGTGTGAGAGAGATACAAGTACATGATGATAAGGACAGACAATCTTTAAATGGAAAGGATACTTTTTCCCTAACTACTTTTTCTCCTTCTTTTCTCCTTTTTTTTTTGGTCTAAAAGAGACTAGATATTTTTCAAATGTCCCTAATTATGCTACCCTACTTGTAAGTTATTGTGCTATTCTTTTCTTTCCCCAACCCTCCTGTCTGCTCAGATGAGAAGTTCAATGAACTATCAGCCATCTTCCAACTTCATTCCTGCAGTACCAAGCACCCTGAGCCTTATAAGATACCAGTAGAAATAGCCACAATAAAAATATACAGATTATTCATGCTATACATACACAGTTACACCATTATCTTCTTCAGGATAGAAACTTATTTTGGGCACAGATTTGTATCTGTTCTAACTTCTCCAAAATATTATCAGACATCTCAGAAATGACAAGGATCTTGGGAAACCCAAACAACCTCAGCTGTGCATCCTCATGTGACTGTGCACAAGCAATTTAATGGTTCCATTAGAGGCCAGTACCAGGCCCCCAAAAGCCTGTTTGCTTTGCTCTACAGAAACTAAAATAATTACAAAGAGCAAATGTCAAGAGTTACTGTTATTACCATATGTAAAGTGCAGAACAAAATTATTTCCCATCAGTTTTGCTATGAAGAGAGCATGATTCAAGGATTACAGCTTTCGTGCTGAATAGCATTTCTGAAATTAAAAGCAATTCGAAGTAATAAATAAAATAATGAAGAGAAAGAAAAATAGTCTGCTGTAAAAAATAAACAGCAGACCATGTAAATGGTCTGAGGCAAAAAGGCAGAATGCATTCCAGCCTTAACACTGGAGTAGGTGGATAAAATGGCTGAAAAGCTTGTATCTTCTTCATTGTAACTTATTCAAGATCTGAGAACATCTTGAGTTCCTGATTAGCTGCAGTAAAAATACCCCTAATAAAAGGACACAGAAAATTACTAACAAAAGTTTGAAACTTTTTTCCAGATTGCAGGATTCAAGTCACATCTGTTACTTCAATTATCAAAAAAAAACCTCCTAACATCACTATGTTAAGCTCCCATTTTTTTAATATATATGGTGTGTACAACTGAACACATACTGTGGTTATAACCCGTTAGGCAGTCATATCTGTAATATACACTGTGGGTATTAATGCAATGTATTCTTATACGTAGGGCAGGGAAGCACTCCTTGTTTTATATATGAAAAATTTTGATTCAGAAGGACATGTGGAATGCATGCAGATAGGAGAGGAGGAGAAAACAGCCCACTGGATTGCCTGACCCAAGTGCTCTTACACTCTGGGCCTGTGAAGAGCCATTGCAGAGAGCACCACGGCCAGCAATGGCCACAGAGAACACTCAGTGATGGTACAGAGCAGTTCTAAAACATTTTGTGAACACATTCTTCCGTTTAGATTCCATCCTCTCCGTGTGGTTTTATCACACAGCACTATAATGATTCATTATGCTATAAATTATTTTCAAGACCAAAGACGAGAACTGTGCGTTGAAATGCGCAGGGCAACCAAGAAAAATCTCAAAATCTGTCAACAAATGAAGCTCATTTGGAAGAAATTGAATACAAAGGGCAGCTATGACTCAGTGTAGAGCAGCAGGGAATTGGTGTTATGGCATGAACTTGAAAGCAAGTGTTAATTTAGGATTCCCCGTGTGTGCACCGTGTCCTGGGGGGCATCAGGCCCAGGATCACCAGCTTGGCCAGGGAGGGGATTGTCCTGCCCTGCTTTGCACTGGTGTGGCCTCACCTCGAGTCCTGAGGGTAGTTTTGGGCACCACAATATAAAAAAGACATTCAGCTATTAGAGAGCATCCAAAGGAGGGCCACAATGATGGTGAAGGGTCTGGAGGGGCCATATGAAGAACAGCTGATGGCACTGGGTTTGTTCAGCCTGGAGAAGAGGAGACTGAGGGGAGACCTCACTGTGGTCTTCACCATCCTCACGAGGGGCAGCAGAGGATCTCTTTACTCTCATGACCAGTGACAGAAGTCAAGGAAATGGCATGAAGTTGAGTAAGAGAAGTTTAGGTTGGGTATCAGGAAAAGGTTTTTTACCCAGAAGGTGTTTGGGCACTGGAAGAGGCTCCCCAGGGAAGTGGTCACAGCACCAAGCCTGTCTAAGTTCAAGAAGAGTTTGGACAGCACATGGTGTGACTCTTGGGATGTCCTGTGCACGGCCAGAAACTGGACTCAATCCTGATGTGTGCCTTCCAACTCAGGATATTCTATGATTATGATGATTGAAAGCTATTGCAAAGTCAGTATTTCTGTCCATTTATCTTTCTTAGCACACAGATGAGAAGTTCTAGGTGGTTCAGCTGCCTGCTTTGGTCACCCAGAAACTTTTAATAGTTATCAAGATGTCATATTTAATACCCTGGCATTGCTCTACTGCTGCTCACCCAATTGATTGTGCAACCCCATGTTATCTGAACACAAGCTAGCAGAAATGCATGGCATTTTAAAAGAAAAGCCATCCATCTCCTCTCCTTTGCTAGAACAAATTCGGACAGTTCTCAAAGTAACAACACGCCAAGACAGATCCAAACTCTTTGAAGATACTGATTCACAGTTCAACCACCTCAAGGACTTTTTTACGTGTAACAATCTTCAATAAAATGTGCACCAATTTTTTCCTGTAATGCAAATTGTCAGTTTCTGGAGGGCAAACACTCTGTTTCCCGCATTTCTTTCACTCTGTTGTAGGCAAGGGGATTTGTCCTACTGAAGCACGGCTGGGAATGATTTCATTGTCATTCCAATTCATTACCAGCTGCAAGAGAAGAAGCACTGTTTTTCCAAAACCTTTTTTACGTTTTCCAAAAGGTAAAATACATTTTTTATTTTCTGGGTAAGCAGGTTAAAGTTATAGTATAAAGGTTTTTGGCAGTGGCATCCATTTACAATAGCAAAAGCACCACAGTTTGAATCTAGTGCAATCTGCCATTGCACATGCACTGCTATTCTATTTAATATTCTTTTCATGGCACTCCTAAGTACATTTGATCTCTTTGATAGCTTCTTGGCGATACTTCTTCATTAGAATCATTATTATCTAAAAATCTTTTAATTTTCATTTTAATACACATAAACTTGCTGTGAAGCTGACTTAAATACTGCTAAAGCCACTTGGAGTAAGGAACTCAAATGTACTAATGCTACAAATTCTACCTGCTGAATGCAACATTTTGAAGTGCAGGTTGGATGAAAAAGATGCTGAGGAGCATACTGGTATTCTTAGTAATGGAAAGTTACTCTTCCCCTTCCCTAGTAAAGATTTCACCCTAAACAAGTCATCAGGGATCTTCAGTCTGCATTTCATAATTAGCTTTGTTTAAATGTTCATTTCACAAAAGAATCACAAGCTGTGAATAAATAGAATAATCTTTCAAGCTGGATTTATTGGCAGTGTTTTGTTCAGCAGTGACTTTTCTGGATCTCAAATCCAAAATTTTCATCACCTAATCATGTCATGTCATGAAAATTTGTAAAAGAAGCAAATCATAGTATACCCTAGAAAATGCAAAGACCTTAATGTGGCAGATGCATTATCCAGAATATCTGCTACTAAAAGATTTGCTCTTCTGCATCCTGAAATAAGGCAGAAAAATGAGTTCCTGGGAAACCAAGATTAGAGTGACATACAAGTTGTTGGACTAACTATGATATGACTTGCTTTGTTTCCACTTAGCTTCATCCCTGGGTTTTGCTATGAGACACACACTTTTTGATATTTGGTACCGACTGTCAATTCAAATTAAATTAAACCCTAACAGGAAAGTCTGTGAGACCCTGGCTAGGAAGACTTAGAAAAAACTATTACTTGATATACTTGCAAAATAAACAATATTCCGCTGCTTTGGAGAAGCCTGGGACAGGAAGAGCAGAGCTGTCATCTGCTAGAACAGAGATAAATTAGCACGGCTCTGTCAGAGAGCCCAATATAGGACACTGTATTATGTGCGGTCTCGGGATGTCTTAATAGCTTCTTGCTCTCCTAGAAGCTTAAAGCTCAGCCCAAATTCCACACACATAATTCTTCATCCTACATAATGAGGTGATTGTTGCATCATTGACAAATGCAAAATAAAAAATTCAGGCTTTGGCTATGAAGTACGCTAACCAAGAATCAAAAATTATTAAACCCAAGCAACATGAGAGAACTGATTTACTTTGCATTCATGTAATGTTAAGTCATTTATATAGCAAGTGCAGAAACATCTCTAACAACTACGCTAACAACTTGCCTTAAAAAATTTCCAAACCTGTCTGTGGTCTCCCTACCCAGATGCTCTCATGTGAAAAGAATCAAGGCTGGAGTCTAAGTACTGGTCAAGTTGTAGTTTAACTGACAGAACACACTGTTGTTGCCCAGTGATCTATGGGTAATATCTGTTTACTAAACAAACTCAAGACTCACAGAAATATCCCTTTGTCAACATAATGATTTTCACTGTTGTGAAGAACTAAAGCTCAGTGTTAGAGGATACTCATATCTGATTCTGCTGCTGGTACACTTTAAAGTTACATAGAAAAAAAAAATAACACTAATATTCTTCAAAGTGTGACATGAAATCTTCCTTTCACCAAAAGCAGCTATGTCATTCTGGGACACCCTCTGCAACAAAGCAACCCTATTTATATGCTGCCTGAAAAGCACCAAAAAGTTGATTTAGCAGGTGTACCTGCGACTGCAGCTGTGCCCAAACTTACAGTACAGCAGTGCCCAGGGATGCTCCTGTGCCCTGGGCCATGACTGCCCATACTATTAAGCTGTCAGAAGGGTCCCTGGCACAATTTTGGCCTGTGCCAACTATAATTTCCCACACACTCCGTGGCACAGTTTGAGAGCTGGCACAGTTTCCAATCCTACGGGAATGTTTTGCAGGTTAAGAGACTTTTAATGGTATGGATGTGGGTCATTCTGTACCAGCCGGCCTCAGCACTCAAAACCTTCACAGACTCAGTTACAAGCTCAGAGATAACATCCAACGTAATAGTAATTGCAAACTAAACATTGTTGTGGTCGTTTCCCTTCTCCTGCCCACAACAGTTCTTGAGACACTTCACAACCCTTTAAGTTAGTAAGTTTTTTAAAATAAATTCAGAGTGTTTTCAATGACAGCCATTTCCAGTATTTATCTCTTGGAATGTCCTAGAAATTCAAGCTAAACAAACAAAAGCTTGTATCATTCCAAGTGCTCTGATAAATAGGTGCTGAAAACTTCAATGCTTCTGATTTGGAGAGCTTACAGAAGCAAAGGCATTTATATTCTGAAGCTACATTTGTAAATTGTTCAAGCATCATACCATGACAACAATCTTATAGGATAAAATAATCTTTAATAACAGGGAGAGTAAGTCTATATTCATGCTCCTTGCTTCTAACAAGCATCAAAGCTGACTGTCCATGTGACTCAATAGCAGTCTCTAAGTACTGGATTTAGAGCCATAATGCTGCAAACCCTCACATATGTGAGCAACTTGGCACAGACAAGCTGCCTCACACAACTGCTTCTTATTCTCCTCCTGTATCCCAGTCCTTCATGGTATGTCCATACAGTGTATCTTACATCTTAATAAACCTTATTATTGTCAGTAGCACTCCCTGCAGAAACCTGCTTAGGAGCAATTTTTGCAGGACCACATCATATTTGGCCCCATTAACCTGAGTAAAACTACTCTAAGATGGAAAGAATCTCTAAATCCTGCATTCTCCATATGGACTGCACTACAGCTCAGGGAGATAATGAAGGAATACCTCTGAGCATGCAGACAAACACCTCCAGGACAGTAAAAGCCATTAGGTTTTGCATTAGAGTGGTAAGAGGTGGTAGAGGAGTGATGGGATGTGCACTAACTGACTTGGTGGCTTTGGAAGAACTCAAATCCCTACAAGTATCCTGCCCCTTGGCCATGCTGCTCCCCCGGGCAGCACGCCTCCCCCAGGACACATCATCTCCTCCAGATCACAAAACTGGGCTCAACCTTATCTGAAACAGGACCTAAATTTCTTCCCCTTAGCTAAATTTCTGAACCTGGAAACTAAGCTGCTGCAGAGCTTTCAGTAGTGCTGTTGCTGCTGGAGAACAGAAACATCTCCTTACAATAGAGGCAGCTACAGAAAAATCAAATGGCTTTTTTGCAGCCTACCCATGAAAAGAATTGAACCACAGCAACAAAGAAAAGAACTTATTACCATGGTTATTGCTGCTATTTCTAGACAATGTGAATGGGCTTTTTAGGCTTTCGTGAGAGAATTTACAGACTCTGGGGCAAGCACACTCTTAGTAATTGCAGTTGCATTCTGCCACTTGAGTATTTTTGGCAATTGAACTGTCAGAAACCATTTGATAGAAAAATGTCTCCGCATCATTAGTGCCAGCAAAGAAGGATATTATGTGCCAAAGTATGAAGTGAAAAGTACTTCTACTTTTACAAGTGAGTCTTCTGCAGCTCACCGATTTCAAACCTCCTTCCTGGCCCTATTCAGGTCTAAATTTTGAGGTTGTTAGAGGTGCTACCAGTGCCTTCATAGGGCTTTTTGGTTTTACGCAGCAAAATATGAGTGTTCTTTATCCAAATCCAATTGCCTGTCATCAAAAAAAGTACAATACTTCTTGTACGCCACAGCCTTTCTCACCAGATCACTGCAGTCTCTGTTCTCTGCTGTTTAGATCTCGACTCTCTCTTGAACAAAACATTTTAGTTTTCAGAGCTGTGGCTCTCAGAGAAGCCAATAGGAGCTGCAGGATGTTCAACACATTTGAAAATTGGATTACTGAAAAAAAGAGTCTCTGAAAACAGACTTGAAAATTCTGAGCTGCAAAATTAGAAACTAAGTAAAATCAGATGAATTTTATAATCTTCCAGGCTTCAGATCTCAGTGTCTGTCCTTTTTCTTATGACCCTTATTAAAACCAATTACTATTTCTTTTTTAACCTAAGACACAGTAATTCCAACTGTCTGAAGTTCCCTCAGCTTGAACATTCAAGACGTTCCTCAGCATTTAGACACCAACTCTTTTCAATTTAGAAGCTTCTAACTACACTGGAACCATAAGCACATTTGTCAAGATTTATGAATTGACAGATCTCCACTCTGAGTAATGGGTTCGAATCACAAAGAAACTGCTCATCTTCATTTGAAGTACTGTTTGTTCAGTCCTTTCACCTCAGTCTTGCTTAGCTGCTCATGTGCTGCATAGTTTCTCAAGTAACAACTTTCTTTTAATGTGTGTGCATTCAGCAGTGAATTGCAGGAGTTGTAATCAACCAGAAACACACCCACTTCCTTGTTTACTCCTGTAAACAGGTTGCAGATGGGGAAAGTAGGTGTTTCAGTGGGCTGCTTCTGCTACAAACAACTCCTATTTTGTCTAGTGAAAATCAATAAAACTAAATTAATTATACATTAAATAAAATAAACAAATTCTTTGAATAAGACAGACAAAACAATGGCTGATTTTGCATCTGTACCCCCTTGGAATTTGGGAAAGAAAATTATATTAATGGAAAACCAAAAGATATGCAAGACTTAAATGCTTCCAAAAAGGGAGACTTTGGCACTGGTGATTACACCTGCCACTGAATTGCACATTACAACATCCATCCGTTTTCTGCTGACAATGATTGAACACAAGGACTTCTGGCAGTAACTTTCTAAGCCAAGGAACTTTAGCAGTTCATTTAAGCTTATTTTAAACCTGAAAAAGTTTAAACTGTCTTTACTGCTCACTGAGGATCATACAGTTCTTCCAAAGGAAAGATGATGTCTTGCTACCAGTGGGATGAACTCCTCTACTGTTTTGACTTACCAGAGGATAATTTTTGCTAGAGGAACTGGATAAATGAACCAGGACATCTAGATTTGAAAGTCAGTTCTGCCTCAGACTTCTTGTGTACAGTTAATCTCCTTCAGCTTTAGTAAAATGGAGATAATACTATTTCCTCCAGATCCTGCCTGTCTGAGCTGAGGCAGATTTACTCACTACTGGTGCACTTCTGCCTAAAATGAACGTCTATTTGCTTGAGAGCTCTGTCTCGCCAGCTCCTGCAGATGCTTTCAACACACAAAGAACTTCCCTCGCAAACTCTAAGGTCAGGAATGCTGCTGATTTTCCCTGGCTGACATTGAGGCATTGGTTGTGTGGTTGGAGTGTGGCACCTCACTGAAAATCTAAAGCAGCCTGAGAAACTTAAGTGACATTAAATATATAAATAAGCTACAAAAATGGTTAAACATTTAAGAGTCTATACCAAAACATGCAACACTGAGATGTAGAATTTACATGTACACGGATGCAATTAAGTTTGAGTTCTGGAAACCCGAAAAGGCAAAATTCAAATGCACAGTGCTAACTGCAAACTGTACCAAGATTATATTTTAAGCAGCAGTGGATTGAATCAAAATGCATAATTCACAGTTTCTTCCTAATCCATTTCAAAGTGAAATATTAATCAACAAAAGTATTTAATTCCACCATTTATTTCTGTTTCTCTGAAAAAAGAAAAAAAGCTTGATACCTCTCTCCTTTACTGCTTTACAGAGCTGTAGGGCTCAGCAGTGCTCACTGCCAGCTTACAGACTTTGCTTGGCCTGTGCTAAGCACCTTCAAAACCAGACTGTAAATCACCCTGACTCTAAATCTAGAAGGGAAATGAATTTGCCTATAAAAGCAGGGTATCTGCTGTACATTTCAGACCTTAAACCTTAAGGTTAGGATGTTGCACTGGAACTTTTCAAACTCAGATTAGTTATGTCTTCGTTAATGAAATTTAATCTTTTCCCAACTTGAATTTATTAACTCAAAGGCCAACATATGCAAAGTAGTTCAGACTAAATTTTAGGCTTCTTCCTCATCCTTAAAAAACCTCTTTTAATTCATTTGCAAACAGCAGAGTCCAGCTTCATCCCTAGGATTTTGAGTTAATTACCTTGGAAAATGTACAGCCAAAGACTGCTGGACATTCAGAGGGCAATATTTGACTTAAAACTGAGATTGTCATGCTAGGAAGCAGCCACTGAAATTCTCTTTTCTGAGGACTGTAGTTCCTACCTGAACCATTTCTAAACATTTTTTAAGCAGTCTTAACTCTTCTAGAACTTTGCAGAAATTCTCACTAAACCAAATGAAAATTAAGCCCCATTAAAATCCCCCCAGCTCTCTTTCATTGTATGCTCATCAGAAAACGCAAAGCAATTATCAGGTTGTTTCATATAGTCCTGAGAGAAGACAAGTTTGCCATATATTTTTCAATTACTTTATTATGAGTTTTATTAAGATATATGATATTAATAAGAGTTCTGATACATAGTCAGGTTCCTTCCTGTGTCAAAATAAGATAGGCTATTTGCAGTTACCAAGCACCAGAAAATGATGGGTAAGACAGAATTGCTACTGTTCTCTGCTTGTGGATTGCATGTAGGGCTAATGTGCAACCCTAGGCATGCTTAAAAGATAAACAGCAATTTTTAATGTACTGCCATCAGGTTTTCACTGAGTGTTTTCCTCAGACTCTGGAAACAAATGATGCTTTGGGAGCCTCGTGATCAATGGGAATGGCTGTTCTGTGGCTATTTCAGCCACACGGGCTGTGTGCTTTGCTGAGTACATGGCTTGGAAGGAGAGACATCTGTAACTATGGAGAAATAGCTGATTAAGTGCCCTCTCCCAAATGAGCATGCCATTATTTATCTCGATAAACAGCCTCTCCACAGAGGGAAAAACAAGCCAGCTGCACTTCCAGTGCCCAGCTCCTGCCAGGCTGGGCTCAGCACACTGCTGACACCTCTGGACCCTGCTCCTAGCTGCCCTCTCCTCTTGCTCCTCACACACAAGGAAGCCAAGAGTTAACACAGCCTCTCATGCCCTGCCACCAGCGCTTGGTGTGAGGAGAGAGGATATAAATTGCCCAAACTGCACCAGTTCGTTTACAGGTTAAACACAAGACAGAGTCCAACATCTGATGAAGAATGCATACAGCTTATGTGAAAACGTAATTTCTGCATCTCAGCCCTGTCTTTCTGGCCAGACATCTGGAAACTCTTCTCTAAGGTACATGCAGCTGCCACCAGTGGGGCTGGCTAACATTTCTAGCAGCCCTGGTGGGAGAGAAAAACCATGGGCAATGGTCCAAAAACCCTCTGCCAGTATTGCCCTCCCTCCCCAGTCTTGTGCTGGTGCTTTTCCATCCCTGGTGCAAGACACCATCAAGCTCAAGTTAAGAGGAGGACACCAGCAGTGCTGCCTCAGGCTCACAACACCTCTACTGCTCCACTCTCAGAAATGCTGTTAAAACAGAAGAGACTCCACTTAGATTGCTCAAGAGATGTTGGATCTGCCTTGCACTTTTCAGGTCTCTGTTTCTGCCTCTTTCTGGCTCAGATATCTTAGGAAAAATCATTTGTGCCCTGCTGCCCACAGGCATTACAGAGGGTCATGGCCACGCAGAGGGATGATCTCCCTTCCAGGTGTGGCATGAGGGACAGCGGTCACCAGGAAGGTGTATCCCATTCCACCCTGTACCAACCAGGCTGAGCTGCAGACCCCTGGGTATCCCCTGTGTGGGACATACACAGTATCTTACACCATTTCCAGCCCTCAGTGAGGTTGTGCTACACCATGTGCTCTGTTCAGGTACAGAGTCTAACATAGCAGAAGACTGTGAACAATCCTTATTTAATGACATTCTCTTCTTCCTCCAGGTAATTTATCTTGTCAGACTTGGGGCCAGTTACTAACAAAATCTTTGACATGAGAAGTGTGCTATAGACTCTGTCACTGCTTCACATAGAGCTAAAAGTGGGAAGCCAGCACATGAGGACAGGGCATTGGGCAGGAAAAGCAGCCCTTGCTCTCAGCTCTGTGCTGTCAGGAACAGCAACCAAAGAGAGCCCACTCGCTTTCCAAAAATCACATTACAGCAGTCAGTTTCTAGACAACACACTAAAGCTAACTCGAGCTAATAGAGGAACTAACTCTTTTAATGACTAATTAACTTCTCAGCTAAACAGTTCAGCAAGGAGATCTGATTTGGTGCATGTGGAATGACAAGAAAAAAAAACAGTAGGCCCCAATATAATTCAGTCCTCAAGTATAAATGGTGATGTTATGCCTTTAAGTCACAGAATAAGGTGTGAAAAAACAACTGTTAACAGAAGTAACTGGATTTAACTTCCCACCCTGTCCACCTCAAGTGACAGTAAATGAAATTACCAAAAGCTGCCTCCCCAGACAGCTACCACAGCTCAGCTGCTGAGCCACAGTCACAAATGTAAGACCAGTACCAAGTCAGCCAGGTGACACTCACTATTAAATGCTGAGCTTCTGGTGAAGGAGAAAGCAACTATAATGCTTTTTTTTAAAACTGAGATACCCTTACGCCCCGCAGAAGGAGATGGGGAGAGAGGTGAGTGCTATAGAGAAATCCCACACTTCTGGAAAATTATTTCCATTCAACAATTGAAGTTTTTCCCTGTTTGAATTCAGCATGAGCCAAGATGGCAGGATATGGCTTCACACAACAGTTCAGATGTACTGGCAGTGAGAGGGTCAGCTTTTGCTCTCCACCCCTCCTCGTTGTGTCAAAAAGCAGCATTAGGTCAAAGTTTTCAGTCCATACTCCATGTAGTCCCACAGTATGGCACAAAACCAGCTCACTGCTACTGAGCTCATCTGCTGTGAGGGATTTATATTTCCACTCAAAAACTTTTAGATATCCATAAATCAGGAGAGACTAGAAGAAAAAAAAAATCCCTGAATTAGACCAATCCTCTAGTGTTTGTTATTTAACTTCCAATTTCTCAGCCAGTAGCCAAATTCAGAGACTGCCATTAAAAACACTATTACATTTATCTGTGTCTTGCTTCAGATTTTCTTAATGTACTTAACTACAATCTCTAACACACAGAGTGTGTTTTGGATAAATCCTGTAATCTAATCAATCAGCTAATTCCAGTGCAAGCCAAAAGGAGGGTGAGGGAAAGCAAATCCTAAAACTTTTCATTACATATTTCTCTCAAAAATAAATCACCACCTAATGGATTGTTAAACTCATGCACAAGTAAATTACCAGCAGATAATCAAGAATTAATAGCCTTCTGAGATCAGAGGTTGCTATTCATAATGAGCTGACAGAGATTACGAAAGAAGGCTTTTTCTATAAAATAAATTGAAATACAAATGTTTCTACACCACACTGTGTATGAAAAACTAATAAAGAATATCAGAAATGAAATCACATTTACTCATTCTCTCCATGGCGTATGGGAATTTTAAGTAAACTAAAGCCTTATTTCCATATTTGTTTGGATTGCAACATTACAACCTTATTGTTACCCTCAGCCGTGAACCCTGAATGAATCTCTAAGGCCAAAGAATGGCTTCAGTTGTTCTTCATCATAAACCTGTTATCTCAGATATCCAAGATGAGTTTGTACATGGAAAAAAGTGTGAGGCTTGCCCAGACACACCATGCAAAATCCTGTCTTGTAAGTTTAAACACATGCACACAGAACACACAGCATAGCTGGTACCACATGGGAGAGATTATGAAGGAGCTCACAGCTGCACATGTAAAATTAGTAGTGTCAGGGAACCTCCGCAGGCCAGGATCACGCTCCCAAACCTTCACACCAGATAGCAACTCTGGGTAAGGCTTCTGGTAACCCGGGCAGCTGTTCTGCATCAGCAAATCCTGGCAACACTGCCAACACCTCTAGGAACTGCTTTTGCTCATACAGGGTGAAGTCCGTTCAGCAAGGGATTGCAGCTCAAGAAGTTACAGCCTTTTGAAAAATCAAAATAAATCAGCTCAAATTAAGCAACACCTCCTTTGCCACAGTCTGGCACTGCCCCACACAGCTGGTTACAGGTGCTCACCTAGAGGTCAGCAACTCCTTTAGAAGCACCAATTTCATCCTCTGTGGACATGTAAACATAGCTTAAGGGCGGAAACCTCAACCAGCACAGCTGCCAAAGGTCTCAGTCCCTTTCCTTGCACCTTTCAGCTTCCTGTGGTCCTTCACTGCCTTGGCACTTGAAGCTGTGTGGGGATGCCAAAGCAGTGGTGCAAGAGACAACAACAGTACACCAAAGAGATTAGTTCTCAGTCAGCTCAGGAGACCAAATTCATTTTCTCTGTGGCCAAATGAGTGGCAGGACTACTGCTTTTAAAACCACATTCAAACACAGCAGTACAGTCATGTTTTCGGGTGCCAACATTCTGATCTGCAAGGCTGATCTAAAACAGCCTTGAATATACCTTCAGACACTATAGTATTATATTGATCTACTGTATAGAGAAATGCTCTCAGAAACCGGCTCATTCTGCTCTCCAAAAGGCTGCAAGTTCGAGAAAACATTAAGGAGCATCTATAGAAGACAAAGCACAGTTCTTTAATTTTGGTTTACCCTGCTACAGCTTCACCTTTGTGACCTTTCAGACCAAGATCAGGTAACAAGAAGTTAAAAATAAGAGCTTTAAGAAATAGGATTTTTTTTCCCTTCTGATTTTACTGCAAGACCATCAATATTGGATGAACTCCTTTAGATGTACTGAGCCCAGAGCCACTGAATACCAAATGCTAGAGTAGTTATGCTTCAAAGAGAATATTCTAAGATGAGTTTTAGCAAGGCCAGTTCCTTATCAGATTGCTACCAAGAATCTTGCCAAAAAACCCCCTCTTGTCTATGAAGGCTCTGCTTCATTATTTTGTGACAAATACTGCTATTCCACAAGCCAGTATTAATAAGGCAAAAGTACATGATAGCCTTAAACATCACAGGACAGTAACCATCAGATAAAAAATAGTAATTTGGTGTTACCAGTGATAAGTGACATTTTTTCTCCATAATTTGTCATTCCTCTTAGAATTTGCATGCATGTGGCTGTGGACAGTCCAGCAGCATAGCTTAGAAAGAAAAAATTATTTCTCGCTTCAGCTCTGTGTGGGCATCCACATCATAAGCTTGTGGAGAAGTAGGAGACTGCACGCAGCACAGACAACAATGCTGCCTCAATTCAGTAATTAGGTCCAGAACCAGAATTAGAAAGGCAATTCTTATTAAGAGACCATTACAAGGCTTCCTAGTCTACAAAACTGGGGGAGGGGGGAGAAGCAGAAGGAATTTCAAAATTTTCCCCTTTTCCGTGTAATCTGAGATTTCTAGTTTCTACTCTTATAAAACAAGCTTATGTGTGCATCAATGCACTGTTCCTCTGGTAAATCAGCCTTAAAGGAAAATGTCTCCACAAAAAGAGCATCAAAGAGAAAACACAGCCCCATCTCAGCAAGCACAAAGCATGTTCAGTCCGCCCGGGCCCACCAAGATATTAAGGGCACTGAGAGAGAGATGTACTTCCCTTGATGGTTTTGTTCACCTCTACCTAAAACAGATTACTTTATTGATCCACTTTAAGAACGTGGTCTTTAAACCATTATTTAAACCACAGAAATGAAGATTTCCTTTGTCTCTGCAATTTACCTCCAGTCCAGAGGACAGCTAAGCTAATGCAGCCCACCACACTGACCGCCCAGGCAGGCACACTGTGGTGTTGTAAACCCTCTTCTGTAGCAATAGCCAGAGATGATCTCTACATGAAAATTCTGAGGTTATTTTCTAAAAACTTTAGTTGACCCAAACAGTTTCACTGTTCTTCCTGTAAATTCATGTCCTTCTCTTGCCTAGTGAGATGAATAATCAACTGTTTGCACCCTCCTTCCCATCCATCTCCCACTACAACACAACAGAACTGTCAAATAAGATTTATTCCCATAAAATTTTAAGAGCAATTCTAATCAATGCTTACTATGAAAATTTTAAAAGTGAAATTCTGCTTTTCCCTTTTCTTTTGGAGGGTGGTCCAGTGAACAGCATGTAAGAGCAGATGTCTGCACAGCAGATCTTTGCTGCCAGCTCTGCCCAGGCCACCTGGGGGATCCCCAAAAAGTGACTGTTTCTACATCCTTAGATACCTGAAATAACGACACTGTCCTGAACATGCTTAGATTTACTGATTATTTGTTGGGTTTATTTTCTTTTTTCATTCTCTTATTCCACTGATGCCCATAATGAACCAAACACAAGGCATGCAGAATGAATCAGAGAAATCTTTCTTCTTCCTCCCTTCATGCCTCCAAATCTCTAAATGGATGCCAGCAAAGATTTCCAAATAGAAGCTTGACACATTGCACAAAAAGTTTATGATAACTCACGAACTAGCATTTTAGAGGTGTTACAAGCTTGATTCAGTTGCTTCAGCTGGCCTTGCTGCTATGGAACTGAATGACCTAGAAGACTGTGAATTAATTGCATATGAGACATCCTGTATAAGATATCATCTAACTTGGAACAGCTTCCTAATGTGCCAGAAATCTAAACTCCAATTTTCTAGCAGTATTTTTAAACATCTACCAGTAGATAAACATACCCTTAAGTAGTCTTTTGTGTAAGGATGAAAAACTAGCAATAACTACACTAACAGAAATTTAATGCAACACTTCCACAAAGTTTTCCTAAGAACCTGTCTCATGCTGGGATTGCCCAGAGCCTTAAACACAAAATCCCCTCACTGGAACTACACACACCACACTGGTGAGATGGAACACCATGGCCCACGAGGATGCAGCCAAATGCACAGCTCTGGAAGCGCAGAGATTTCAGGGATGAAACCACAGCATCAGTGAAGACCAATCTTGAGACCTTTAGAAAAACCTTTTCCATGAATTTAACTTCTTGAATTTTCCAAAGTAAATGATCAGTTGTATTTCCCAGCTATGCCAGAATGTTTCCGACAAAGTTCCCATACGAGATAACCAGTAAGGGTAAAACATTTTCATGTTCTGGAGTCCCTTGTAAGCTGTTTCTATGAATTCATCTCCAGAACAAAAAGTCAATATGCAATTGGTTTTCTGCCCACTGCACCCCTCATCACTCGTTTCATATTTACTTTATTTTTAATTAAAAAGATGTATAGTCCCTTCGAGGGCACTAAAACAGAGCAACTGTTCAGAAAAATCAATATAGGCAGGGTTGTGGCTCCCCATAGGAAGTTTAATTCTTGACAGCAGATCTGCAGCAAACCAGACAAGAGTATGAAGTGATCCCCAGAGCTTCAGCATGACCCATTCCAAGCACCCCAGAAAAACTGGGCTGAGCTGCACTACTTCCAGCAGCCTCTGCTCCAGCCTTACAAGCTCTGCCATTAAAAGCCCAGACTGAGCAAGAGAAGAAAATTTGGGGGTCATTATACACTAATAAAAGAGACTAAAACACCACTGTAAGAAGTTGGAAAGGCAGAGGGAAATGTTGATTATAAACCTGCCTGGCCAGAACCTCCAGCTGGTGATGGAGAAAGTAAGGTAGAGGGTAGAGACAAGCAAACACCACCGATAGCTGACACTTTCCAGCCCTTTTATGTGGGAATGAAAATTTGGCTGGTTTGGGGTACAGGAACGTAGCATTGCTACAGCACCCACCCTCACACCAAAATCAAGATATGCTTTGCACTTGTAGAACAAACTTAGAAATTTTAAAAATAACCTGATCACTAGAGATCAGATGTTCCAATATTTATTTTCTAGAACCCCTATCATTAGCTATCCAGCATAATTTTGATGAGTTCCTGGGATTAACATAGGTAAAATGTATCCAGAAAGTATAATACATTTGTAAGTAAGATGAGTTACAATCTGACTCTATCAGCAATTTGTTCTCATGAGTGTAAGATGTTGGAAAGACCCTGATTTTAGTCTATCTACACACATTGAAAGGAATAACACTGCATTTATTTTCGTGTTTTCCTCATTCACCTATACATTGATAAAAGCAAGTCTGACATAACTTCTGGGATAACACTGAATTTTAAATTCAGACACTTGGCGTTGGCTCAAGAAATGAGGCCTGGAGAAAAACATTTAATTTGAAACCAAATGTCTCCCTTCTGGAATCAAAGTGATTCTAGCTGTATTCCCCTGGCTTATTAATAACACAGTGGCCTATGCAAGTTTTCTCCCCCACATCTTTTGTGTCTGAGCATGTCTTCAGACACCTGGACACAAATTAAAATAGTCTTTATTTTAATGAATTGAAAGGTTGGAAGGGGTGTCCCAATTTCATGTACCTGCCCTGGATGGAGGTAAGATATTTATGCCTTGAAAAATGATCAGTTAACAATAACAAAAAAAAAGGTACATGCCACAAATACAGTAGATGCAGCCTTTCAGGTACTGTCTACAATCAAGCAACAGCTTCTCAGCACTAAAGATGAGTCTCTGAGATAATGCATCTATCCAAAAACACAAAAATATGCACAACAGGGCTGCATCATAACAGGTATTCTGATTCTACTGAACTATTTTAAATGACATAGCAAAATTAAATTTCATTGCAATTCACTTGATCAATCAAGTGGAAACAGCAATACTTTTAATGTTTGCAGAAGCCATCAGCAGACTGCAAGCGAAATGTCTTAGCATTTGTCTTGCCTACACAAAGAGATTTTTGTTAAAACTGCAAATATAGGAAGCCTTTATATGAAATATCCAAAATGTTTAGGAATGAGACAGTACAAAACTTGTTTCTAGCAACTGCTGACCCCAAAAGGAAAGGCCTTCAAGAAATGCTAACTCCTCTGATACACTACAGGAATACTAAAGAAACCAAGGCATTTTTTTCTAGATACATAGAATGAAATAAACTGCCTCACTGAGAAACGTTCCCAGGAAACACATTAATGAGATGTAACAGTAGATCCTGCTGCAGCCTTAATTACACAGGTCACAAGTGAAAAAGGATGACTACCAGCACACAGCAAGTGCAGTAGCCTTGGAATCATAGAATCATAAAATCCTAAAACTCTTTAGGTTGGAAAAGGCCTCTTAAGATCATCAAGTCCCATCATTAACCCATGCCATATTCACCACTAAACCATGGCCCTAAATGCCACATCCACACTTTTTTTTGAACACTTCCAGAGTTGACAATTATACCACTTCCCCTGGCAGCCTGTTCCAATGCCTGACCACCCTTTGCAGTGAAGAAATTTTTCCTACAATCCAATCTAAACCTTTTCCTGTGAAACTTGAGGCTGTTTCCTCTTATTTGATTGCCTGCGGTTTGAGAGAAGAGATGGATTCCCACCTTGCCACCCCCAGCTCATCCTCTTCACAAGATATAAGTCATTAGTGAGAGGTGAGAGCACTGGCTGGATAATTGCATCGAATTTAAGTATTCAGGAGAGCTAAGTTGTGGGTTTGTTCTGTTAATTCTGCACCCTGCATGGTGAGTATGGAGCCCTCTGTGCTGGGTACCACCATCATCCTGGCAGGGCAAGGTCTGGAAAACCACCAGGACATCATTCCTCTGATACCACTGGCTGCGTGAGAGAAATTAAGGCTCAAGGAACTAAGTCACACTTGCACAGTGCCACATCCGTATGCTTTATATATTAATGCATGATGAAAGTAATAAAAATAAGGTATCATTAAACCAGGGGAGAGTCCAGTAAAAGTTTTAAAGGCAAAATGAACTTGCGCTGTTTCTTGCCAAACCAAACTCTTGAGGTTCATCTACTTTTTTTTCCCCTTCAAGCTGCCCTTCCTTTCACCTTGCCTTTTACGAGGCCCCATTTAGAAAGGTGATCCCGAACTCACAGACCCGGTCTTTCATAAAGCCCAGAGACAGAGCGGTTCACTTGAGTACAGGCCATCAATTCTGGGAAGAGACCTCTGCGTCTGGATTCAAAAGGGAAGTTGCTGAAGATCTTTCCAAAAACAACACACTTTAAAATGTGTGCTTAATGTGTGGATTAAAGGGAGCTAGCCTGAGCTGCCAGCTCGAGGGGAAAATAAGAGCTCTGACTTAGCAGTTTAAGAGCATGTTAATGTTAAAGCCATGAGGAAATTTTGCACTTGCATTCATAGCCAGGACATAAGCAAAGGCATGGTTTCTGCTTTTTCACTTGTGGGTAGCAGGCTTGGGGGACTAAAATAGCCAGCTAAGATGTTACTTTACACAGCTGGTCTCCAGTACTGCTGCTGCTCCATTGTTTGGGTGGCTTCAGGCTGACGCCACATAAAAAAATAAGACCAATCCTCAGTAAATAATTTAAACATGCAGCCATCAAAGTGGTCGTATGCCTCCCCAGAGGGAAACTGACTACAAGTGGAGAAAAACCTTACTAACCAAGAGCTATTTGAAATTTCTTGAAGACTTTAATCTGGTCAGCAAACTGGGAAACACAGCCTGATGCACATTTCGTTTACATCCGCGCCTGCTTTTATTGCAGAAAATCAAGTAGATTCAATGTTGACATTTAGAGATAACAGAAAATTTGCCCTTTCGAATTTTCTAAAAGTCATGGATAGGTCATTTTGGCTTGGCAGTCTGTGCCTAGGAGTTCTGCTTAAATTGGAAGCGACTGGGATGTGTTACACCCAAAAGATGGAAGAACCTTGAAGTGACATTCAGAGATCTGAACCTGAGACTATGCAAATTATCTGAACCCCTTAAACTGGCATGTCCTGAAATATTGAATCACTTACTCCTAATTATTTACATTCCTCCTGAACCTCTGACTTGAGTGGCACTACAGCTAATTTACTCACGTTTGAGTGAGAGGCAAACAGAGCGGTTTTGTAAGGAATTCTTCACTTTCAAGTTTCAGCCATTCACTCCTAGGATACAGCACAGTCACGATTTCCTTAAGTCATTCTGTGATAATCACTAGACCGGCAGAGCTCACAAAAGAGCCTGAACCACAAGGCACGAAGAGAAACGCTATTCCAAATATGTTTCAATTTTTTTTTTAATATGTGATTTCAGACTGCAGACACAGAATATACCCAGGTAATTACAGAACTCAACAAAAGTGACACTTGTGATCCCAGCCCATGAGACTGTAAGTCAAGACAGTCACATCTCCACCCAACCATTTGAGAAACATCATGCTGAAGGCCACCATCAGTGTCAAATCCAGTCTCCTGAAATTGCAGGTACCCATGAATTAAGGCATTTAATCTGCAAAGGCCCACAAAATATATTCTCCCTCCACTATTACTCACCACAGCAAAACCTCTAACAAATATAATGCATCTAGTAGCACAGGGCTGGCCACAAACTGTTTAATGTGCCAGATGAAAAACATGGAAAGGTCAAAGGCAGTGTCAGGGTTCCTACACTTTTGGGTAAGCTGAGTTGGTTAAACAACAAAATTGATTTTAAAGCTCCTAGAAAAACGGGCTCTTACCACCTGCTACAGCAACATGCACAGTCTCAATTCAGAAAGAAAATCAAGAATTAAAACAAGTTCTCCTCGAACCTTAAAATATGCAAACTTAAACTGGTGGGTAATTCATCACAGCCTTTTGAAAATCAAGTATTTTTTATCATTTAATGCACACTCCTTTTTATGCATCTGACTTACCAAAAAGTCTTACAGAGATCTTTTCCCCGCTCCTCTTGCACAGCACGTACAAAGCCCTGGTTTAGCTACAGGCAGGTGAACTCTGCCTCAGAGTGCCAAGAGCTGCACCAAACACTAATTCCTGTGATATCTTCTGTTACATAAATATATAACCAACAAAGGCCAAACAACCAAAATATAACCAGAACTTCTGCCTTCTAGTCCCCAATTTGGATACCTGATCATAACCCTAGACACATGAGCTCTCTTTTCTTTACTACCAAATGCCTGAATTTGTTGGACTCCTTCGGTATTTTTAATTTTAAATTTTATGGACTTCAGTGTTCCTTGCCAAGACTGAAAAAGAAGACTTTTTGCCAAAGATTAGGATTTGAGATGGGCATGCATTTCTTAGGCTTATTTGGCAGGCTAGAGCCAAACTGATATCAGTCTTCTGGAAAACACGGACCTCTGGGGAGGATGAATGCTGTAAATCTGAAAGATTTGTCCAACTATAAATACTATATTTTGAGAGTCAAGACCATCATTAACTTGGCAAAACTCTAAATGCACATTGTAGCACCTGAAAATGGTATCATATCACTAATAAAAGTGAGAATGATTTTGATCTGCAAACACACATGAGGCAACAATTCTGAAAAGAAAGCCATGTTTAAGTTTCTGTGTGATGATCCCTTTAAAGTAAAAGGCAGTCATTTAAAATTAAGGCTCAAATATAGTTCAGTAACCAGAGTGTCAGGATTTTGATTCTGCAGGGACAACACTGATGATGTTTTAATTAAGCCCTCTACTAATCCTCATGTCTCAAGTCTCAGACTGCCTAATTCTTTTGCAGAAAGGTGACGTATTTCAACAAGGGAAGTCATACATCGATTTTAGATAGTGGTAGGGTTACATAGCTCCAATTTTTGTTGAAAGCAGGTTATATTTTTGCTGACTTATATTCAGTTATTTTAGTGAGGTTTGTTACCACACCCCAAGAAACAGAAAATGGATTTTGCCAAGTTAACAGTATTTTTCTTTTTTTCATTGTTGCTGAAAAAGCAATGAAGTTACAAAGTTGCTATTAGAAATTTGGCAGCTATGATCCTTGTCAGCTTTTCTTGGCTGCAATATATTTAGCATTGCTTAAACAGCTTGCAAGAACCTGTGTAAGTCCAAAAAACAGCTCCTCTGAGTAAGCTGATTTTCCCCAATAACAGTGAAGGTTTCATGTCCATTTAGTCAATTTAACCAAGTCACCTCCCTGAAATGTAACTTAACTCTTCAGAGGAAAAATAGCCTTAGATATTCTGTATTAAACACAGTGGGAAATTCTATTTAATCTTCTCTGGTTATCCTTTGATATAAAGATCACTTGTTGAAGACTCATAGTTGTCAATGCCCAAATATCCCCCCATACAGAAGAGCTGCTTTGAGGACCAAGAATCATCTAAGGTGGCTGATCATCTTTCATGAAAAAAAAAATTTCACACTGAGAATAAGGAAAAAAGGTACATCCACAGAAAAGCAACTACAGAAAAGAAAAAGAAGGCCCAGCAATGTCTTTGGCTACTTTCTTCTCATCTCTTGTTCAACCCTGAGACACCAGTGTACCTCCTGTGCACACTCGGGCACAGAGAGCTGACAAAACGCTGATTTTCCTCCTGTTTGATCCTTCAGAAAACTGAACACTGAGAAGCATTAATACTGTGAACAAGGTTTGCCATCCCTGTTTCCCCTCCAGCAGTCAAAAGAGGCAACAATCTGTCTTTTCAACAACAGCTTTCCAGATCCTACTACATGTATCATTACATCAGAAACAAAGAATCAATATCAGACATGAAGCTTTAAATACAACTCCTCCAGAAGTGATGCAGGCTCAAGCCTTCCAACTGTACCACCTGTGGCTGCACAGCAAGCACATTCTGGGAGAAAAACACAACATCTGCTGTAGAAGGCAAGGGTCTGAAAGTGAGCTTAGCAATATGAGGGAAGAATCACTTCAGGGGCTCGTGAGATCCTCAGTGAGGCAGTCTCTGAAATAGGGAGACTCATGTTGGTGTCTGGTTGCTGATCAAGGAGTGATGAGAGATGTAGGAAGGAGAGAGAGAAGCGGGAAAAGCTAGAACATCCCCAATGATGAATTGGGGATGCAGTTTTACTAGAGGCCTAGGGAAGTTTGGAGAAAGACCACCATGATCCACATCTCGCTCCCACACGCTGCACCAGTAAAGCATCCCTCTGAACATCCCTTTCTTTTCTTCTTCAAAACAAAACCCAAAAGAACTCAAACAAACTGTCTTGGGGTGACGCTATCATGTGTATCCCCTATCATGCTCTATGCCCAAAAAGTAGTAGTGTGCCTTTTCTGTGCCTTTAAACTGAGCTTGAAAAAAAAAAACCCAGATGAACTTTCCAAAGCAGCTTCTCAAGGACACAGAGATATACTCCTCAGTGTTTTTCTTCTGACTGGGGAAGGCACGAAGGGAGCACCCTGCTTGCTTTTTCTTCAGCCAGCTGGTTTTTTCCTTCTTGGTGTGAGGCGGAGAGCTGAATTTTGTTTCCTGGGACTTTGGTTTTTTTACTCTTCTTCTCTTCTGAACTGTTTCAACAACATCAGAACACATCAGGAGAATTTTCTCCCCGAGGCCCGGGGGTGGGCCCACGCCCTCACCGACCAGCTCCGAGGAGGAGAGAGACCACACCTACAGAAGGACTCTGAAATCTTCCCAGGGTTCTCTCTATAGCGGGGGTTTTAATTCATTATTCAGCATTATTATCCTTTTCCTGTGTGTTTGTTAAAATAAATCGTTTTTATCTCTTTCACTTTCCTTCGAGGAAAAATTTCTTTTTTCCTGAACCTGTGGGGGGGAAGGGTGGTTGCAACCTGGTTTTTCTCTCAGGGGCTATATTACTAGATTTTGGCCAAACCGGCACACAAACCAACAAAAACTTTGATACACAGCTAAATTTCAAGCAAATAGTGTGGTTTCAGAGCTCCAGATGGTGAAGTGCATGTTTGGACTTTGTCCCCTCACAAGGGCTGGCAGATCCCCCTCCGTTTGACAGACTTTGCTCAAGATAAGGGGGACAAGTTGATTGAATTAAAGCAACAAGGAAGAAGCAGGCCTGAGAAACTAACCTGTAGCTCTCCTTGATCAGCAGCTTTTACACAAAACAGGCCTGGATCAATCTATGATGATAAACTGTAGATTGTGGGCATTAAATTCAGCCACATCTCATAGCAGTCACAAAAGATTATGGTGCAAAGTCAACAGTACTGACAATTACGGCACTGCCTGAATTCCAAGACCTCTGCTGTGTAATTTGGAGGTTACACTGCTGCAGAGGCCCGATGGATTCAAAAGAGAATTTTAGATATAGTTTTAACAAATCCAAATTTCAAGCCTGACAACTATTTCTTGTGCCAGAAAATAAAATTGAATCAGTGCAAAACTTGAATGAGTTCATAAAAAACAATGTTTCTCTGACCCAGCATTTAAATCTACAATCTAAATCTAGATGTATCACTTTAAACTACTGTCAGGAGAATCCATGTTCAATTTTACTGTGTATTATAATTTTTATTGCAGCTTTACCCCTATAATGCAAAAATCCCCTAAAAACTCCAGAAGTGAGTCTAGTTCACTTAATGTAAATACATCACATTTGCCTTGGTTTGTCTCCTCTCAGTCTTTCAGGTTTATTGCCGCCTTTAGACCACCCCATCAGAACAGCTTGTTGGAAGCTGCTCTTCAGGAATCCGTGATTTCTGTGCCCACTACTGCCTTACTGGCAGGACTTGCACTTGGCTGTGACCACTGTGACTTCCATGGGTTACTCAAGTCCTAGTTTAATGCAATGTCGCCCTCTTATTTCTCTTTCCCTCTCCACTTTGGCACAGGCATCAAAGCTGCAGTCATCACCATGGAAACTAGCTGGAGAATTAAAAAAATAATAAAAGCCTACAGAGTCATGCAAAGCTTGTGCACTGCCACCCACTGGGTACTGGCGTTAGGGAGCCTCCAAGTACAAAGCAACTCTGCTCAGTGTAAGCAAAGATCCTCTTGCTGCAGTGCCTGCATTCAGACACAAATATGTGCATTTTTGGCACCAATTAGTCTCTCCTCACAGGGCAGGATTTGCTCATAGTGCCCAAATCGCCCTGGTGAAACTCAAGGTTAATAGACTCGGATTCCCTGTCCTACCTCAACACAGGAATCTCTTGTTTTCATGTAAGTTTAATCAGCAATGTGCTCATGCATGATACATTGCTCCATCCTCTGCAGTGGCTTATTCCCAGAGTGCAGGCACGTGCATCCTGGGAAAACACACCCTTGCAATTCCAGAGGGAGCTGCAGGGCTGGAGTTCATCAGGGATCAGGCCGTGAACTTGCAACTTCTTTCTATGAGGTACGAAATGCCCAAGAAGATTTGGGATTTTGAGGAGCTTGCCTTTGCCGATCCATAATGCTTTTTGTTACTGGCCAATAGTAACTAATAGCAGGTTTTACTTTAGGAAGATCTCCATGGTGATCTGAGCCTGCTGACATCAGCTGGCTTTTCTTGGTGTGGATTTAAGAACAAAAACTGTAGTCTAATTAAAGGGAAAAAGACCTCAAAAAATTGGACAAAGGAGGAAAAACTCCTGTATATGCTGCAGTTCAGTTCAGTCTTCCAGAAAGAAGCAAAACACTCTAAAGAAACCTCTCTGATGTACTTTAGGTCATTAAAATAATTTAGAAAAACCTTGACTACTTTTTCAGCAAATGATAGAGCACTCCATAAAGAAAATTAGTTGATGGGGGGAAAAGCAAAAACAAAATGAGAAAAAAGGAAAATGAAATCCCTAAATCCTAAAGGATCATAGTAATTTTTACAGGAGTTTAAGACAGATTTTTCAGACCTGCTGCAGTATTACATATGAGCTCTCTAGCACAAGTCTTTAAAATGAGAAAGGGGAAAAAAGGGAAATGCATTCAGATCTGATTTGTTCTTTTTCTAAATGTTCCTACAACCTAAATGTCAAAATACTTTTTTAATCAAATGATTTTTACAAATTTGGAAGGGTATTTTTCGATTTCATCTCACACTGCAGAAAACAATTGGATGTTTTTCCCCTGCATGACTCTTTTTTCCCTTCTTTCCTCCAATAGGTTTTACAAATACATCCACACACTTATTTCAAACTGACACTCCAGAAATGAGTTAGATTTTGTATTTTAATCAGGCACAAGCCATGCAAGAAAATAATTTAAAGTAGCAGGTAATCACACTAACGAAATATTTATGGAAACTGATTAGACCAAACCACTTATTTTTATCTCAGGATATTTGTATTTTACACAACTACTCAAAAAAGAAAGCAAGATTAATAGTTATACAAAGTTATAGCTCACTCCTTTTACAAATCAGAGCACAGGTATGATTTCCAGAAGGCTGAGCAAGTGCAAGCCAATGTTTGCAGTTCAGAGCCCAGCATGCTTTGGCTCCTCTGGCCAGCTTGTGAGCTACCTTACTGAAGAGGAGACAAGAAAAAAAGACTGGCACAGATCTCCCAGGAACAGCAGTGGAAAGCCACCCCCCAACACAACGTTTGCTCTCAACACTACTGAAAGAAATTAAGCCGTGATTTTGTCTGTGAGCATTAAGCTCAGAGTGAGCAAGACAGACAAATGGTTCTCTATTGACACTTCTGTAATGGTGCCTTCCCATTACTTCTAGTCACGAGTTATCTAGACTGCCAGGTCATTGACCTCCCCAAGTATTCAAAAATGTATTGGCAGAGTAGAAAATGGGCCTGTGTGAGAGTGCCCGGACTTTGTGTCAGAAGGCAGATCTTCAGGATGCTGAATGTTGGATTTTGTTTTGATTGTTGTAACCCCCCACTTCTGTAAAACCATCAGCATTGCAGGAAGAAGTTTCAGGTCTTTATAGGGCTATATATTAATATATAGTGTGGATTTTTATATAGATGCTAAAAATAGAAAGCAATTCCCAAATGGATGAACAAATAGTTATCTAGAAACACAATATACAGAGGCTGGAGTGGAGTCCTATTTAATCCATTCTGGACCTAAGGCACCATTTATGTGACAAGCTGCAGTGTAGAAAAGCAGTTTTCATGCCAACTACAATCCCTGTGTTGCTGCCAAGGCCAAAAGAGCAAGAGCAAATGTAGACCTTGCAATTCTTCTCTTGGGGGCCTTCCACAACAGCCTGCAGACAGCAGATGGGGAAACACCACTGTGTCCAGGCACAGTTCTGTGCCCTCCAGCAACCTGAACAACAACTCAGGTGCTGCTGGTTGCCCTACCAGGCTAATCCCATCCTCCCTGGACACATCCTCTGGAAGGATGCCTGTCTGGCTTTGTCCCCTGCTGTTCTTCTGCCCTGTCCCCAGCAAGGGTTGCCTTGGACTACAGAGAAATCTGCCCAGACACCACCTCAGGATTCCTGAAGTATCTAAAAGACCACATACTTGACAGCATCTACAGGGTTTCTTCTGAAAGCAAGACATATAACAACTCATTGGAGTGGACAGGCACAAAATACATATTTGGAGGGTAGGACAGATTATTAACAAGAAGGGGGAGAGCTCAAAAATACCAAATGGCCTTGCATGGAATCAGCAAAGCAAAGGGTCTGTGATTTCTGCCACCTCAATATAGAGAAAAGAAATTGCCTTCTAAAGATCCCTGGGTAGAAAACTTCAGGCAGAAGGAAAGATGATTAGTTTGCATATTTGCAAGCTTTCCACTAAACAACAGTTGATGACAGCATTAAAGATGGGAAGGCGCAAGGAATTAAGGGATAAGAAGCACAGCAAAAGTCACAGGATAAACTCTGCACAGAAGACAGAAAACTTGAAGTCAAAATCTATAAAGCAGTTTATCTTAGAGGCAGAGGCAAGAATGTCAGCTTTTCCATCTCACATTGTAATGGCTAGCTCTCCAAGGAAATATTGCATGTGTGTGTGTGTTTTTCTGAGTATTTCCTTAGCTGACATGGGGAACAAAGGTAAGTGCCCATCTGAGCATCCTCTTCACTGCTGAGAGTCATTATAGCTTCCCTCTTTAAGTATTGTCCAAATGCATTAGGATGAAAATAATTGTAAGAGATATAGTAATTCTGGAAAAGTACATGAAGTTAAAATTACACACAGGAATTAGAGCAGCCCCTCAATTCTATAGACTGGAGTGGTTCTGGTAGTATTTCCCAGAAACGTTGCTGAAACTAATAACATGTCCAAAAACTGAAATTAACTTTACATGCTACTGCAATATAGAAGCTATATTTCTAATTCAAATAAAATGAAAAATGCATTCCAAAATAGGGAACAAAATGAATAATGAAGACACGGAAATCAAATGATCTGAAACAGGATTTATCTGTCACAAGTTTCTAGGAAGGACAGATGCCAGTACACATGTTAAACACGATGACACTTCCCTAGAGAGTTACGATAATACTTCACCCTTAAATAACACACTCAAAACATTTCACAGACATTAACTAATTAATCCTCAATCCTCATGTGGCTGTAGAAATTACACAGTAGGGAAATAAGGTCAGATCTTCAGAGGAGATCAAGCTGAGATTAAACAGCCTGCCCCAAGGCTATACTCTGACTTGACAGCAGAGACACAGTTCCCAGGTCCAAGAGCCACCTCACCACCAGAACACCTTTGGAGGGACACTGACAGCCCCAAACATCTCCAGCAGCTGCTCAAACAAAGCAAAAGGTTTAGGCAGGGTCAGATGCCTCCCTGTGCTCAAAGACAAATCTCTAAACACGTCTTTAGGCAGTAAGCTGTGCACCCACAGACCTCCCTCTCCTGCTGCAGCTCTGCAAACCAGCATGTGCTGGAGGTCAGTGGGAGGGGAGGTTTCCTCAGCAGTACAAACCCCTGTGCCGCACCTCCCCAGGACATCTTCCTTACAGATCCACATTTGCTGCATGCCAGGTAGCCATCAGCTTATGAGAGACTTCAGATACCTGGGGCACATTTTACAAACACCATACAGAACATCGTGCAAATTGCACCTGATCAAGTGTGACCTATCAGAGCGCCTTCAGAGCCCAGGAGTGTGAGGATGAATGGAGAAAACGTGACTTTCAGGAGTGTTGAAAGCATTCAGTCAGGCCACAGCAGGGGATACAATGGCACACACAGCCTCCTGGGAATCAAACAATTCCCAGAACACAAAAAATGTGCAGGAGGAGATCAACCCCCGCATCCTGCAGTTAAATATTCCCTAGGCACAGCGGAAAACAAGCGGCAACAGCTCTGCACTGTTGCCCCAGTGAAACTAAACAGAATGGCTACAGCCAAGGAGAGGGTGCTGGTGGCCTGGCTCAAGGACCCTTTGTCCAAAACCACCCCAAGTTGTGCCATTTGTTGTGGCATTTGAACAGCTGTTAGTTTTGCCTGCAGCCAGGATGCCAATTCCTATTGACTCTCAGCTTTTTCAGAAAGTACTTCAGTGTACTTTGAAGATAGTGAGGCACTATTTAAAAGGTTCAGTTCTTATTGCAGTGCTGTCAGAAGATTAATAAATTAAAAGCTTGTCTACCACAAGCAGCAGTATGTCTACCAGTCCTGGGCTGCCTTTTTGTGAGGATCTGGGTTTGGTTTTGTGAAGTAAAACTGTGTCTAAACTTCTAATTATATTAAGAAAAGGTAAGTGCTAGAAAACAGCTGGACCTCATAGCTCTAGCAGAAAGTTAGTTAAAAAACCAAGAGTTTAAATGACAGCTTCTTTTTTTAAACTGTACCTGATGGGAAAGGAAAATGGTGCCTAGGGCTTATCTAAGGTCTGTGTTGGCAAGAAAGGCTGAGCAAATTGCGAATGGGAGAGAACAGAGGAAAGGGTCCCACTAACGTCAGCAGTGGAAAATCTGGTATTAACTGAGAAAGGTGACTTGGATGAAGATAAATATAGCCCACAAGTGAAGACAGGTGACTTGCTAGACAAAGACAGCAATGAGCTATGAGGAAGGGCACAGAGGCAGTGCGTTCTGTGAAAAAGGAAAAAGCACGCACACAAAGATGTAAACAAGATTTCAGCTTGAAGGAACTGGCAGTTCCTTTCTGTCACTACCATTCACATTGCATTTCCTCCAGCCTTTATAAGACCTGGCTCCTCTAATTCATTCTAATTCACTCTCTAATGCCTCCACACGACTCTTTCATTGTGTGTGTGGGCAGTCTAGAAAGCAGCAGTTGGACAGCTTTTGACTAAAAGGAAATGTTTTAGGCACAGCTCAAAGCCTGTGGGAGTCAAGAGAAAGCATTGAATTTGGCCTTTAAAAGAAACAGGATGCCAGGAGAGTCACATGAATGCTTAAAACAGAAGATGCATAGGCCTGAGTTTGGTTTCAGCCACTAGCTTTAGTAGGCTGGTTTTAATTAACAGCAGGCGGTGGCTCACTCTTTTGGCAAGAGGGCAGATGTGAGTTAAAGTTTTAAGATATCAGTGCAGTGTTTACCTTGCTTAGTGAAAAAACAGTGTTCTGCAAACTTTTGTCTAGGACCACATCTGTACAAACACTGCACGGGACCTGGGATCCAGGTGGACACCTGGCAACATGTGAGCCCTAAGAGCAGTGAAGGGTGCCAGGATTCAAGGCTGCAACAACAAGTGCATAAGCCACTTGATCAAGGAAAGTCATTATTCCCCTTACTCAGCTCTCTTTCAACCGCAGCTAGAATGGTGCCTCCAATACTGAGGCCCCTCTAATACAAGAAAGATGTTGATCAGCTTGGGCAAGTCCACCTGGGCCACCAGGATGGTCAGCACTGGAGCATGCAAGCTGTGAGGAGAGGCTGAGTTAGTCTGACCTGGAAAGGAGAAGGCTTTGGGGGGCCTACAGAAGCCATCAAGTACCGAGGCAGGGCTTACAGAGAACACAGCCATGCTCTTCATTGAGGAAGGAGAATGAGACTGTCTGGACTGCACATACTGGAGACACTCCCCTGGGTATAATTAAGGATTGGTCCAGGAGCCCAGAGGAGCTGAAGAATCTCTGTCCTTGAAGGTGCAGACAAAGGCCTGAGCAAGCTGGTATAAAGTCAGTGCTGTCTCAGCTTTGAGCAAGAGGCTGAACTACACAATCTCCCAGGAATCTTTCCAATCCAAATGATTTGATGATATTTGTCACAAGCACCAGTAGTACAGAGGACATAAGTTTATAAAGACAATATGTTCTGAAAACACTAAATTACACTGCAATTGTTAAAAAAAACCAACCAACCAAACAAACAAAAAACCCGAAAACCCACAGTAACCCACAACGTACAGACCATTGCTCACACAAAAGCTCACATCTTTTCTCACAAGCCTTTGCAGAACAGTAATCACCTTGGAAAAGGCAGCAGGCAAGAACTGTATAAACCAGTGCCATCTATTAAGAGATTCATGGTCAGCTGAGTGTTTATTGAATAGATTTACAGTTGTACAAAGTGCAGTAAATGAACAAGATCAGGCGCCTTGTGCAAGCCACCTCAGATACCATGACTTGCTCTGCAGAGGAACACAAAGTGATGAAAGAAAACCCACTTTTAAAATAAGACTTGTCTGAAAACAAATGAGATTAAATTATTGACTGCAAAGTGTCTCATTTTAAACAGAGATTACTGGCTCTGCACTAGTCTTCCACTTGATTTAGATTTCCACTTCCATCTGATTTAGGTTTTATCACTGCAAGAATAATAGCACTTTGCCTCTCACATTAAGTAAGTTCTTTTTCACATATAATGTTTCTCAGTGAGATATCCCACAGTTTAATTAAATTAAAATTGAAATTGCATTGTAAGAATACAGACCATTTAGTACCTGAGACACTTAAGCACTCATTCTGTTTCATGAAGAAATTAATTATGTGAGAATCATTAACAACAACTGCAATTCCTTATGGATTTAAGTTATGTTTTGAATTGGAAGACTGAAGTTCCCAGCTGATTTAAATTCTTCATTATGGAAAAAATGAATTAATGATATTAATATTCCATACGAAACTTAGCATAGGAATGGAATTCTGTGTTAAATGTAAAGGCAGCAGCATGGACAACGAAAGAAGAGGAACCTCTTTCTATTGTACTGATTTTGTCCCAGAGAACTCTGGAGTATTTCTCGGTGAGCTACACTCTATAGGTTCAACCTGAGTACTGGTAAAATAAATGACAGCCTTGGAACTGACTTAACAAATACCAGGACTAGGCTCTGGCTTCCCTGGATCACCTTCTCTCTTTTCTGCACGAAAACCTCAGAGAATTTTTTTTGTCCTCCACCATGGTTTAAGAGAAATCTTTTCCAGCTTGATTAAAAGTGAGAATGATAAAAAAAGACATATAAAGAATGATAAATACAGTACTTCAAAATTGGGCACCCTGCTGTTAATTATCATCATTTCCTCCACAGTTTATGCATATTCAAATTATACTGGCACTTCTCCTTCTGGGGAAACAGTTTGAAAGGGGCAAGAGGAATCTCTACAGTAGACTCTGCAGTTTGAAAATTCACACACTGCATCAAGTTGGATAGCAGAGCCAATTTTCCAGATATAAAAATCTGGGTTTAACTTCTGCTAAAAAAAACATTCACATCCATCCCTTTTACGATGCTATAAGGACATCTCTGTTGGCTGACAGCATCATGCAGAATGAAGATGCAGGGCAAATTCTAAACCAGCATAATCCCCATATAACCTTCTTTGCCTAGGTCCAGGGCTCTATTTTGGAACTAAAACGTAAATTGTGGGCTCTGCTGAGGAATTGCTCTCCACTGTCAAAGCCAACCAAGTGCACAGGTTCAATTTGTTTCCAGGAAAATACCCACTGATTAATTAAAATGCAAAGGCATCTTCCTGCCAAATATTTTCCAGCCCTATATTCAGCTAAGAATAATAAGGCTCACCCATATCATCCAAAAGACTGGTAGCCATTCTCAACACACCGTCATCTATCATCCAGCAAAAGTCCCTGTGTGCTGAGGAACAGATTGCAACTAAGCAGACGGGCAGCACGTCAGCTGAGGGTTTCACTTCCGTCTAACCCACAGCTCCTTCGGTCTAAAAGCCAATATAGCTGCTCCCTTTACTACAGCCATGCCTGGTTGGCCTAGAAACACCACCACTGACAGCTTGAAAGAGCTGTTTCAAGACAGGGAATGCAATGTAGCAGTAGGATGGAGCCCCAAGTGCTGCCCAAGGCTCTTCAGGGTCCCAGGTCACGCCAAGCCATGGGAGCTTGTACCACACCAGCTGAAATCCCCTTTGACTCCCATGAGATGAGCCATGCTTTAAATGGGGCCTGTGCTAACAGTGCTCTGCTGATGAAAATAATCATCATTAAAAAGCAATATTTAGAGAGCTCCTTATTGGAGCCCATGCAGGACCAGGGGCCCACACTGCAATTTTAGGGCAAGTTTCTCCATCTACTTCCAGAGATAAAATGATGACCTCCTTCAAACAACCCTTTTGGTGCTGAAAGGCCAGGAAATATAGTCATACTAGGATTAATGACTTGAATTAGCTCTTTTGCACTTGTGCCTCACTGTATCCATGGCAAAGATGGACAGTAGCTTTGCCTTCTTAAAGTAACACTTGAGGGCTTCTTTGTCTACATAAAGTCTTTTCTCTCCCTGTCTTACCAAAGAAAATACTTCAGAAGGAAAAATGCCTCCCACTGTAAAAGTTTCTTGATATGAAAAATGCAAATCTCAAGCAGCTATAATGAAGAAAATCAATTTTAGACTCCTGGTGGCTATCTTCCTGCAAAGCTGTATTATTTTTCATTAACTATCTACAAGAACCAGATCATGTTTCTAGCTTTCTGTTCCTCTCCTGTGTAATGAGGGACAATCATGTATATTGCTTTCATTTAATTTACCCTAGAAATTCAGAGTTATTGACTGTAGTTGGTAGACTTCCTAGCTGTAAGAGACTGGAAGCAACACTTTTATGCCTTTTGTATTGCTTACTGCAGAGAGGGACCCAAAAAGAAGAAAGAAAAAATGGGGAGGCAAAATTAAGCTTTGATCCTGGGGGAGAATATATCAATGTTGAGATAAAATACTGTCTGGGAATACCTAAATATATAACACAATTAGAGATGCAGACTGCCTCTTATGACATTTATTTAAAGAAATATCCATGCAACTGATTATCTGAGAGATATCACAAAAGGTCTAGAGTAATCAGGCAAAATTTGCATATTCACTGAAAAACATGCAGGTCTACGGAAGGACCAGAAACTGTTCTCTAATTTGGATAGTATTTAGACAACAGTTTTGCAAAGGGAAGGAAAAGAACAACAGAATTTTGAGGAAATATTTTGTTTGGATATTTTAAAAGCAACATTTTAATTCAGAAAGCTGCCAAAATATCAAACAGGATTAATGCTAGAATACTTTGCATGATTTGGTAGCTTACAAATGAATGCACAGAGCCAGCATCTGTCAACTCCCTCAGGCAGCCTCACTTAACGGAATGCAATTTCTTACCTGAAAAACATAAATAAAAAACATACATTTCCATTTTGCTCTGCATAACTTAATATGTTATTTAGTACCCTAAATCACACACAAAACCAGTTCCTCCTATTAAGCATGCAAAGATGCTACATCACTTGTGTAGAATGTTTTTAAAATCAACAGTAGTTTCCAATTAAAACAGTTCAGATGTAAATATTTATACCAAATACAGTGACGTGATTAACATTCTTACCAGATACAAGCTCACTGGAGTACAACACTTTCCATAATTACCCCCTGCTCACGTACTGAAGTCATTTGATCCCCCCAGGCATCCGGAGAAGGGAGCTAACACCCAAACCATGACCACCACACACCACCTAAGGGTCCTTCTTCCCACAGGGAAAGCTCTCTGGGACACAAGCATGGCACATGTTCCTTGGGCACCCTCCCCTGCTCTGGGGTCTCACACACAGATCACAGATCTAAGACTCAGTCCTGGCAGGAGGGGACAGATAGGAGATGTGCACAGGAAAGTCTCAAGCAGTGTGTGTAGCTTGGCTCTGGTCTGAATCCCAGATCAGCGTTCAGGGGAAACTTGAGAGAGCGTTTTCATTTTCCCCCATGTTGCACTCACATCAAATCTGCAGTTCCTTTCCATCTGGATCAATTGGTATTAAATGTGAACAGACCCTTGAGGCTCTGCTCAGGTATTATATGTTTTTCGTGCAAGTCTCTGCAGTAAATAGGAACAAACCTATAAGCCTAGAATTATCTGAAATCCACAGGGATCTAGGCAGAATCCATACAGCTGCCATGAAGTCCTCAGCTGCAGTCATAGATGGATTATACTCATTTAAAAAAGGTATTAATGTATAAAGCTTCCACAAGGGACAAAACCCACAACACTAAAAAGAAAGCATCAGTAAAACACTACAGCTCTTTACTGACATCTTCAAGCACCAATGGGAACCCATCCAAATCAAACAGCCGAAGTGCAAATGCCCAGGAAACTATGAGAACTAAGAATGGCCACATTTCATTCCACAAAAACTGTGCCACCTTTTCCCCCCCTCTTCCTCCACAAAATACCTTCCAATTCTGCTACTAGAGGCAATTAAAGAAAAGTTTAGTAAGCCGAGAGTTGAACTCTTAATGCACGTAACAAAAAAATCCTCAAGGGACGAGGAAAAATATCTAATATCTCCAAACAACCTATCCTGACTCCCTGGGTTACTCAGGTGAAGCTCTATGAAGTTTCTTCTCCTGAAAGTTTTTAATTGCATTTTAATTATGCAAACATGCCATGGGCTTTTGGGGTAGAGCACTGGCTTAAGATGAAGGGAATAGGTATCCATCAATCTAATCAAAGTATCTGCAAAACACTCAGTTCTGCAGTATTTATGCTTCTCTTTCTGTGAGGAAACCATCTTGTATTTATTAATTAAACTGAAGAAATTTCAACTTCACTACACAGGAAATTTGGGAGAGCTCCCTGCACCCCACATCTTTTAATGTGATTTTCTTAAAGCACCTCTATCTGCAAGCAAGGCACTTCAAAGACAAATTTCCCTGTTTAAGAATGCAAGAGATAACCAGAGCATGATATTTCAACAGGTTTTCTGACAAAGCTGCATTTTCAGGGCTTTCCAGAGTTTCTCCAAGTTCAAGGGACATTCTTGAACTTGTTAGGTAAGAACTGATGCATTTTATGTTCCCCACAGGTTTGTAGCACAAGATAATACCAGAACACAGCTGTCTATACCCAAATGGTTGGCCACTCTCTCCCAAAGAGCAGGACATCAGGCAAACCCACAACAATGAGCTGGTCTTTCCCAGATGCTTTTAATTTCTTGCGTTGGCATATCAGAGTATCCTGCTGATGAATGCACTGTTTATACCAGAAATACAGTAATAAAAACAATGTTCTTAAAAGAAAACTGAAAATATTCTGATATGGCTTTCTGAATATGACACAAACTTGCAGAGACAAACACCAGCAACTGAAATGGGATAGAAAACTAAATTATCAAACAATTAGGCTTGCTTGCAGAGCTGCTGCAGGTTCTACATTGCAGCTGTGTTATCTTAGCAATTAGCTTGCAGATTATGGCACAGCCAAACAAGCTTATACATCTCTATGGTTTCATGGTATGCAAGCAATAAAAGCTGAAGAAGAATCTTTACATTATTTCATAACTTTAAAAGAACACCATATTGTGTATAAAAGGATGAAGCACTTTTTTAAAAATTCAGTGTTATTTTAGCATCAATAGCTTTCACTAGCAGCTTTCTGAACACAGCTGCACGGGGAGAGCATTAGTTTCCAACATTTGCTTCTTCCAAAGGCTAAAAAATGTCATGGCTAAAAAAGTCATGACTGCAACCTTAGGTATAGACTAACACTCATCTAAGTACTAAGCCCTAGCTAAGGGTGGGAAGTTAGGGGTTTACTGGTAGCAAATAAAGAAATGCCAAAGGGAAACAGCAAAAGTGAACATTATCCGCAGTCAAATTAATATTCCAGCAGCTTAGAGAACAAGTAGTTTCTCAGCTGTTTGAGTCAATATTGACAGCAAATGCGGACAGTTACCTGAATTTCTAATGAAATCTGGAAACATTTGGTATTGAAACATTCCCATATTAAATACTGCCACACATTTTGTGAAACCATATCTTTGTGGTTTTTTCCCCAACTACTGGTTGCCAAGTTCCTGCCCTGCAGGATGAGTGTCCAGCCCTACATAGTGCAGAGGACCAGGTGGATGGACAGGGCCAAAGAATAGCAGGTAGTACTAACACATTCCTCAGCATTCAAAATAATGAGATGAATCAGATTCAGACCAAAGACTCAGCTCCGTGTTGCTGCATTGAAACTCAAGAGAGGACACGGAGAAAGGCAGTTTGGGAACTAATTATTACCGAACTCAGACCAGTTCAGACTGCTTGTACATTCATTACTTTTAGGTGAATGATAATAGAGCAACTGCTCTGCTGCCAAGGGCCTAGTGCCCCAGACCTTACTGCAACCAAATGGGGCCTCAGACAAAGGTCAGCTAAACCAAATAACTTAAATGCACCCTTCCTTGGTAGGGAAAGCAATGAACTTGCCAGATTGTCTTTCTGCACGGGAGAGGAAGGAACACAAACGCAGCCTCGGCAGATGACTGGTTAAGTCATGCAGAGCTGCAGGGGAAGAGCAGCTACACTGTGGTGGCAGCGTACCGAGACAGAAACCTTTAACCACCAAAAATCAAAGAAGTAAAGCTTCAGGCTGCCTCATCTCCATCACAGCTCCAAGAGCTCCAGCTACTGAATTGCCAACTGGTGCCACTCACAGCAACAAATTCCCAGGTGTGGGTAACAAACACCAAATCATTTCATGCATGAAAACCTTCAGTCCCTTCTAAACTCATCTGAATTTTCATAGCCAACATCCTAAACCCCCAGGACTGCCTTCCCTACATCTCAATACTGCCAATAAATTACCTAAATTCCAGGGCAACACAATGAAACACAGACAAGCCGATGACCAGAGATCCATTGATAAGGAAATAAATTTTCCTTCTCTGCATAAAAATTCTAGGAATGTACTGTTGAAGTGATCAAAAGCTTAGTACTGGTGCTACTAAATCTCTGAGGGTTGCCATTTTGGGTGCCTATTAAGAGTTTATATTTATGTTATAAATCATCTTACTGCATTCCATGGAGAGTGATTTTAACACTAGGATCATACCCCTTAACTAGCTTTTCATAGGAAATTTAAAGGCTGAAGAACAGTAATGGCACTATTAAAGGCACCTATTTTTTCCTTCCCAAAAATAATAGCATGCTACAGAGCCATGAAAAGAGAAAATGATAGCAGTGCTAACCTGCAATAATTATACTAATAAAAAAAAAACGCTACTGAAGAAATTATGGGAAGACAGACATTAAAATCTCCGTGTCTAGCTAAAGCACTAGCATAACCTTTCAGAGAATGTATTTGCAAAGTACATAAAAAGTCCTAGTTATTTCAAAGGTTATGATTATGTCCTTCCCTTATTTAAATTGACACCAGTTATTACTATACTTTCTTGGTCCAGAGTCTAAAAAATATAAGAAGCATAAATTGTCGATATAAAATTATACTGTTATTTGTTATTACACTGTTATTGAAGTGATATTTACCAAGTTCAGGTGGCTTTTTTTGCCTCCCTAGTGTAAGATTCAGCAAGTAACAAGAAAAGCCTGCCTTTATGGCAGAATCAGCTAATGGATTTTTAACTTCCCATATTTTCAGCAAGATGGAGACAACAGAAATAGAAGAAACCCATGAGCATCCAGCTGACAAGCTGTGGTGTCGAGACCTGCATGTGGCTGTTCCTGCCACCCTGGGAAAGCTGAGGATCCTCCTGCCCCAGCAGCTCCTCAAGCTCTCAGCTTCCCTCTGCACCCACCTCCCTTGCAGACCCTGGGCTGCTCCCTCAACACAAGGCCTCCCTCTGCAATGTGTACCTGCATGGGGGTCCCCACTTTGGGGGAGGCAGACTTTATTAAATTTGCTCTGAGCCAGCAGGTCTCCTCGGGGTTATGTGGAGGGTTGAACAGGCATCTCCAACACTGCAAGAGCAGAGAACGGCAGCCAGGAAAGAACAAAATGTGGCTATAAGCAGGGAAAGTCTTCTTGCCAGACATCCCTCTGATGCACATATGACCCTTAGAAAATTCCATGGCAGCAACACAGGGGAAAATCAGCCAAATTCTCTTTTTTCCCAATCTTAGACAGCTGTGGGTACAGAAAAAGGAGCATGGGGCAGATCTCAGCACACTACCACACATTCAGCATGCCCACATTTCAACACCAGGGATATTTTTGTGTTCATAATCATGGGAAACACTCATGAAATTATGGGAAGGCTATTACTCCCAATCACTGCATCTCATAATGTAATACCAGAAAATATTTTTCTTTCACATTGTCAAAAATAACAAAAATTGCTGATGGTTCATTGTTGTAATCCACTATTTCATGTCAATAACAGCCCAAGACATCTTATACAAAGTCTCTACCATTTGGATGATTTGTTAAAGTCTCAAAATAAAAGAGCAACAACATTATTTGTTCAAAAACAGCATTGCCTTTCATTCTATATAATTCTAAAGATATGCAGTGTTTGCACCTTCACTTCCTACTGACATCATCTTTACCAAGAGCTGTCAGCAAAATGCAAAAAAATAGAGCGGGAATAACACACAATTTTATGAGTGCAACCAAATATAAAGAGTTTATGCTGTTGCCTTCAGTTATACACCACTCATCATTCATCCTGAAAGGCAGGAGTGGACACATCAGCAGAACCCAGTTCCTCAAGACACAGCTGCTCATGTAGCTGATAAAAAGGCAAAGTTTTTCTGCACTTGCTTCAACTTCAGCTTATTTTAAAAGAAATTTACAGAAAAAGAATCTGAGCCTAAACATCCATATGACTTACTCCCCCCTCAAGCATCAGCAAGCACAATTCAGAAGGAACCCAGCACAAAACCATGTAATTAAATGCAAAAGATAGGACCTATGGGTAAAAGGGAACATTAATTCAAACCAAAAATTTGAACAGTACATAAACAGGCACAATAAGAAGAATACACAGTGTGCATCTGGAACTGCATGGAAGAGCCAGACCTAGTGTTAGTGTATCTAAAAAAAAAGTTCGGAGAGGTCAGTGCACAGGTATCTGAAACACCTTTACTGTCTGACAAGCACTACCTGTTCCCTCTTATAATACACTGGGAAATGTCCTGCCTACTGAAACTGTCAGTAAAATTAATTTTAATCACCAGAGGAAAAGCTGCAATCCCGAGCTGCCAGCCATCACATCTCCTGCAAGACAGTGCCCATCGCCTGTCTCCGCAGCTGAATCTCTGTTGTCAGGAGCAACTAGCAGTGTTTGAGCAAGGAGACAAAAAACAAGTGGCAAATGCTTTTTTGCAGCAGTGGAAGAATTCCCAAGATCCACCACAGAGAAGATGCTATTTCAAGAGGACTGTTGTGGCTCTGATGTCTCCAAAACTTACCTCACCTAACCACAACATGCTCATGACTTACTGGGGGAGAGACTTTGCTGAGACACCAACTTCTTATCATCCGTCTGGTGCAAACTGAAGTTGCACCATATTAAACAGAGGAAATGTTCCTTCAACAAGGGGGGGAAAAATCACCTCATCAGTCAGGGGCCCTCCTGGGTAGGTCATTCTCCAGTGACTGAAATTACTACAGAGCTATACTTTCTTCTGACTGAAATATTCACAAACTAGTTTACAACCGCATGCTGCAAGTTAAATTCAGCTAAAAGGCAGTACTGTAGGCTGAGTGAGGTTATTAAGCCTTTCCAGATCTCAAAGGTCTTGTGCCACACAGAATCTTCTGGAGGAAAAAAAAAGAAAAGGTACCTCCACACTAGTTAACTGGGAATAAAAAAAAAAACCCTAAGTCACTGGCAGCAGATAAATATACACTTTCTTTTTACTGATCTGCTTAATTGGGGAGGCTATAATCTATATTTTTTATAAAGAGGTATTAGTTCAGAACAGATCAGGCATGAACAGCAACCCCTTGGCTGAGCCAGGCTAACAGCACATGGGCAGATCCAGCTCCGGGATCAGGCAGCTGTTCTGTTCCTGTAGCCTCTCTACATTTTTTTTTAAAAAAAAATTCTTCCTCATCTTTGAATTTGAAATTCAAGATTGTTGCTAAAGAAATCTGAAGTCAAAACTATTCAGCCACTCACAAATGACCCCTGTAATACTTAACTTCATTCCCTGCTAACCAATCTCACTTTTAAATCTCATTAGGGCTTTGATGAGTGGAAGGGCTGCACAAAAGACAGGTGAAAATGAGAATAAAGAAGATAAAAAAAAAGTGCTGAAATCCTGGTAAGAAACTGTTATTAAAAGAAATACCAATGCATTTTAATATCTGAGTGTAGGGTAGAAATAAAACTATTTCAAACACAAGACTTGAAATGTTCCAGCTTATTTTGTTTGCTCTTAATGCCACAGGGACGTAGATAATGAGGATTGCAGTGGCCCAACAGTAACGCCAAGCTCAACAGCAAACCTAGCAGATGGTTTCAGCCTCCAAAATGAGAAGCCACTTAACCTAGAGGGAGACATTCATTAGGTACAGGGTGCACAGTGAGCCTGACTCCAAAAACGAGCTCACTGCAATGCAGCCACGCTAGAGCAGCTCTTGAGGGACTACAGCCTGTAAGGAGCCTCAAGAGCTGGGGAGGAAGGAACAGCAGGGAAGAGCTGTGATAGACTGAGCATCCCCCTGGGGAGAGCAGGGCATAGAGGAGTTGGGAATGATGGAGCAAAGCTGAGCCCAGGAAAAGCTGTCTGAATTCGGCTTAGTTTCTCACTATTCAAACCTGGGTTAACTGGCTCTGTATTAACTCTTCACCAAGCTGAGTTTGTTTTGCCTGTGTCAGTAACTGGTAAGCAATCTCCCTGCCTTCACCTTGACCAACAAGGTTTTTGGTCTTATTTTCTCACCTTGTCCTGTTCAGGAGGCAGACTGAGAGGGTGAGCAGGTGGCAGAGGAACAAGGTCACCACACCACAAGGCTGAGGGGAAATGCCTGCTCCAGCTGTAATTCTGCCATCTTGAGTTTTTCTCTGCTGTGAAAGCAATTATGTTTACTCATCTTTTCTCAATCTTTGTGGCCTAAAAAGCAACAGCAGACTAAGACCATTAACAGAGTCAGGAACCAGGATATGGATGTCCAGTGAAGGGTTAAATCATAGCTAACAACAACAAAAAAAAAGATCCAAAACACTGATTCAGATGTCCCACAGCTGCTTTCAGGCTCCACCCTGCTCCCCTATTTAAGAGTTTACTTCACTAGTTTTTAACCATAACAAAAGATCAAGCCCAACACTCTTTTAGCTTTAAGAATTACCTTGATTTAAAGGCCTCCATAAAGTGGTGCATAATTATACCAAAGGGAGGGACGATTTTAATGTGGTGGTTTTTAAATCAATACAATTACACTGGTTATAACTACTAATGCAAACACGGGAATAGTGGGAGGAAGGTGCCTTATACTGCTATTAGCCCATTCCTTATCTCCCTTGGAAGCAGCTGTATGGTTACGGTGTCACCCTGCAGCTCCTCCTGTCCTGGGGCACAGCAGGGGTATATTTATAATAACTGTACCATTATTTTGGATGGAGTCAAAATGCTCTAGTTCGGATTTTGCTCCTCACCAAGGCAGCAGACTGCCAGCCTCACGTTTGCACAGCCCCGGGCTGGGCTCCAGGGTACCAGGGCGGTCCCAGCTGAAGCCTTTGCCGGCTGCAGCAGTGCTGGGCTGGCTCCACTCCTGTTGCAAGATTGCGTGTCACCAAGGCCAAGTCACAAGGGATAAAGGGCCAGGAAAAAAACTCAAAACCAAACCACAAAAAAAACCCAACCCCAAGCCCAACTCCAAATAAACAGCTGTTTTGGCAGGACTGGGAATGCTGCAAGAGCAGAGAGCACAGCACAAGTATGTTGGCAAGGGGCTGCTTTTACACCTGGCTTCTCACGTCACACTTGCCTGCCCGAAATGGAGAACACAGATGGGCCTTATAGCCTCCACGCAGAAACCCGTCCCTGTTCAGCAGGGCATTTCAACATATTTAACTTGAGGCTTGTACTTAAATTCCACTGATTTAGATAGACTTAATTACATGCTTGAATGCTTTTCTCAGCTGGGAGAAGTGTAAATACATACTTTATAGTTTGATGAACTGGCACCCAAGGCAAACAAGACCTATTTTGCTGAGCTAATGTTGGGACTCGATCATATAAAGAAACACACCTTAGGGAAAGTTCCCTACCATCACATGTGAAGGTCCTTTTAATTCAGCAAATATCTGCCTCTTGCTCACTGAACTTGCAATTATGTTCACCTTGTACTTTATGTCATGAGTAGAAAATCACAAAAAAGTGAAGCAGACTTCCCTAGGTGTCCCTCAAGGGATGAGGAAAATAGCCAGGAACACCCTGCACAGGGCACTGACCAGTGCCTGCAACACAGAGATCACCACTGGGCTTCAGCTACACCCCCTGATGCAAGAAACAACCAAAGATTTTAACATCTAATCTGATTGAGTATTCCATATGATTATCTTGTCCATTAAAATCAGGTGCTCCCTTCATTTGGTTGCAAACAGTACGGCCAAAGCGTGAAGTCTGAGAGCAAAAGCCCAGGACAAGCTATTACAGATAAAGTTAGATGACTAGGACCAGGAAAGGAAAACAAAATGTTATTTAGGTTTCTCATTTTATTCATGTGAGATCAAAATGAAAAGACAAAAAGTCCCAATACCATATGACAGAAATACACATTACTGCATTGTTCATATGATAGTAATAAAAGTAATAAAGACCATAAAGATGAGAGACCTGCAGAATAGCTTTAAATATCACTGAGATAACCCATTTTATTCACCAATATCTTCATTTAGAACAAATAAATATACCACACAAGAAACTGCAAATAAAGCAGTTCCATAGAACTAAAATTTACCTTCTTTTTTAAAAAAGGTATGAAAAGAAGCTATTTTTAAAAAATAACCAGTATATAAACCCCCACATATGTTGCAATCATATCAAATGGAAAGGAGATTTAATTTTGTTGGCAGGGACATAAGAACTCTGGGAATGCATACCACTAAAACAATGAAATCCAGTTTCACTCATCAGAACAGGAAAAAAAAAACCAAAAAGGGAAAAAGAAAAGGATGATAACAATGAAAGCTGGTGCCCCTCAGTGGAACCGCAGATTTAATAGAAAGCATGTTTCTATGTTGCCTACAGCCAGGAGCAGATGAAAGACACTTGTGCGATTAGTTAACAAGTGGTCATCTAATCCCCCTGACAAACCCTCCTTTTCAGTTGCAGGTTCTCCTGTTACCACTCCATGTTTGAATGCCTTCTTCAGCTGTGGACGTGGCTCTGCGCAGATCACAAGTCTGCATTCCTAGAAAGAACACAGATCCCCTCACTTTTGCCAGTAAAAAATTAGCAAGTACTTTACTGACTCACAACTGCATTTTCTTCTATTCCTCATGAATTTAATACAAATATGATCTTAGATTTATGCTTCAGGAAAAAGTCCTTAATACATGAGGCTTCCCACACATGGGAAGTACATGATTCACCTCACCCAAATCCCTGACCTGAGTGGCTCCAGGATACAGATGCTGGAAAATGTTGCTCTAAGACTGAAATTCACCACAAATCTCCATATTACTTGCTCCATGTCCTTACAGAGTAAACATCAGACAGCTCATCTTTTTTTCAAAGATCAAGAAGTTACTTTGATTTACCTCCTTTTGCCCTGACGTAAGAGTTTAAATATGGGCAGCTCTTCAAGAGAGCACAGCACACAGGATGTAAGCACATGGTTAAAATACATATGGGCTAAGAGAGGCACAGCAACCATGTCCATCAAGTTATGTGCTATGCAACACCCTTTTCAATGTTTATGGGTGGTACTAACCCTGAGTTTGCAATACAGGTTTTGCCTTGCCAAGCCCTTTATGATTACAGCCTTGTCAGAATTAAAGCAGGCAGCACGTGATCTCTAACTTGAGCCTCCAGATGGGTTTGGTTCCTGGCTTTCAAACTATTCTTAACTTCTGAGAGAAGCCTTCATTATAATAATGGATAATTTGTAATCCTCGCATTTAAACAACATCCTCTTAAAAGGGAATTTCTGGTTGTATTACACCTTGCAAGTACAATTCATAAGATAAAGCAGAAAAATCATCATCATCTCTTGCTCACCCCCTTCCCTTATCTAATCACTTCGTGAAAAATTACTAGAAGGTGCCTTTAAGGCCAAGGAGTAATTTGGTTTCCAGTCATTGACTTTTAAATAGATAGCTGGAAGCAGTGCAAATTTCTTAAATTCCACAACAGTAGCAAGTTGCTGAGCCTCCCTTTCATCTCAACCATTCAATTTATGCTCCAGCACACATTACTGCAGATATGACCTCTTCCATCACCAAACAGTCACACTGCCACTATTAATGCAAACAGCCTTGCTCTACTGCTACCTACGTGTGAGCAAATTAATTCAACTCATCTTGAATTGACATTACAGGGTCCCAACCAGGCTCTAGAAAAGTTTAGAGAAAGCTCTAATTTTTAGCTGCCCTAGACTGAAATAATCAACATTTGTCCCATCTAGCATTTGTGCTTCAAGTTTGATAGCTCAGATACTGGTGATTCACTGTTCAGATCGCAGAAACAGTCTTATTCTAGATTAGCATCTTCCTTGATGAGTCAGTCAAGTTACAGATTTTGGGCACAAATTGACAAGACACTGGAGGAGAAGTTTGAGAACTTCAAACTTCTTTTGCATAATTCTGAAGAAATTGTCAGCACTGAATGGGTTACATGTTTCACTTAAAAAGAGCTTTTAAGAACAATAATTACTATATCATTTAAGATAGTTTTTGGGGTTTTGTTGGGTTTTTTTAACTGGAGTATTACTCAAAAATCACAAATTTAAGTCACAGTGATGCTCCTTTGCCTCCCAAATCCTATTTGTATTCATATCTTTAACTGAATTACTGTCTTGCAGGCATAGCAATACCTAGAAGATGCAACTTGTCATTTATAAAGAAAAATGCCCACATTTCCTAAAAGCTGGGGTCCAAGCCATATGGAACACTACCAGTCACAGGTTCAGAGGTGGTAGAGTCACAGTCTGCACATAAAAATTTCACACTCCAGGTTTCTCTTTTGTCTTTTCAAAGTAAATTAATGCTTCTTTGCAATCCAGTAATAGACTAATAGATAGATAGACGGCACCTGATGTGAACCATCAAAACAAGTCAAGGATACAGTCTCTGCAGTTCCTACATTTAAATACAATATATCCCACAAAATCAAGGTGAATGACCAAAGCCACAACTTTCAAAGCTGCTGAAGATCAATACCCCAAATTCCTGAGGATTTCACACCATCCCTTGGGCACTAAGGGGCACATCTTCCAGCCTCGGCAAAACCATCATTGTAATGACGCAAGAGTCAAAGAGTAATATTTATCTGCATGAACTTAAGACATTTACCCACAGGACTAAGAGACAACCATGAGATCTGTGTTCTGCGACAAGATTTTCACAAATAAATTAATAAATAAACTCAGAGTGCACAAACTGCTGATTACCACGAGAGGGCATGTTTTAAAAACCTAAAGCAGAAAACTCCTACTTAGGAGCAGATGTTATTCTGGTGAGGGAATAAAGGTTTGGGTCATGAGGTGGGAAAGTGCCCAGGGAAAAGGCAGCAATAAAGATTGAAAATGTGAAACGCCAATAAGCGCACTCAGGCTTGAGACAGGACAAACATTCCTGTGACAGGCTGAGCATTTCTTTGCTGACACTGGTGCTGTGTGGACACCAAAGGTACTTTGCACGTCTGCTGCCACCTCAAAATGTCAGCTGTGATTTCAGAATGCTCACAAAGTCAAAGCTGAACTTCCCTTCTAGAAAGCAAATGATTTATGCAGTTAAACTGTACTCAGAAGTACTGATATTAAAGTATTATATGAAAGGAAGCACTTGCCTTTCCTTCAAGCTCCAGAACAACACACACTGCCCTGCCAGCTTTATTTCTGGGCTGCATTTGTCAGAGCACACTGGAAACTGAATTGCTGTCAGAGCAGCAGCACTGTTCTGTTCTGTTCCAAATGGTGCTCGTGAGCTGAGAATGCAGATCTGCAGGAAGGTCATTATTTCATATTACAGGTCTGTAGCGATATCTTGTACAGATTCAGACCTCTTTTGCTACGCTTCTGTTGAACAGAGAAGACAGCCCATTACCTGCTTTAGTAAATAGTGGATTAGAATGCAGTTGCTATAAGGATATGTATTTTCCTTTACTCAACATACTACTTACCAAAAATATAAATATTAGCATTTTCCCAAAACTTTAGGAAAGGCGTGACAAATAAAACATCCCTTTACAATACAAAATAAAACTACATGTTAGTTGAACAAGTTACTGGGAGATACAGCAAGTACATGCAACCTGAAAGAAAAAAGTACATTTTAATTCAACTATTTGAAAAATACACAATTCATTCACAGGTCCAGTTATTATTCCTTTCTGATTAGAAATAAAACAGTGATACTTTTCCTTGGCAAACACTTGTTCAAAAGGGGAGCAACCAATGCTGGCTCCAATACCTTACTCTGTGCCATCCCATTTGGGGCTTTCCACATCAATTTCCCTCCTAATAAACCTTTTCAAAACATTTTAAAGGAAACTTGCTCTCCTCAGTTGCTCTCACATTTCCACAAGGCTGAGATCAGGGCTGTGTATAATGAAACGATTAACAATGACTCTTTTCTACTCCTTGCCACCACAAAGCCTGTTGATAATAAAAACTCAGCATTTGTGTCAAAACTTTCTTTATATTGAAATATAGCCATGTGCAATGCTAAGGAAACCATTATAATTCAGCCTGCAAGAAAATCTGATTAACTCAGTGGGACTTCCCGCACCAGAGCAGTCATTCAAACACATATTGGCAGAACAATCAACGAAAGCCAAAATACTTAACAGTCCTATTTATGCTAAAATTTTCTAGCAGCAAAGGGGCATGAGAAGCAACATCTGTCTGGCAAAGGCAGAAGGTTGAGGCTCAATTATTTCTTAAATTAAGGCTGCTAGAGGACATTTGTTTTCACACCAGCGCCATAGGCACAATGAAAACTGTCACAATGAGCCCAGGGAACTCAACTACTGTGCCACAACCTGCACATCTCTGTGGGTCATTCTTATACCAAGAGACACCTCTAGAAAGCACTTAGCAGCTAAGGAAGGCTCTTCAGGAGCTAGTATGCATCAAAATTAGTGGATCCTATGCCTCAAAAGGAAGGATGAATGTTTTCCTTAGTTTTGTGAGGTCAGAAACTATACCAATGGAAATACTAAATAGTTTTGATTCTAAGAGAAAATAAAAGGAACAATTAAGCAAAATTCCCCCATCATGATGAAAGAACTTATTCACCCTCTCCAGAAGATGGTACCCTAGTTTAGAGGTTGCCCTCTTCCTAGCACACAGCAGCACACAGGTGACATCTGAGGTGACACTTCAGAGATTGGCACATTAGAAGGAAAACGATGGCTGAATATAGGACTGTCCATAGTAGGGCCAGTGCACTGCTGCCCCATCTGCTCCAGAAACCTCTTAGGCAGACAAACATTCACCAGGATGACCACACCTGCTTCTCAGCAGCGGTTATAAGCTTGAGACCTAGCTAGCACCCAGCAAGTCTAGAGGTGAGCCTTAACCTACACACTCCAAACATCCCTCAGACATATCTCCCCTTCCCCAGCCTTCTCCCTAATTCCTTTTCAGCACCCTTTCAGGCTTAACTGACCACAAACTATTTCACGACCAAGCCTACAGACTCCAGGTCTGCAGCAGACCAGGCAGAAGCACTGCTTCACTGCACCTATACAAGGCAGAGCTTTCAACCTAGCCTTGTTTCAGCCCTAAATTGGCAGTGACGATGTCAGGATAGGGCTGACAAGGGAGCCTGACATCCCTCAGCCACCTCCAGCCTGACACGTTTGGCATCATTTGCAGCAGGAGCAGCCATGCAGGAACCCCAGATCCAAGAAACTTCCACTGGGTTCATCCCAGTCAGCCAAAATGCCAGTCATCTCCTTCGGTGGGCATCCTCTAAGCCAGCTGTTACTCACAGGCTGAGCTCATGTGGCCACAAATGTTTATGCTGTCCAAGGCAGGACTGCCACCTACTCTTGTACCTGTAAAACAACCTTGATGTTACAAGCCCAGTTAAGGAGCCTACACGGTGCAGCAACATCCAGCGATGCTGAATTTAAGGTGTACAACCCTGTACAACTGCCCACTCTCCTGAAAGCAATCAAAGTAATACTTTGCAAACAATTGCTACTTTATCTAAAGAATAAATTTAAAAAACCCAACGGTGCAAATGGTATTCACTATTTAGGACCATCACTTCACCCAGGAACGTGCACAGTAACCACAGCACCGCTCTCATTGCATGCTGGCTGCTGCACTGGTCTATCCTCACAAGGGATACTTCCACTTACAGCCAGGCAAATTCAGTGAAATTTATCCATAAAAATATTGCACAGATATTGTTTCAAAGATGTGATATTATGTGAATCTCTACAGAAACTTCTGGCATGGAAGGTGATAGATAAACGGAGGTATAAAATAATAATTATAGAGCATCAGGCCCATTTCCCTCTTTGTACAGCTTTTGTTTGAACTTTTGAGCTAATTACTGTTTTCTAAGAATACCACACACTGGGCAGGAAACAGGCCTCCTTAATGGTAAAACTAAAGACTGCTTGGGTTGAAATATTTAGCTGAAAATCATGACAGATTCAGCAAGAGACAGTCCCTGGAGCCACAGTGGTGCTGGCTCCAGAGGGAGCCACTGTCTCGCTTTTGCAGTGCCAGCAAGAGGCCAGTGCACAGAAAAACAGCGGCAGCTGAACCACCACAGAGGCTTTCCAGTGGAAAAGCAGAGAGGGTACAAGGGGAGTCTCTCCTGCATTAGATGAGGAGTATGTAATGAAGCTGCTTTCCCGACAGTAAGTGTCAGCAATCGTGTGCATTGTGCTATTGTACTGAAACAAAGCAGATTGTTTTATAAAGAACACAAACTGTCGAGTGCTGCCAGATGAGAGCGAGTGTAGGTGCACCCATACATATGTGTAGCAGAGGAAAAGAGCAGTTTACACTCAAAAAACATGCTCTGGGTTTGAAACCCCCTTAACAAAAGAGCCCACAGAAGAACAAACCAAAAGGTAATTGAGAAGAAAAGCAAAGAGCAGTCTGTTGAAAGGATCTGAGACCATCTTCTACACAACTCCTCCCAAACACCTGGAGTGTTGTTTTTGCCTTGTTAAACAACAGAACAAGGCCTCCTTTTGTAATTGCTTGAACTGTGCTAACCTTGGACTGTGCTCAGCTGGACAGCTTCTGATCACTGTGGTCATACAAAGCAGATGAGAGATGAGCAGATTGGGAGGGTCAGAAAGGTGAGTCGACACACCTTGACACGGACAGAACACACAGCCAAGAGCAAAGACAGAGGTTCAGTGTCTCCCAGAGGAGCAAGTCCTGGAGAGGGCAAGAACATCCTCACCGCAGTGAAGAACTGCATCGATTCTTTAAAAATATACCCAAGGTAGCTTGCTCAAGGGGCCACCAAGATCCCCAGGAGGTGCTACTGCCAGTGCTAAGTTCTAAAAGCAGGTGTTGATCAGCACCCAAAATAGTTGCACTTTAAAGACCATCAATTTTATCTCCATAACTTGCAGTAATTTGGCTGCATTAGAGACACATTCAGGGTCCTATACCTTCCCAAAGCTTCCCCAGATTCATTATCCTTTCTCTGTGGTGGGAATGGTCTATCTCAAAGCTGTATCAACTCTAAGCCAGAGCAGAGCATTTGTCTTGATCTCTTCTTAGAAGTCAAAGTGTGGAGGGATGAGTGAGTCATGGGCAGACACAGCCCAAATACATTTTCTCTTTTACAGCGGTCCAAGTATGACTGCCAACTAAAATCAAAGTTTTGTGGTTTTCTGTCTGCATAGCAGCAGTCAGCCTTTGTGAGTGGAAACTAAATCCCAAAGACACACAAGAGCCAGGCTGGCAAACGCTCTGGCTTCCAGCAAAGCAAAAGAGCATGTTTTGCAGATAATAAAGCAACAAGACACAAGTTAGAGAGACTGGTTTAGCTCTACCTGCTCTATGTCATTAAAAAATATAAGATGTGCATCTGTGCTACAGCTCATTCACTGGAAGACTAATGAACTTCAGTTAAACATCTCATTAACGAGGACTTTGCAGACAAGCACGCTGAGTTTCCCAGAGAAGTCTGCCAAAGGAGTGCCCGCATTCCATGCTGCACAATGGACCAAGGCTGCACAGAGCAGCAGGAGGGAGGCTCCTAGGTGTTCACTCGCAGCAAATATGGCGCATGCCACAATTCAGCCTCCTCTGCCCCTATTTACATCAGCCCCTCCCAGTAGGAGGGCATCCATCAGGAGCTGGTTATAGTCTAACTATCCAGGTGAGATCGGCCAAGCACAACAGGAATCTAATAAACCACACAGACATCATAAAGTGGGAGGTGGTGGCTGACAGCTCTGCTCTGCCCTTTGAGCAGGTTCAGAGCTTTACTCTCCACCAGCTACTTTATAACGCAAAGCAGAACAGGACAGGAGCATGTGCCAGCCTACCAACTAAGGGGATGCTCACCTCTTCCCCTGGACACCCTGCAGGGCAAGCACAGCTCACAGGCAGCTCCACAACTTCTCTGATGTCTGTCTCATCACCAGCTTAGGCAGGTAAATTGGAAGTGAAGCAAAACTGGACCACTTAGTGTCCTGAGGGAGCAGAAACAACTCACCAGGAGAGCTGCTCTGTAAAGGGAGCCTGGCTGACCACTGGCACCCCTCAAGTGCAGCAGCCCAGCTTTGTGCTGTGCAATGAAAAAGCTTCTGCTAGGTACTTAATAGCTGTTTCAGTATTGCATATGGTTTGCTCACAGGTAAAGATCTGCTCTCAGAGAAGAGAGCAGAAAAAAGCATCTCATGAGCTATGGCTCCTTTCACTGTAGACTTCCTAAGTCCCCTCTGCAAGATAACGAGGTGGGGCACCACAGCCCCAAACATTCTCTTGCTCTGGAACAGATCAATAGCTTTATCTTTCCTCGTATCAGAATGCTGTTGTGATATAACACAATTTACACTCAGATTCTACTAACACTCATTACACCACAATGAGCATTTTGGGCAGAAATCCCATAGAAGAAGATTTATAATACTGGTTGAATGCATTTACTATATCAAGCAAAATAAAATCAAAGAAATGCAAATGCATGTGTTTATAACTGAAAAGCTTTGCATTGCTCGAGTGAAGAAGACAAAGACAGTAAAACATATAAGCAGAAAAAACTAATTATAAAAATCAAAATCCTTTTGAACAGTCTGGATGGTCATTTGGAAATAAATCTCTGTTCTTAATGCCTCAAAACTCCTGCTATGTCAAGCTTATTGCCAGAAGAAAGGCTTCTTACAAAGATAATTTTCTTTCATTAACATACAACAAAGTATTTATATGAAGAAATTCCAGATGGAGAGCAAGACTTTTTTCCTTCCTCTGCCACCAACATGCTGTACAGTCAACCTTCCTTAAATACATGATCTGCCGAAATAAGGGAAAATTGAGTAGCTCACAGAAAAAAAGAAAAAATAAAGTAGGCCAAATGAAAAGCTTAGCTTAACATGTTAATCTCTGTTGCTTTAATTATTGTGTTTAATGTCAATTGGAGAGAAAAAGAAATAAGAGACTACAACAAAGCTGTGTGTCCTGGATGCAGCATGCTCAGCAGGACTTCTGCCAAAAGCACAATGTTTTTATCGAAACAGCTTCTGATTAATCTTTCCCTCTTCCTCTGACAGTCGTGTGTGTTTTCATCTCCTGATTTAGAGCCAAATTAGCTCCCTGTTCCAAGGGTTAATGCTCTCGAAAGTCTCATTATGGCAGCTCTCTGCCCAGAGCTACTCCATGTAAACTTAAACACACAACAACCTCCAGTACATGATGCCATTACTACATAAAAGAGATAAGACAGTATTTCTTTGAGCGTGCAAAATCACTGCAGTTGACTGCCATGTAGCAGATTTAAGACTTGCTCGTACTCTGATGAGCCCAGCTTGGAGCTAAGCAGGGTAAGTCCTCCACTGCCAGGACTGAGTCTAAAGTCTGGCTACTATCACTTGCATAATGACAGACTGCTACAGGGAATGCATCTTCACCTTGAACCTTCCCATCAATAATGTCAGAGAGAGAAATGCTGGCTACAGCTGAACACTATTTTTGGTTGACTGAAAGCCATAGGCTAAAAAAAATAAAGGGAGGGATGGAAGAAAATAAAACCACTTAAAACACCTCTCACTTTTGTATTTCTTGTCAATGACCCCACTACAGAAGCAGGTATCTGACCAGTACTCTATGCCAGAGGGAATTACATTTCTCACTGCCTCATCTGTGTCCATCTCAGAGGCACCAAGAATGATAGCAGCCCTGGCCATTATGCACTAACTTGTAACAAACCTGACACCAATACTTTTGCTTAAACAAAGGAGAAACCAGTAAGCATAAAAGGGGGAGTCAAGAGAACTGGACTGTTCTTAACCAAAATGACTGCATGCTTTGGCACTGGGTCCAACAGGATGTCTCCAAGGTTTCCACCTTCTCCTTTGCCCATAACTGCCCATGCTGGGGGGCAACTGCAGCCTGCTCACTGCACCACTAAGGAAGAGCTCTGAATTGCAATTCAGGCTGGCCAAGGTGTTCTAACCTGCATTTTCTTTGCTCATAAGGTTTCCACATACATCCAACCTTGGAGAACAAAGGAGCATGACAGGACTGTATGCTTGCAGCAGAGAGGAGTCAACTTTATGAAGGAAGCCACAGAATGACTACTCAGTCCTTAACTCTCACCTAGCTACACTTTCAGGGAAAGATCTTGCAACGCTTCAATCCCACCTCTTGGAGGAAGGCAGCAAAGCATTTCATGAAAGAGAGTACAAAGCACTCTTGGCAGCATCTTTCTTATTTGCTAACAGGGTTGTCCTGATCTGGTTTTACAATCAAGGAAATGAGGTGGAGAGGCCACGTTTCACTTGGGTGAGACCAGGCTCTTCGTGGACTGTTAGTCCCAAACATGTTCCCTGCCCCAGAGCCTACTGCCAACAGCTCACGCCACCTCTTAGTCCAGCTGCACAGATTCATTAGCTCTGTAACAGCTTTCTTTATCTGGCTGGGGTTTTTCTGCAGCACATCTTTGAGGCATAAACCAAGGCTGGAAAAAAACCTAATTATCATAGACAGCACTGCAATGCAATTCTCAGTCTTAACAGCCACTAAGTTTTCAGGAGAGAGAGCAGAAAGCGATACATGCTGGTACACTGAGAACTAATGAAACCTCTGAAAATCATTGTAGTAGAGAGACCCTTTTGTATAAGGATTTAGATTTGAAAGACCATAAGGAAATGCCTTTTAATTAAAATTATATATGTAAAGACAACAGTTACTTTGCTACAGTGTTTGTTTAAGGCTTTATTGTTAATTAGTTTACAAAATGAAGCAGAAGAAAGTTGAGGGAAAAAGAGAAAGGTTATTTGCTCTAACTATTAACATTTGTCTGTTAATTTTGCTTGAAGCTCATTCATAAGCTGTACCACAGTTCAAAACTAAGGATGAGAAAATCTTCTCTTTGCTTTGCTACACTGTGGAATTTGCAAAATGCAGTTTATGCTGTGTAGAGCAGACACAAATATCGCAACTATTTCCGTAATATTTCCTTAAATGTTTTTCATTAAAGCTTTGGCACAGGATGGAAAAGCAGCAACACATCACTGAGCTTCTGCCAGAGCTCAGCCCAAGGTCAACCAGCCCCACAGAATAACAATATAATTCCCACTCTGTTCTGCCAGCTCATCTTCCCAGGAGCTGGGAGGTTCCCAGCCTCCTGACATCCTCACACAGTCTTCCCACCCAGCCTCACTAACAGAGATGCTTGGCTACATCCCTTGGGAACAGGGATGATGGTTTCCGAGAGGGTTCATGGGGCAAGCTGGATTTGTACTTGGGCACTGACTGTGTTTGAAATATTTTGATCTGTGTTCTTAACAGGGAAGACATTCTCTGCTTTTAAAGTATGGCAAACAGGCTTAGAAGGCAGAGCTTCCATAATTTCAATGCCTGATTTGCAGGGGGTAAGAAATTCACCCTAATGAGAAGGCTTCACGATAGGAAATAAAAGGATAAACTAACTCCTATTTTGAATGGCTTCACTGTCTGCTCATTCCAGCTTTCTCAAAAGAGCTACAAATGCCCAGCAGAGTCTGGGCAAGACAAGAAACCATGTCAAGACCTGAAGCTCAAATAAGCAGATACAGCTTACAGAAACTCCTACACCTATCAGCAGCCGTCTCCTATTGACTGCTTCTTTCCACTAAAAGCCAAGATGCTACAGAGAGGAAAGAAAACCACATCCATGTGCTAATGCCATGTAATAAACCAGCCCAGTCTTTCCTTTCCTGGAGCCTGGTCTAATGCATAGTAGGAAAAAAAACCAACTAAGAGAAAAGAAAAAAATCTCATAAGCTTGACATCTTGCACATGCATATATACTCCTTCCTCATATAAATCAAAACCCTCCTTAACTTCAACTCAGCTGTACAAAACAAGGTCAAATGTGAGCCAGTTACTCACATGTAACATTTTCTCCTTGTACTATCATAAGCATAAAAGGTGGCAGCAGGTAGTGTCACTACCCAGTCCCAGCTCAATGTCAAGGTGTACATCACCCTGAAACAACCAGTGATCTTGTAGCAGCTTGAGTGCAAAAGCATGGATATCTAGCCCAAAGGGAAAGGGTATCAGAAGAGCTGGGACAATTTTGCCAATGATCAGCCCTGCAGCTATGGGCATCTCACTCTCCATCGCCATCTTTGCCTTCTCCTCCTTAAGTTCCTCAAAACTCTCTTTTTTGATTTGATTCTGCAGGAGCACAAGCTTCTGCTGTCCTGAGAGCTCTGTTCCTGAGAATGCCTCAACCTCTCCCTACTAAAAGTACCTACAAGAGAAAACAATTTACACACAGTTTAAAAACAGCTGCTAAGTATATTCCCACTCAACCGTCTTACAAACTGAAATGGAAAAAGGCACCTAAGTTCTTTTTCAAGATACTGAGCTTCTACCAAAGCACAGCAAGAGATTGTTCCCTCTGCCTACCAGTTTAGTCTGTCTACCATTAACCGAGACAGGGTAAAAGACTTAAAAATGGCATAAGCCAAGTACCACATAATAGTTTTTGCATTAATACCAGCAAGCTCTTTAAACTAAGTTAATATTAACACAGAGGATTCTGACAAATGCTACATCTCTTTTCCTTGTAAGGGTCAACAATGAAAACTGTAAAGCTGATGACCCATTTGAAGAAAAAATACATAGAATTAGAATAGTTAGAATAGACAGACCTTCATTTTGTGGTTTTCTTTCTAGCTATACAGCAGTGATAAGCACCTTTACAAGTGTCCTCTCTTCCCAAGACAGTTTTTGAGGCAGCAGCAGGCACAGTTCCCATGAAGACCACTAAAATGATGTTCGCAGTTAGTCCTGGAAGATATTTTATTATGTGGGAAAAATACCATCTTAATGTCCTAATAAAGATTTTTTTTCAGAGTCATTGAAACTTTCACGATACCCAGTGGTCTAATGAAAGAACTTGCAGCTTTTTTTTTTTTAATGTTCATTAAAACCCTACAACAATGTTCCTGAAATGAGAGTTTAGTAACACACCAAACTCACTCAGGATTAGCTACTCACTGGAGCTGTAACAGCGTAATAGGAAAAAGAAAAAAGCTCTCAAGACCAAAAATCAGTAACTTTTGATGCACCTCTAGTGTCAAATCAACAAAGAGGCATGTCCTGAACATCTGGCAAACACATATACAATAGGCTACATGCAAGATGAGCCTCATTAGATAAATCTATTAGTCAACTATCCAAACAAGAAGCCTGTCCTCCTGAAGGCACTTTCTTCATTTGTAGGACAAATTTACTTCTTCACAGCACAACAGAATTCAGCTGCTCCTCCACCCAACATCACCTCCTTCACCTTCACACACTGCATTACTTCAGTGAGCCGATTGCAGAGTTATGAGTAACTCCAGAAGAAAGAGGCAAGAGCAGTGAGAGCCCAGACAGCCAATACTGATGGAACATGGGACCTCCAGATAGGGTAAAGGACTACACCACGTGTCAAGGACCTCACCAGCTCTGAGGCAGCTCTAAAAAAGCTTTAAAAAGTTAGAGGGCGCCTTGGGGGACTATTTAAAACTACAATCAAATGGGTTTGGGCACCAAGAGGAGCCTTTGGATATTTCCTTTTAACCATTTCCAATTGCTACTACAGATTTTTCATTGACACTTGATGAAACTCTCATGCAACACCATGTTGCCTTCCCTAGGAACCTCAGGGCTCCAGCACCAGATCCAACATCCTTCAGACAGAAACACACACTGCAGGAGAAGGCAGAAACACTGCTGAGGACATGCTGAGGACAGCAGGTATATCTTCACTTCATTTGAGTACTAAAGAATCCAGAAAAGTCCATGATCAGAGACTGGCTGACAAAGAGCATCATCTTTAGGAAACTGCTCACCATCACTCAACTGAAGAACATCCACAGGAGGAAATTCACATTTGTGTTTCACTGCTGAGCCTGTGAAAACCTGAGTTCTGTAACTCAGACATATAAGGTTGCTGGCTCTGACTGATGGTAAAATGTAGATGTTTCCAATCCAAAGAAACAGGGTTTGCATCTGCTAGAAGGCAATATCAAATCCAAAGAGCTGCCTTGACGACTCTCCAATGGCATTTTAGTTCTTTGACCTGTATTACTGACACGGGAATCAAACATAGCAGATTTTTTTATTAATTTCAACTAGCCTTCATTAGCTATTACTTTAGTTTTAAATGGTGTCTAAGGACCAGTATCATCAATCCCACAGCAATAAATTGCCTGAAAAATATAAGCATAAATTACTTATGTAAGATATATTTTTGCCTTATTAACACAGGTCAATCTAAATACCTATGTCTCTATTCATAAATTTTTTCAAGCTTTCTAACTATATGATGTAATTTATTGCCGATAGAGAAACCAATAGCCTACCTACACATTACTCTTCCATCAAGAGCATTTTGGGGGAAAATGCTAAAGTTTTTTATTATATTTGCATTTTTGTTAAATTTCTGTTTAAACAGCCTCTGAATTTAGCATACATCATCTCCTACACAGACATCTTTGTTAACTGTCCTTTTTTTCCTTTCTTTGCACAGCTGACAGCCCAAAGACAAAACCAAACCCAAAACCAAATTTGTACCTCTTGCACTGCACGACCATGAGATGTCTGAAACCTGGAGTCTGAGTTAACAAAGTAGAAAGAAGAACCAGTTTCAGATACAAACACTTTGATACAATATGATTCTAATGAATAAACACTACACAAAAGAAACAGCAGGAACCTACATTCTCTCCCTATGACCATCCAGTTCATACCTGTGAACTGCCCCCTGCTGTGAGAGGCCAGTGGGCAGAGCTTGGCTTCTGAATGATTCTAAGGTGCCCCTGAAGCTGGTAGGGGCAGGCACTGGCTCCTAAACATCTCAGGGATGGAGGAAGTGTTGGAAGAAGACATGAGTTCTGCTCCCTTTAGAAAAGCCCTTTGCATGGAGCTCCATAAGGAAAGAGATGGGGAAGAACCCAAAGTCCCCACACCAAAAAAATTACACAACTGCAACACAGGGAGCAAAAGAGAAACCCAGAGCTCATTTCCACCGTTAAAAATATAACATAAGAGGATAAAAAAATACAAACTGCTACCTGGGCTTATCCCAGGATGAGTTCCAGTTCACTAAATATTTGTTCCATCACAGAGTCAAAGCAAGGAAACTGGAAAATACTTACAGGACTCCTCATCCATATGCTTGGATTTACTAATCCAACAATGAGAGCACATCCATGAACAAAGCTAACACCCCTGGTGGTTCACCCCGTCCAAAGAGGTAACGGGTCTTAAGGCTGTAAATCACGCCTTCTTCCTGGCTTTTATGAAACATCATGATGTTTAATGCTGCTCAAATCCTGTCTCTGCAGCAGGGAAGCTTCTTCATTAATTACGGTATTTCTCGGATGATGAAAATCAGACTGAAGGTCATGCTGAGCACTTCCAACACCACATAACATCCTGCCTTTGCCTTCCTGCTGTCATGAATGACATCCCTTCATTTTTCTCACCATTGCTGCTGCTGAACCTTCTGCAGAACTGACAGACAGGGACCTGACCTGAATTTCTTTGGAAACAAGATAGAAATGAGATTTGGCCGAGCACCTCCTGCACAGGTGGAGATAAGCACCTTCACATGAAAGAAGGGATGTGTTTTCACCCCTCTTCCTCCCAGTCTCTTTTCTCTTCAAGAAAAAAGCACTAGAAAAATATTGTGCAAGAAACAGATGGAGGAGACACGGAGGTAAAACAAAAACAAACAGGTTATTATTTGGTATAAATCTACTCTGGTTCCTAAAGGAATGAATAAAGTAAAAAGAGAAGACATTCAATACACGTAGCTTTCTCCTTTCACAATATTGGGCTGGTGCCCAGAATTGAAGGAGTGATGAGAGTTTGCTCATATGAGCCAAAAGAAATGTCTCTCACTTGTTGATAGTATCCTTTACAAGGTAACAATTACAGTGCTTGCCACAGATCATGTCTAATTCTTGTAACATCTCAGACTGGAAAGAGTTTCTGCTTTTATTAGTTTTGAATAAGCTCAACTTCCGTTTTATTCATTTTCCTTGAATGCTCCTTTTCTACCTGACATTAAATCTCTCTTTGGACATTTACTCAATTAATTTGCCTTAATTAAATTGAGATTACTCCACTTAGGAAGTGGAGTGAACTGAAATCAAATTAAAGCAACTTTAATTTTGAAGAGTGTGCAAACAGAGGTTTAATGAGGTTTAAATAATCCTTTTTAAATTCACACCTCTAGTTAATTTAATTCAGCTTTCCTGATGATCCCTGTATGGACATGTTCTGTGTCAAGACGTATTTGAGAAAAGACAGAGAAGGGAAGAACAACGCCCACAGAGAAAGAGAGAAAATTAAAAAAGATTATAAAGGCATTTCTGTCTACAAATCTCTGCAACAGAATGAGATCACTTATTTTTCTGCTTTTAAAAACCCTGCTAGAAACAGAAGTACCTGGGATGAGTATGGCTGACATCCTCAGCACATCTTTTTTATCTCTTACATGAGAGGGCAAAACAATGAAAGCACAGACCTGAGATCAGTTTTTCAAGCAAAGGGGTCAAAAACTATAGACTAAAATACACTAACAGCAACGGAGAAACAGACATAGATTAAACCCTATCCTAAGGTGAGACAGACTATGACCACAGGCATTTAAGGGACTGCTAAAAGATCTCCATGATCCACGGAAAGGAGTAACAGTGTGTGACACGGCTGTGATAGCCATGTCATTGTGCATGGTCTTGTCAGGATCACTGGGAGCCCCTCTGTCCTCCTCCAGCGGGGCAACATGGGTTGTCGCAGCCCACAGGGTGAAACCAGGGAGCAGGCCGGATGTTTTATTTGACACTTCCCCAGACTACCACACCAGGCTGCTGAGCAAGACAAGACAAACGTGGCTCAACATCACCAGCCTTTTGTTTTGACCTCAAGTTCCAGGATCAAACCATGTGTTACTAATAGTTGGTTGTGGCTGCAAATCTTTGGTTGACTAACTTGAGCATTGCTCCAAACCCTCACTCACAGTCTGTCTTTTTACTTGTCACGAGCAGCCTCTTCGCACAGGAAGCTACTCTCAGTGCTTGAGGGCATGTTCTCAGAAATCTTTCCTGCCTGATTTCTGACGTCCTCTGGTCATCATTCCTTCTTCTCCTGTGCACTCTCAGACTATAAGATGTGTTTTCCCCTCTCCAGTGACATCTGCTTATTCTGGATGTAGGTGAAGACACATCCAGAACAAACACAAACCAGCACATGCTCATAGGCTGGGGTGTGCCTGTACACTGTTTCTCCACCAGTGAGGTCTGTCTGATTCACCCTGCACAAGCAACACAATGACTGACAGCCTCCAGCAACTCATTCCACATCTGCACAAAGCACAGACACAGGGCTTGCCAGTTCAGACAGCACTTGCCAGCAGTATCTAATGTCACTATTTTCCCATACCTCTCCACTTTATAAAAATGTGCCAAAACTTAAGACACCCAGAAGCATGTGCACAGACACACAGACAGCTGTATGTCCATGCTGGCACACTTGCATGTAGACCCATTGCTCTCTGTTGGGATTTTACCGTCCTTACCACTACCACGGCCATGCACTGCAGAAATTGGTGAGTCTGCTTACACACATGCTTATTTGCTGCTCAGAGTCAAGGTTTTAAAAGAAATGTGTGTCAGAGTCTATTTATGGCCCAGGAAGCTGTGCGAACTACACACATTTGCTACCTCTTCGCTAACTCAAGCTGCCATTATGCACTGATAGCAAAATAAAACTCTTAGAGTTTTCATATAAAAGACTGTCACAGACTAATTCAAAGACAATTTCAAATTAGGCAAGCAAATCCCTGTCCAAACTTTCCTTCAAATATAATGAATTGCTGGTTTAGTTCAGGCATTCACATTTTCAGCTCAAAAAGACAGAGGATTTTTCCCCCCCACTCTCTCTGCAAATTTAACAAGCCACTGAAACACAAGGTTTATCACTGAGTCACTCACACCTGCATAATCCTGTTCATCGCTAATACGAGCTGCAACTTAAATTCTAGGAAAAAATAAAGACTGGAGGGGTGGTGGAAGGGAATGAAATAGCATTCAGGACAATACAAAGATGCTCAGCCCTTAATAATCCCAGAACACCATTTAGATTCAGAGATTCTGGCAAGAAAAGATTTCAGTGAGCCAAGGGCACTGGGAATTAATTTCCCCTCTCCTCCCAACACAAAGGGCAGAAGCAAAATCAATTTGTACCAACAGCAGAACTTACACTGGGAAGCCACAGGGAGTAGGTTAATTGTGAGATTCTGAGGAAAAATAACACTTGCTACAAAGCAATTAAAAACTGCTCTCACGAGTGTTCCAAGTCCTTTGCAATTTACTTAAAACAAACATGTTTCCCTAAAAAGAAAAAAAAATGAAATCAAAACCCCTCAACCTTCAACACGAGCTCATTACTCCCTCCAGATTCTTCCAAAACAAATGTTCGCACTGTGCTTTTACAGTGACTAAGGAAATACAACCAAAATATTCTGCTGTAATTTCCATACAGGATCTCAAACGCTTCACAAATGTTCAGTACAGCAGGGAAGGGTCAACCTTGCGCTTACACAGAGTTAGGCACATGGAGGTGTTTCAGGTCATTGCTGCCTCCCAGGGAACAAACACCAGGGTGGAACAGCATCAGACATGGTTTTGCAGGGGGGAAAAGTCAGATTTGCTCAGACTTTTCCAGAGACCGAACAGGGGCGTGTGCTTAGAAAGGGCATGAAGCTCTCTGCACAGACCAATGCTGGCTTTTCTCAGAACTCATCCAAGATGCTTTCCAGAAATAAAAGCACCATTGTGGCAGCAAAATCGTCCTTCACACTGGCACCAGTGTCAGGCTGGGTTTCACTTGCTGCCCTGGGACCTGCACAGCCACAGAGGCTCCTGATCTCACTGCAGCCGCCTCCCTCCAGGGCTTGCTGCCCACACCAGCCAGCGCCAACCTGCAACAAGGCAAATCCCAGCCTTTTGGGATGGGAGAGGGCTCCCAGATAGGGTTGGTTTGGTCACAAAACAAAGCAATGCTCAGTGCCTTCTCCTGGCTAACAGCCCCATCTCTCCATTTCCCTGCGGAAGTGAAGGAATAGGGCTGTATCACACTAAAGACAGGGGAGCAAGGACTGCATCACCAAAAACCCAACTCTCTTCATAAGAAAATGAAAGAGAGCAAGTCAAAGAGAGGATAATAAAAATAGTTTTTAAACAATCAATAAATAGTAAATAGTCAGCAGCTTCTACAACTTGCAGAGAAGAAGCTGGTAGCAGCTCGGGGCAGTGACCACCCCTTCCAGCAAACACCTCTTTGCCTTTCAGACAGCCCTGAACAGCTCTCAGCCACCCAGTAGCGACCCCATGGGGGAGAAAACCATACTAGGGCCTTGCGAATTAAGAGGAGGCTTTTGTAAAGGATATTAAAGCTCATGCTTTGGGGATTAAGTCAGTCTTTATCTGTTAGAGATCAGGATGTGGCTAACAGTAGGGGCCAGATTATCTGCATCTGCCGACTGGGGAGGATTTACACCTTCTGAAGCATCTGTGCCTGCTATTGTCAAAATCATCCTTCAGCCTGAGCCAACAGCTTCTACAGGCAAGGAATGCAAAGCTTTCTAGGTTGTGTACAAGGGTCTTCGAGTGGCAGCATGTAAGACTTTTCAAAAGACTTTTCAGTAATTTAGAAGAACAGAAATGAAATCTTGATTGTACTGGGCCATGTAGAAGTTAATTTTTAACTGTAAAAATATGGACTGTCCCTGGCTTGAGAAATTTACCAAAGGCAACATCTTCAAGCCTGGTGTTTAATAAAAGCCATAAAATCTACATGGTGGGCAAAGAGCCCCCTGAAAACATCCTGGATTTCTACAGCTTTCCTTTAGAGTAAAAAAAGGTGCATAAAAGGTCTTGGCCCACGAATAGGAAAGAATCCAGATCTTCACTCAATCCATCCCTCCACAAAATCACTGCTGTAAATATGGAAAACAGCTGCTGCTCAAGACAGGGCCATGGTGTAGCCATCTCTGGGGCACCAACCTGTGCAGCAGGTGAGAGTGCACACTCAAAGTATTTTCTAGGCTTTCTCACTCTGCTTTCCACTATCTCCAAGTTCTTTAACACCAACAGAATGACTGATATCCATTTAGCATTACAGCACCAAAAACAAACAGCTCATTAAACCTCCAGAAAGCTATTTCAGAGAAATATATCAGTTGAAATATTCCCAAAATTTATCTTCCAGAAAAGCTGATATTCACATGCTCATAAGAAGCAAATGTTCAACTGGAGTCAGTTTTGTAATACATTAATTAACATAATTTTCATCGGCAGTGACAACCAGCCATCTGCTACTATGGCATCACAAGAGACTGCGTTTCAAGCCACTTTAAGCTGTTTCTTGTTGTGCATGGCTGATTTTCATCTAAAAACTAAGCATGAGTTTCTCATCTCTTTTTGGATAAGCACTTCCCAACAGGCAGCAAACAAACTTTTTAGCCTGGTAACCCAATCCCCTGTATCAGCTGCTCTTGGCACCCAGCAGCTGGTACAAGGCCTGTGACTCCAGTATCCATGCCAGGATCCTGGCTCAAAGTCAGAGCATATCCCAGTAGGAAAAACCATCTACAGGAACAGTCAGCATGACTTTCTCTGCAATAAAATGAGCGCAAACTTCAGGGGCAGAAACTATTATCTAGTTTATCAATAAGATTGGCCAAGGGGCATAACTGCCTCCAACACAAACTTGCTGACTTACGGCCAACTGGTGACCTCAGTAACCTCATTTTTATTTCAGAGGTAGTGAAAATGCCAACAGAAAACCATGTCTGTTTGTCCTGACTGTCTCTACCTTCCAGTTTCATAGTTTATACAGAACAATACAAAAATGGGAGAGGTTTTCCTGCCTCCTATTGTCACTCACAGGCTCCCATAACTCAAAGTCATTGTTTAACTACTCCCAAATAGCACCTGACTCTGCAGAATCCCAGGATGAACAACCATCATTTTGGCAAAGACAAGAGTTTAGGAAAATCACTCACATACTGGGCAATAAGTCTCCTGAACGCCAAGAAGAAATAACAACCTCATTGTAAAGTTGAAAAGCAAGTTCATTTACTTTGCTATTTATAGCTTAATTATGTAGATGAGCAAGCTATTTCCTAGTCAGACCTGATAAACTGCAATAATTTTAAAAACAGAAATTCCCTTGGTAGGTGAGGTTCAGTCAGTCCCCAGCTTTGAATCCAAGCTGGGAAATGAGGATCAGCATTCATCTCTGCAGGCCAGAATGGTTTCTTAAACATCTGTGCCACACTCAAATCCACACTGGGGCTTCAAAAATCACACAAAGTTGATGTTCCTAGAAGTGGTGATCCTGTAGCTTTGAGATCTGCTGATCCCTCTTCATCTTGGTGATTGCCACCAAGTCCCAGCTGGCCCCCAAATCATCACAGCCCCTAAATTTTTGAGGAAGAGGATGCTCTATCTTTCACAGGTCTGTAAGACACTGAGCAAATTGATGTTGATGGCTATTAACAAATGTAACCAGGTCACCAGTGAACGTTCCCAGGCTTTGACACAAAACATTTCCCAAATAAAATCTTGCAACACTGATAAAGGTCATTTACCAGAAATCAATATTTGGAAACAGACTCCTGAGTGCAGCAGATTAACACTGGTGATGATGATATTTACTTTCACTACAAGTAATATTTACAATAACAGAACATTGTTTTATCCTATGTGTGACACACGCAAGGAAACCTAAACTATTTAAATGTAAATGAGAACGTTCATATTTGACACCAAGATTTTGCCATTCACTATTTTCCAGAAGTATTAAAGGATTTCTATTTACTAATTTCAGCAGGCGGTGAACCATGTGTGCTTTTCACCAGACATTTGAGTGGGCCCTGTGTAGCTCTCGCCTGACCCTTTGCAGTCTCCTGTCCCCATCCCATAGATTACATTAATCCTCGTTTGTTCTTTCTTTAATTAAATGATATAATCTTTCAGGCAGTCTGTGCACAGATATCAGCAGATAAAACTTTAAAAAAAACTCTGACTGTACTCATAGGAATAATCTTTACCATGTTAATTAGCAACCAGAATCACAAGGAAACACACCCAAGATTATTAAGGGAAAAGCATGCAGAGAGAAATTTTAAGTATAGCAAGCCCAAATTTCCCCAAGTTCCAGAATCTGTCTGTTGCTTCTGATCTCCTATTGTCACTCACAGGCTCCCATAACTCAAAGTCATAATGTACTGTTAAAGCAGTAAAATAAGCATGGAAATAAGCAACCTGACAGAGCTGGGAGGATGTCTCTTTCAGAAGGTTTTTTTAATGGGCACATTAAATAAATATCTACTCAGGCAGGTTGAAGTAAAGTTGATCCTCTCTGGTAACAAAAGACTTCAATTCCCAAGATCCCTTCAGAAGATGTATTATAATACTTCATGGTGACATTTAACATAGGGACCAATTCCCTGTCTCAGGCACCAACCTACAGGAGAGCAACTCATGTGGAAACAGCTGAGATTGCTGGGGAGAGACAGACTCAACCTGGAAAAGAGTTGATAAGCACTGAAAAGGCCTTGATGGATTTTGATCGATGATACAAAGAAGTTAGTTATTATTTAACTTCCATGTCAGTTTTCTCTCCTTCAATAAGATGATTAATTATGCAATAATCTGAGAAACTGGTCACTGTAACAACACAACCATTCAGCTTTTAGCTGTTATCCCAAGGAAATGATAAAGGCTTTTTTGATTCACTAATGATATTTCAAATGAGAAAAATTTTGTATTTAAGGGGAAAAAAAATTACAGAAACTCTTTGAAGTGCTGCCTCTATAGCAATTAAAAAGTGACAGCCTGTAGAATACAGGAGGATATGTTCTATTTTTTAATAGTGCTAAATAGGTAATGCCATACCAAGACAAATCAGGGCTGAGGCCAGACTAGCAGGTATCCCCAAGAAATGCATGAGCACACATCTGCCCCAAGACCATTGCCAGCAAAGCTTCCCTGCATCCCACACCAACTCCCTCCAACGCAGGGTGGGGAAGGTTTGGGCTGGGTGTAGTTAAAAACACATTTGCTGGAAAACCATCTTTATAAAAAGAGAAGATGTAAAGCATAAGGCAATCTCTGGCATTTTCCTGAGCACTCACTCTAATACCACTCTCTGTGAACCATCACGTGCTTTGGACACTGCTGTGCCCACCTGCCCACAATAGCACAAGGACCTGCACAGGATAAGGTTCCTTTTTGAAGGCTTTTAACCACCAAGGCATGGAGGTTTGGAACATTTGAGGTAGGAAAACGAAAATTATGTCATTAAATTCTCTGACAGTATTATATAAGACATGATTCCTCCTGACATGCAGGGGTCTGAAGAAATGACCCACAGCTCTCTTGCAGTTTTGTATCTCAAACGTGCAGAAGAGGAATCTTCCACATAGCAGCTAATGAAGCACCAAGATTCATCTTTATCCTTCACCGGGGGCAACACATTAGTAGCTCAAGCAGATAACATTTATTTTGCAGTCCAGACAGCTTTTAAACAAATAAAAGATTTGAAAATATAATGGTTTTGATTGACAAGGTTATGAACTTCAAGTGTTTTGTATAAAAGAACAGTTTGTCTTTAGTTACCTAGTGCTGATGGTGTGATATGTTTCACCTTGTTCATAATTCAGGACAGTACATGTGTTTTTGTTAAGGACATCGTTAATTTGAAATCTAATCATTTGGAGAGAAGTCATAAGTGCTTTCAAGTGCTTTCACAGTCACATTTCCATAGTCTTACAAAATATTCAGAAGCCTCTCTTCCAGAAGACACACACAAACAACAGGAGAATGCTATGAATAGATGAGACCAGAAGGTACCACACCATGGTGGCACTTCTATACAGAAGTGAAGCTGGTAAGAGACGACAAAATGACATTTTGTCTGACAGACGCAATAATTTACTACCTGTAAGAATGCCACATGCCACCCTTAATAAGTGATCTGAATACTTGAGTGCACTGCATGACCCCAACCACAGCCACACAACACCAGGGTCTCTGACAAAGATGTGCAAAGGATTACAGCTTCCCTGTGCCCACCTCCTCCTCTCCCCACAGACAAACATGTCTAATAGTCACTTACTGATTACTCACCCAAGGGAGCCCACCAGTGTGTGTTCCCCACCCCAAACACTCGAGCTCACAGCCAAATCGGTGGTGGCACACTCCTGCCAGTCTATCGCTGTGCCACATAGCTAAGTGGCTAAAAAAGAAGAAACAGCTTCATGCTGTGTGATATTTCTGCTGATAACAAGCCTTTAAAAATTTAAAGCATGTGAATAAAAGCTTTTGTGGTCAGACAAATGGCCCATATGCTGGCAATTAGTTATATATGGGCAATATGGTTGATTGTCAGCTATCAGAACACGGAAGATCTTTCTGATTTTCAGAAATTTGGCTGAGACTCCACATACTTCTGCAAAACTCAGCATCCACAGCACCCAAACAGGTCTCCAGGATTCCTTGATGGGCCATTGTGCAGGAGCAGGGCTGGAAGTGCATGTTTCCCCACAGGGAAAGCTCCATTTTTGCCACACGTCTTGCAGCACAATCCCAAGCTGTGTCTCAGGGCTTTCCCATCCTGCACACCCTCTCATTGAGTAAGCCCTCACATCCTTTGGTCTAGAGTTTCAAAGCACACAGTCCCAGCCCAGAGCCTGGCTTTAACTCCTGTCCAGCTGGCTCCATGCTCCACTCCCTAGTGTAGGGAGTCAAGACAAAAGCCAACTGCAAACACAAACCAAATCCCTTCCAAGCTCCTACTGGCTTTAATCTCTTGCTTATTGCAGTAACCCTGAACTTACAGATGTTACGTGTACAGGAAAAGGAGTTGGGAGGGTTTTTTTTTGGTTTACATATATTTCACATAGTCAATCCCCTCATGTTTTCTACACAAAACTAAGTGCCAGTTCTGTCCCCCTTTCAGGCCGTGCTGCTTCAGTAAAGCACATGATTAACAAAAGCATCAGTTGACTAAACTGACATGCTCCAAATGCCACTTAATCCTCAGAAAAACAAAATCTGGAAATAAAACTACATCTACTAACAGGTCACTAAAGCCTAGGCTAAATTCATGGGCAAGCCTTACCCTACATACACACACTATCATTTCACACACAGACACACAGGTGTCACCCAGATGTTGCTATGTTTGTGGCACTTGTTAAGGCAATAGTGACATCTGAAATACAGGTAACTGAGCTGACCATTCATAAACACAGACATAAAATCCCAGGCACTGGCTCATGTTTTGATTCCCAGCATAGAGCTTGTGTTTGTTTTAACCTAACTTTATGCATCATACTGCAATTGATAAATAAGACAGGGCAAAGCATGACTAAAAGCTTAATTCCTCCTCCCATAGCACAAGCCATCTCCTTACAATTAAGACAGGTCTCATACAATGAAGAACTTCAGATTCATGGCCAAGAGGGGTCTAACAGGCAAAGGCACCATTTTTCACACCAGAGCATTGAGCCAGAAACACTAAATCCCACCTGAAATCTTTCCCATTACATCAGAAAATTGACATTTGAATTCCTGTATACAAAAGTGAAATAATTTCCTTTTCATTTCCTGGAGGCAGAAAAAGAGTCCCTCCAAAGGAAGGAAGTATTCTTCTTATAATTAAAGTTTGGATTCAGAGTTTTCCAGCAATGTACTACCCTGGGTTTGCGGATATGTCATTAGGCATGATTACCTGGAAGATCCCATGAAAATGAAAAATGAGATGGTCAAACTCTTGGGTACAGAAATAATTGCTTTTATGTTGGATTGCTTGCTTAATTCCAGAGAAAAGTAGTCTCTGATAAACTGTAGTCCTTATCATATTTCCAAATGTGTGATGTTACAGTTCATTTAAGTTTCCCTTCCTTATCTCCTCCTTTCCCTCAATACCACTCAAACTTCAAAACTCTTTTCACTTCCCTTCTTATACCAAATAGTCATTGCTATTGTTGCTGCTCTAAATAAACTAAAGCCTGTATATATAGAAGGAAAACATGCAAAAATGTAGGAAGCCTTGGCCTTGAACTCCCCCAATGCCACCACACTTTGCATCTGAAGTTAAATCATCCCTCCCTGTCCAAGCAAAGAGCAGCCGTAACACTACAGCTGTAAACAGATGACATTTTGCTATCTATAGGCAAAACAGTCTGGCAAAAGTTTCATTATTTTAAAGAACAGAGTAATCACTGTAAATTTCCCATGGTAGCAGGGAGACAGAGCAATTAGACACGGCCCAGAGGTCTGACCAACACACTTCAGAGTTCCCAGTGATTTGCGAAAGCTTTCCAACCAAACTTTGGTGGTTTTTATTTCTCTCTAGAAATCAGAGCAATCTGTCTCCTGAAAACACAAAGCAAACATAACACCAAAAAAAATAATAAAGGCATAAGAGAAAGATGAAATTGCTGATGGATGTTGCTGGCAAAACTTCTGTACAAGCCTACCTTCTGCTCTCTTCAAATGGGCTTTGCCACACTGGGACCATTTGTTAGACCACAGCCACTGCCAAACTGCAAGATGATACCCCTGACAGCAACACAACTCATTACTCCCTGATTTATGGAAAAAGAGCTCAGGAGGGGCCAGCACACAATCTGGGAAAAAACCACCAAACACCAAATCCATCCACAGAGGTGACATTTATTAGGTTTATGCATTTTATAGTAGCCTTAAGTGTGCTCCTAGAAGGGGCAGGGAAAATGTGCTTATTCAGAAGGAAAATTCACTACTCGTACCTCCCAGTCCACTTTATTATACAGCAGCCGATGGCAAGCACTCTGTTTAAAGACTGGCAGCACTCTCCAAGAGAGCAACGTTTGGGCACAGATATCTCCAGGGACAGACACTAATACGTTTAGAGAACACCTTGCAGACAGAGCCAAAACACTGAGCTTCGAGCTGTGAAGATCTTACACTTGACAAACATTCAGGTCACAGCAGAAAACACTCCTTTTATCTTCTCCCCTTCTTCCCTTAAGGCTCCCAGACTGGGCCACTAACTCTTCCTTCTTTACAGCTAGAGCTGTTCCCCCACACAAGCTCATCTTGCCTTTGAGTTCAAAGGTTTTGGGACATGCAGGGGCCCAACAAAAAGCAAAGAATTAGTGGTGCCTCCTGACCCTTCTTCCTTTCCTGCTGCCTCTTCGTCTCAGGTTGAGTTCTGCAAGGTGCTTCACCCTAGAAGCCTGTAGAAGTACAGACACAGTCCCAGCCAGGCTTGACATGCACTGCAGCAGAGCTCTGCAGCATCTCTGCATGTCCTGTCACCAGAGCTCTGCAGTATCTCTGCATGTCCTGTCACCAGTGGCCCCTGGACCTCTTCAGCCATGGGAGGAGATCTATCTTGGCTACTGCTCAAAAGTTTCCCAAGCTACTGTCACAAGAAATAGCAAGTGACTTCCGACACCCACCGCATTACCCACAGACAAAAACCTTGTTTCACCTTCCAGAAAAGCCACAGGGAGCCAAGATGAGAGGAGCCAAAATACCCTCAGAGGTGAAGAGTGGGCACCCAAGCTCCCTTCCCTGCCAGAATGGACGGTCAGCCCTTTCCCTGTAAAGTCCCCAAAGACAGGCTCCAACAGTTCATAAAGGGTTTGGTGTCCCTGAGCCCACTTCCCACACAAACTCCCTTCTGAGGCTTGCAGGAGCCCCACGGTGAGGGAAATTTCACACCACTTTATTGAAATAAGCTGGTACAGATCAGACAAGAATGCTAGAGGAGGTAACACCCAACACGCCGATCCATCCTTTAAAAACACCCACGTGCGTGTTCCAAGTAATAGTTACTGATGTAAAGCACTGGTTTTATCTAACACCTTGAACAAGAATTTAAATTGAACTGCAATCCATGAAGATTGCCAAGATGGAGGTGCTGATGGGGTAACAATCAAAGCGAGATGACAACTTCTTGTTTTAAAAAGCATGCTATCAGTTTGAGAGGAGAAAATGCACGCTCATTTTGTGTCCAAACAAACAGAGTATGTAGCAGAAAACACAATTTATTTTCATATGTCACATACGTAGTGCATACAACTCTGCCCAAGATCCTTCCCCCTCCCCTTCGTCAATTGCCTGAGAACAAGTTAAAATGAGAATTAAATCTTTAAACAGCTTGTGTTTGCAGGAATGAATGGTGTCACTGCAAACAAATGCAATTAGTCGATCACAAGAAATTGATAATAAAAAACAACATATGAAAGCTCTATTTCCATGTTATTTAAAGTGACAATATTTAAACATTTTACTAAAGAACTAATAAAATCTTGTCACATTATTACACATTACTACAACCAGTGACAATCAATAAATTAATATGTACTAATTACAACACTCAACTACAGCACTTCGTTTAGGAAGAGAGAAAAACACAATGATCAAATCCCAGGAAGAAGAAATGGGAAGGATTTACAGCTCTCTAACAGCAGTGTTACGAACAGCACATTAAATCTCAGACAGATGTTTCCCTATGCAAACAAAGAGCTCAGTGACAAGACCTCTAAGACTTTTTTTTTTTACGCCATGAAGCAGCACTGTTGCAGTTTGCAACACCAGGCAGGCAGCCAGGCACGTACAAAACCACACGCACACACTTGAAAAACATGAAACACTTACCCTAAGCGATGCCACAGTCATCAGTGCTTGGTTCAAAGTGATGCTTTAAAAAAACTCAAGAACTTCAGACTTTTAAACTACAAAAAGTTAACTTATTTTTATTTGCACATAGTAAAAAATTTATCAACCAAGCAGTTTCCTGCAGGCAGATCTTTTATACCTTTCTGTGTGGTCACTATGGTTAAAAACTACTAAAATCCTGAGATTTTGAAACTGACCTTTACAGTAGCTCCAAACTTAGTATCTGAAATGGGATGAGGGTAGACAAGGAACAGGACATGGGGAAAACAAGATGTGGAAAGCCTCTAGAATAGCTGGAACATACCATCACTGCAACACCTGGGTGGTATTACAATGTTTCAGCTAAACTGCAGATTGCAAAGCTCATTTAGCACCAAAAGGTATTTGGTGTTCTCTCCAGGTACCCATTACTGTGCTGCTTACGATAACAGAAAACTTGAGAAAGACTGACAGACAGCCTTTAATTAAAGCGGATTGCAAATGTACTTAAGGCAGCACAGTTGGTCACAGGGAAAAAAAAAGTTTAAAAATCAGTGCTTTCCTTCATAAATTCAGAGCACCTCTATATAAAGGATATAGATAATCTCTTCCCCTGCTCTAACAGAACTGAAGGGCATTCCTTTGGGTTTGCCAGGAGCTGCTGAGAACTCAGTCTTATCATGCTGCAACCCTTCCCAGACCAGCTCCTCAGCCAGATTAAAAAAAAAAATTAAAATATCAACTTTCTTCTCTTTAGACATTGCCAACAGTCATCCCTTTTGACACACTTTGCCGTTTTTGGCACAACACTTAAAAGTTGCATCATTCTTTCAACTCCACAGTTAAAAGGTATCACCACACTCAACACTGATGCTTTGGAAACCTGACCTCATCACTGCTGAGAAATAAATGTCGCTTTGGACGGCCTTTCCCTCCATTCCCCAAGGTGATGATGAAGTCTTGTGCCTGCTATTTCATGAGCTTCAGTGCAAGGTTGAAGTTCAAATTTATGACAGAGGTATCACCATTACCATTTTACATAAGGGGCGAATCAGTGCACCGAGCTGATGTTCTGGGATGTGTAATCTCAAGTCAGATGGAAACTCCACTACCTGACCCTGTTTTTTTAACAGTGAAACCTGTTCTTACACTCCCTGTGTGCTAGTCCTACAAGTTCACCCAGAGAGGGTGATCAACGTAAGGTGGCAGCCCAGGCTATGTCCCCCCTCCTTGTCATGCTGGTGTTTTACAGAAGAGCAATGATGCTTTGCCTAAGTACTCCTATGATCTTCTAGAGCAGACTCAGAAAACACAAGCTTTGCAGCCAGATCTCAAAATGAAAAAAAAAAAAAAAAAATCCTCTTAGGCTAAAAAAACAAGCCGTGACGCTCAGCTGGGTGAGCACATTCCCAGTGCTCTGCTCAGACCCTGGAGGTCAGTGCTGCAGCTGAATGCCAGGAACTGCTGAGTGGGATCCAACGGCTTCAGTTACACAGCTTAAGCTTGATGATCCAACAGTCCCCCTGACCTAGAGCTGATAAACCACCTTAACTAAGGAAGATTTTACAAATTAAACATATGCATAGAGCAGTAACAGAAGATCTTCTGAACCTTGACTTGAAAGTTCTTTCCTAAAGGGAATAGTAAATATTTTTAGAAATACACTTCTGAAAGACAGATGTGATCCAGAATTGTTATTAAGCCTTAAGACCTTAAGTATTTCACTGTAGGAGGGATGAGGTAAAGAAGAGAAGGAAAAGAGCCATTTCTGACACAGATGGTGTAACTGTACCTCTGGACACCTTTGCATTAAGGTCTCAAGGTTACTCCAGCTGAGTTTTGACTTGTAGCTAATAGACATGAATTAACAAAATAACCATGATGTCTAATACCTGCACAAGCATAATCTTTCTATTTGGTGTTTACTAGAGCTACTTTATTTTAAATATAAATATATATATAGTGTATATAGATAGATAGATATATATAAACACTATAGAAAATAGTATACATAACATATATATTACTATTTATTGTATTTACTTCTAAGCAGTGGCAACAGAGAAAGTCTATTTCAGTAACGTTTTGAGTACAAGTGGGATATTCACTACAGGGAAAACATAATGAAAAAGAAACACTTTTGGACCATTTGAAAAATCATCCCTTAATCTTGCTGACACTGTGATAGGTGGACACTGTCATTTATAAAAGTCAAACAGATTTGTAGAAGGTGTCGTGCTTCACTTTTGCAGCATGAGCCATTTGTTAGGGAGATAACGCATCAACTTTTCTTCAGGAAACAAACACTACATGAAGCTAATTTTAAATCCAACAGCTTTGTTACTTCAGTTGAATCTTTAATCACACTGTCTTTCAAACAAATGACTCAGGGCTTCATTTCTCCTCTCTCCCGGTATTTTGATAATGCAACTTTTTCTAAATGGTTTCAGCACCATTGTGCTACAGCAGCCCTGGATGTCCCACTCCAGTGCTCTTCAGCAATATGGATATGGAGCCAGAAAAAGATTCATCCCATCTTGTCCTCCCTTCCCCACCCAGTAGATGAAAATACCTTCTGGATCTCAACTAATGCCATTGCTTTTAAACCACCCTTACCTGCCACATGCTATTAGGGAAAAAAAAAGGCAAATGTGTTCCTCTGTGGAAAGGAAGGATATTTGCACAAGGGAAGACAAACCCTCTCACACACACACAGAGCACAACAGTCCCGGAACTAAATGACAGTCAGTTCTCACATGACAGTTCATGCACAGGGCTAATAAAAAGAGAAAAAAAAGTTGGTATAAACCCCATATATCAAAGCCTCACCACCTGTAGCAGGACAGAGATGTGCTGTTAATGAATACCATAATCCCAATTTCCATAGGCCAGACTACACCCTCTGGTTCTCCAGCAGCTGACAGCAATTTCATAAGTCAGGTTTCCCCACGTCCCAGGCAGGGACATGCTCCTCCCTCCTCCTTCCTCCCTCCTCCCTCATGCTTTCAGGCCTTTTTTTGCACACCACCATCTGGCAAGCTGAGCACTTATCAAAACTGCCCTTTTGAAATAAAGGGAGCAGAAACCAAAAGTCAAGCTGTGCATTTCCAGCCAGAGGGAGGGAAGAACAGCCTTTGCAGCTCCCTCCTCCTTTCTAAACCCATTACTGAACATCCATCCCCTCACTGTGGCTGGGAGCCCATCTCATTATCCCTGCCCCAGTGCAGGTGGGAGGTGAAATTCCTGGCTCAGCATCTCTCCCAGTGATGAGGCTTCTCTCGGGTGCTGCCAGTGCACACCAGGCCAGCTCCTGACTCCGGGTCACACTCCCCTTCCCAGCCCTGCAGGCTGTGCCAGCAACCAGTTGCTTGCTTTCTTAATTTCAATGCATCTGCCAAAGAGCGAAGGTGCCCAACCCAGCTCACTCCAGGGCACCCTTGGGGACATCACAGCCCATGCCACCTTGCTTTGTGCCATTTACAACCATTTTGTAAAAATCACTGATCTTGCTCCTTTTACAGCTTGTGCTGTTCACTCTTCATTAAATACACCTCTCCTTGGAAAAGCCATTTGCTCTAGCAGGAACACCATGCATTTATTACTGCCAGACTGCAGCCCATAATGTTGACAAATGCTATAATGATTGGCAAAACACTTATTGGTATAGCAGACTCTGGGCTCAATTTCTAACATGCTGACAGCACACGGTGATAAATATTATATTTATTTGCACTTGAGCAGCAACAGCACACACAAGTGGCCTCTCCATGCCCAGGTAATGTTAGCTGCAGCTCGAGGATACTGCAGATCACACACCACCTACCAATTTCTTGTATCTTTTGGCTGGGCCAAACTTCAGAGTTGATGGTGGAAATTCAGAGCACAGCTTTCCCACACACTTCATGCCCCAGGAGCATAGATAGTGGGGGTGCAAGCAAGTTACAAAACATTTTTTCTATGAACACAATGATTCACCCAAGCCAGGACTGCTCAGGGGAGAGTGCTGCTTTTGAGGAGGAAATCTCCTTATTTTAAGGGAAATAATTCTGATAAAACCAGCAGGATAGAGAGAGGCATGCTTGCTCCTCTGGCATGCAAGTGGAAAGGATCCAGCTCTGCAGCACCCAGCTGAGATCAAGAACTTGAGCCCAGGCACCTGGCAGTGCCAGTGAACCCTCAGCAGGGATCACCCACTGCTCTTCAAGGAGCAGCTATTGTGCCCTTTCCCCTCTTGGTCAACATTTCAGGCTTGGCATAATCCTGACATGGAACAGGAGCTTTCCTGAGGTCTGAAAAAAAGACTTCTCTAAATTAAACAACAACAAAAATGAAGTAAATGTCTTATTTTGCTGTTGCCTGTAATCTAATCACCACAGCAGTACATTCAAACTCATCCTCCTGGCTTTATCAAGGCCACAGCCTACAGTGCCCAGTGAAATTATCACTTCTCAGAGGCAAATAACACACTCTCCCTCAGCAAGGCATGGAAAGGGGAGGACTGCTATGCTGTGAGAGGTCCACCCCCGCAAACAACTCAGCTCCTTATTCCTCCGATGGGACAGGAGAGTCAGGGCACAGCAGGGCACAGGGAAAACCCATCTGGATTCATATTTTATGAATGTCCACATAGGTAGTTGCACAAAAAGCTATTTCAGATGAAGGTCCACAACAGCGCAAACCCATAATGCTGCTGTACAGTAAAGAAAGACAGATTTCTCCAAGCAATGCTGGCTTACAACAGAGAGCTCTCTTTGCATGGGTAATTCATACCAGGCCTGCATTTCAACAGCAAGCAGCAAACAAATGATTCTGCCATTTTTCCCACAACATTTTAGTAGTATGATAAATAAGTTCGAAGTATTTTCTAGGCTCTCTCAAGCTGCTTTCCACTATCTCCGAGTGCGCACTCCAGGAAGCTACCCCACATTTACAGTTTGCACTTGTGAAGGTCTGTCTTCATATTTACAGCTCACTCAGCTGGAACAGCATCTATTGCAAGCCATGGCAAGACTGAGAACCTTGGCCCTGGGAGCCTAGGAATTTGGCTGCAATCTGGAGCATCTCCGCCAAAAATGACTAGGATACTGTTAAGGATGATAAAAACAGGGTGCACAGGGAAGGGAGAGGCAGGCAGCCTCTTCTTCATCTCCTCGCTGCTTTTTCCTGGGTCAGTCTTGGAGTTCAGAGAAGCAGAAAAAACCAGCACTAACCAAACACTATGAAAAGCCAGAGCCCAAGAGAAACAGAGGTATGTTTCCCTGAAACGGGTGAATATTAGTTTTCTTGACAGTTTAAATATTGCATTCTGCTTACTAACTGTCAGTAAATTTACAAATAGTTGGCAGCTTGGCTCATGACCAGGACCCAAAGGAACGTTGACTGTAGCAATTTAATGGCCTGTTTCTATCAGCAACAGCAGCAACGTTTAAAATACTTCTCATTGCTAGTGAATTTATCTTTAAAAAAACCCCAACAGTAGAAGAGATGCTAGTTTTACATTTTTCACCCTGCTGAGGCCTCATATTGGATCATTACTCATTCCACACATCCCCAGCCACTTCTCCAAATCTTTGAATTTTGTTCCTTCCCAACTGCTAGGATTGCAAACTCAGTGATGAAAATAGACAGCTCCTGGCTCTTTAACAAAAAGCAAAAATTCCTCACTCCCTAAAAAAGGCTTAAGTGATGATGAGTCAGCGATGCTGCTACATCAAAGACTAAGACTGGACATTCTTCCTAAAGTTTCCAAATTTCTTGGTGCCAGAACAGGATAAAAGCCTTAAGAGATAGGGGGACTGAACACTTACAAGGCGTGCAATGCTCCAGCCTCTCGCTTGCCTTGTATTGCACAGCATGTTTTTCCTGAAAAAACAACACTGCAGCTCTCATCCCAGAGGTGGTTGCTCTGTGCCTTGTGTGTTCACACCATCCCCCTTTCCCATCCTTTCCCATCCCACCAGTGGAGCAGCTGGAGTATGAGTCCAAGCTCACAGAGATGTGCTGAGCCCTCTCCCCTGACCACAGCCAGAGATGGGCTGGCACAGTCACAATGCTCAGGGCCACTTCTTTCCACAGCAACCACACAGGCAAGATGGCAGATCAGCCTCTCTCCCTGGATGAGCTCCATCCTGATAATTTTCACCACTAACACTGATGAAGTGGATAATTTTTAAATGACACTTCTACACTGTCCAAGCACAGTCAGTTAGCCAACGCCAAAGAGCTTTTGCCAGCACTTGTTTTGATTCAGCACTGTGAGGGACCTTCACCGGCAAATCCCTCCAAGCACCAGCTGCACCTGGGCAAGGAGAGCATCCCAATGACTCCACAGACTCCAGCCACATGAAGCATAACCTGGTGAAATATTTCCTTTACCATAGTTTCCTCCACCTCAACCTGCTTACTGTGAATTTCTGAAAGCCCTATAGACCACACTAGACAGGCTAAAATATGCAGTTCACTGCAAAGAAATAAATCTCTGGAAAGGGGAACAGTTAGTTGAACTAATCAAGAGACTCTACAGGGTGAACAGAGTGTGGGAAAGGCATTAGAATGATATCAAAATTAATTCAGGATGCCCATCTAGGAATGTGAACTGTTGCTTTCCATACAATTATATAGGAGACAAATCATAGTTCTGGCTAAAAATGTAAACATCTCAATAAGCAAGAGGGGAGGAAAAGCAGGGTATCCAAACTAAAAGGCTCTCACACCATTAAATGTAATCACTAAGCAACTATTAGCCAGTCTGAAAAGAAGATGAAAGGATAATCGAGGGAGATATGGGCTGGCAATTACAGGGGAAGCAAAGTGAAATACTCCATATTTATTTTGGTTTTTATTAAACTTTCACAAATACTAATAGCCAAATTGCACTGTGGGGAAAGAAGGGAGGAGAAAAATAATAATAACAAAAGGGCTGAAATTAGTCTCAGGTTCCCCAGATACCTTGCCCACAGCCCCAGAGACAAAGACCATCTCACGACCACCCCAGCTCCTGACCTTGGGATGGTACATCACACAACCAAATTGGAAACTTTTGCTTGTCCTGATATGGTCCTTTTGGATGAGCTCAGAAAAGGAGCAACAGCATCAGAAGAACTTCATAGCAATGGCAACAATGAGAGCAAAACTTGCTTTTCATACACTTAGATTTTATGGAAATAGCCATTTCCCAAGGAAAGCTCAAAGAAATCACCTGCTACCATTATTATCCTTTCACAGGGACAACCTGCTAAGACCACCTTGGAGGCCAGTGCCTGGAGTTTCCCTCCCACCAGACTACCCTGTTTTCCCAACAGCTCCTCACCACAACTGAAGGATTCCTGAAGATTTTATACAACTTATTCCCAGCCTCAAATACTTCCAAATGCCATGCCAACAGTCCACTGATTTTAAGAAAAACACACAAGATCCCCTTTGTACTCCAGTGCCTGCCAGAAAACTGAAATAATGCTGATTTTAAAAGAACCACCTCATTGTGTTCAAGAATTAGCATTACACAACTGCATCCATGGTAAGATACGCAGACAGTTACATGCTACAAATCATTACTACACAACTACTCTCAGCAGAACATGGAGCATCAATTGATACCACAGTGCTCCTTTTCAATCTGCCTACTACAAAATGCAGCAGTATATCTGAATCAACACCAGTATTCTTTCCAACAACAAGAACATGTCTAAAATTCACAGATAAGGTTCCAGATGACACCATCCTAGCAGTGAAGCACAGTAGGGCTCATTTGCAAGAGAACCTTCTCAGGGAGCAAGATGACTATATGAGAAACACGCATATCAGAACAACTACCTTTCCTTACACAGATAATACAGGTTATTTTTCAAAAAGTCCCATCTGAAACATTTGGCGAAGGATCCAGAAGAAAGATTTCCAGGAACGCTGCCTTAAGGCCACACTGGAGAACTTCTTGGACTGATGTCTCCGGATATCATAGCAAGTTGTGACTATGCCTCCAGATCAGCTGGAGCTGGGCTCAAGAGAGGCTCCCCTCCATCCCTGCCATGCTGGAAATCCTCATACAAAGGGGGATCAATACTAGGGTAAAAATACATATCGAGAGACAAAAATGGAGCTCTGCAAGGCAAGACTTGTCATCTTTGCTACCTGTTAGCGATGCCAGGATGACAAAACCAGAAATCCTTGACTGCCCTCACAAAATCATTCCACTGTTCCATATTTCCCCTTTCAAACAGTTACATGGAAGAGCCATCAAACAAATACACCACGAAAAATGCCGGTGCTGTTTGTAACCCTTTTCTGACATTTGCTATTCTAAGCTGAATTGCAAGTGAGAGCTATAAAAATTACAAAGTAGTATTTGGATAAGCAAACGTATACTAGATAAAATGCTAGGAAGACAAATTACGCTGCCAGTGTGGCACACACTCCAACAGTGCTGTCAGCCCAGGACTCCGGAATTACATCCATCTTTTCTGCAGAAGCATTAGCAAAAGCAGAGTCATTCAACTATATTACCTTGTATAGGATATTGCTTTCCCACACCAATCTATGTTGCCTGTCCAAGGCACAACAAGCAGATACAGATAATGACGACATCTCTAGATGACATTTGAAAGACATGGCTAAAACTTGGGGGAGGAGTAAAAGTGGATTTTTATCACTCAGTGATCTGAACTCTGTTAGAGACCTTTTATTAGTGGCACAGAAATGTGCTTTGTTTGGATGCATCATATCCTTAGACAGAACATACTAAAGCTTTGAGCAGAAATAAAGTGTCAGGATTGGTCATGCCATGACTGCAATGCTTCATCTCACAGTGACCCAGCCCCCACTACATACCCTCACACAGACACCAGACCAGTACCTAGAAAATGTGTCTTTTTTTCCCCTGACGGATTAAATATCATGTCAGTCAGCAAAACATTCATTTTTAGGACAGAAAAAAGAAAAGAAATATCAGAAAGTAAAAAATGAAGATCTCTAGAAAAGCACTTAAATAAACTAAACCTAGTTATTCTATTTGGCAGCTGTTCAAATCACACAGCATTAATAAACATATTTACTTTGAAAACAGACAGAAATGGGTTTCAGTAGTAAGCCCTGACTCAGAATTCCTGTCATTTGCAAGCAAAAGGACCAGACCGCAAGTCTTGCACATGGCAACCTTTGGATTCCACCAAAAGTCAAAATTTTAGAAGTAATCTTGGAAGGGAACTTGCTACTGTTTCAGCCAGGCAGGAAATAGAGTAGGAGTTTAATAAATGATTCTTTACAACAATTAGAAATGAAATTAAGCCTTTCTGGGATCCCACTGCAGCCCTGGCAGCACACCCCAGGCTCCACTGCCAGCTGAACTGCAGACAGCAAGCCAGATTTACCAAAATAAAACCTGATCAGATACTGAATCAGGAATATACTCCAAATAACCAAGAGCTTTTTTCAGCCTTTATACGAGCAGTGGAGTCATACGTATTTTGTAGCCATCAGTTTTGGCACAACTAATTCCATTTTCTTTTAATGACTTATGGGGGGGGGCTTTTTCGTGGAGCAGCAGTCAGTGGAAATAATGAATGACCTCCTTTCACAATATCAGAGATGTACTTGCACATAAACAGCTGAAGAAAACTGGACTCAACAGTCTGCACATGCCCATGATATAATAAGAACAAATAAAAAGCTTATGACACTGTAACTCTGCACCAGCAGAAACATAAATCCTGCTGGAAGCTTTGGAGTCAGATGGCCTTTGAAATCACACACAGGTTCTAAATTTCCTGGCAATGGGCAGCAGGGCTAGTATTAAACACAAAAACCTTCTGCCAAACAAACACTGAGGCAATAAATAGCAATAATAAAGCAGAGACAGATGGACCTTTGAATCCATTGGTCAAGAAAATTGGTATCTCAAAGACAGGGTGCAGATCTGTTTGTGAGACCTGATCAAGAGACTGCAGCGGATACCCAGTGCTGGAGGCTCTTTGCAACACCCTCCTTCCCCCATCCCTGCTTTCTGTGCCAGACAGCATCCCTCTGGAAATGAGGAGGAGGCAGCTGAAACCCCAGGAAGTGGGCTCTGACTCAGTGCTCAGGGACATGACCATAAAAATCCCTAAAAAAATGGAGGGGAAGGTGTTTCATCACTGGCAGCAGTCCAGTTAAGGGCAACTGTGCCGACCTGGCTTTATGAAAGCAGAGCTGGGTTTCCCGAGGCTCCAGCAGCATTTCCCATGTGCCAAGCACAGGTCAGTGCCCAGAGGGAGTGGGAGAGCCCCGGCTGCAGTGGGGGCAGAACCCATATCCCAACATCTACATTCAGTGGGGAGGATTGAGATGTACTGAATCCCATCAACACCGAGCTGGAGGAAGAGGGGAGAAGTAAATATCAAGTCACTGCTGAAAAACAAACCACTCACAATAAACCCCCATGTAAACAACCAGCTCTGGGATTTTTTTTTAAATCTGTTTTTACATCTAAGCACCTTGACTCGAAAATCTATGACTAAATTCTCACTCCTTCATTCAACTATACGTGCCCTCTCAACACTTAATAACAAAGTGATATAGATTGGATCAAAGACAGCCCTTCCATTAAGCCACAATACACAAAGTACCACTCCATGAGCCTTTAGTATTCATGGGCAGGCACCTCCTGCACCAACCACAGCTATGCCATCAAGCTTTCAAAGCAGGCTGCAGCTCAAATAAATCTGTGATTATATAGATGCTAATACAAAGTAAAGATAACCATTATTATGAATCCAATGACTAGCAGAGAAGCACAAATAGAAAAACATTTTCTTAAGCACACTCCCAGTAATCCTACAAAACATGTGGAGTATTCTGACGTTATTCTGGCTTAATCGGGTCACATGTTTCTAACACTTCCCAAAGTTACTCAGCTGTAAAATGGGGGATTCATTTTACAACCAGAACTGGATGGAATTCAAAGCCAGGGGTTATTAAAACCTGAAAGCTTCCAAGGTTTTCTCCTATTAAGGAAAGTAAATGCATTCAACAAAAAAATGACACAGAGAAAAAAAAATCCAGTTTGTCTCTTTTCCTTTAGATATATATATACACACACATATATATAAAATTCCTCAACACTGACACTTTTCCTTAGGAAAAGAAGCATAAAACAAACAGGTCTGCATTATTTCAGTTTGGATGGGTTTTTTTCCAACAGTGGAGGAGGGTAGTTCTCACTGTGAAATCTTCTCTCCAGCAACATCCTGGTCTCTGAGCACCTGATCTCCCCTCCCTCCAGCTAAGCCAGGCTCACTTTGGTGAACACACACAGAGGCAGCAACCCAGGAGTGCTCATTAAATCACCCTGCTAATTCACAAGGTGACACCATGCTGGGACCAGGACAGTGCCTCAATATGGCACCGCCATCACTCAGAGAAATTAAAGACATTTTACACATCCAGATCTAATCTCCTACCAGTATTTAGAGGTAACAGATTCATATGGATTTATAGCCTCGAGGGATCCTGAGATGATCTATTCCCATCTCCCCATGTAACACAGGCCACATCATATCAATCAATTCCTCCCTGGCTTCTGCTTTAACTAGAGCATTTCCCTGTACATCAATCCTTGACTTAACGCCTTCCATGACAGGGAACCCACTGGGTAACATTTGATAAATTGCTTCAGTGGTTAATTATCCGCTTTGGTAAAAAAAAGCGTATTCGATTTCCTGACAATGTATTACTTGCAAAATTACAACAGAGCTTTAATAAAAAGGGCTTTTTAAATCTGTAACTACTGAAGAGTGGACTAATAAGACCCTAATCTCCCAACTGCTTGAACAAAAAGAACACAAAAGAAGGTACTACTGTATAGAAAAGATGGGTAAGAGATGCTTAGAGACTTTCCATAATAACAGACAGCGACATGTCCCAGATCACTCACCCAGTGAGTGTACTAGTTGGCAGTGAAAGCTTGTCTTAATATATACAATTAAAATCACCTTTGTTCAGCAAACAGTTAAGAAAGATGCTAAATCCCTGGACAATGAACTCTGGGCATGAGAACTAAGACCCCTGTGATGCTCTTGGCCTTTTAAACAAACAGCTCCTGGTCAGGATAACAAGATAGTATTTCATATGAAAAACCTTTGCAGAAGGCCTTCTCCAAAGACCATTTAAACAGCTCCACTTGGCCATCAATTGCCCAGGTCCATCCTGCTGGGCTGAAGTGGGGATGAATTCTGCCAACCTTACTGTCTAATGATGAATATCAAGTTGAATTAATGAGGTAACATTTATCATGGCAAAAGCAACTAAAGAATCTCTCTTTTTTAGCTTCTTTTAAAAGCACTTCCATGAACAGAGAGTTACAACTTTTTTTTTGCATATGTCAAATATTTGAAGACATAAAGCAAGCTATGCATATGTAAGCTTCTTCTGACACATTTAAAACCTACATCATACTTAACCTTGGCATATAAAAGCAATTGGGCCTGAACTAGCATTTTTAAGGCTTTCAGAATCAAACTCTTTAGTGCACTGGCCAGGTCATTAATAAAAAAAAAAAGGAGATGGAGAGAAAACGAAAGGGAAGGAAAACAGTCTTTACTACGTTAACCAGTTCTCTGCTAATGACTCTGCACTCTGTGGATGTGCCACAGCCCCACAAAATAAGAGAAGTTAAGGGGAGGAGTGTGTTTCAGGGATGATAGCACTAAAGAGCAGCAGTGGCTAAAATTAAGTGAGGATTCACCTTTACTTTACCATCTTTTCCCATTTACAGTCCAAAATACTGACAATTAATGTATTTAAATGTATTTACTAAGACTGGCTTTGTGAGACAGTTCATGCCTTGCAAAGCCTGCTCCACCTGACTGAGGAGCACCCTGGCTTTCAGCATCATTCCCCACTGATGCCACACTCACAGTTACATAACATTTGGGCAAAGGTAGGCTGTGTTCCCCAAAAGAGACAGACAAACTTCTCCCCTGTCACTCTGGACAGCCAGCAGAACCACTGGTGAGAGCAGAGTTCTACTCAGAGCCATCTTTCCTACCCACTTCCACAGCATTTGACAAAATGGACAATAATCTCTCTTTGGGAGGAGAGAAAATAAAAAGTAGGGTTTTTTTTTTTTAAGGTATGACATATATATAGCAAAAATCCTAGTGAAGAAAGAGGATTTACTGTTGAGAGTGGCTCAGAGTTTCCCTACAAGTTAAAAAAAGATATGAGTATTCTGTTAGTTGTTAAAATTCCCTCTAAAAATCAAGCTGCCTTTCTAAAAACTTTTTGTCTTCAAAATTTGGTATTAATTTTTAAACCCTAAAATAGAATCCAGACATGATAAATTCGTCCCTTAACCCAGAATCCCTCTGATGATTATCAAAAGAATTGCTTAACACAAAGCCATTGCAATTGTAAAATGCCAAGTATGCAGTTAATATGCTGATACCAAAACCTGAGTAATATGGCTGGTGACCATCCCAGACTGTCTGCCAACTTACTCAGGGTGAGAATATGGAAATAAATTTTTTTAAAAAGGCACTACACAGCTCTAAGCTGTCAACAGATTTTATCCTGAATAGTTTTTAAACTAAACCAAGCCAAACATATGGGTAGCTGTGCCTGATTCAGGTTTGCTGGCAGCCAATTAACATTTTACTAATTCCAGAAAGAATGATTGCCTTCCCGATTGCTGTTGGGTTACCAGGCTGGAAACCATTCCCCAGTGCTTTAAAGCAGGCATCCCTCCCTGGCTCTGGGCAAGGATGCTGCAACAGGTGAGGAGGAGGATGCTGAGGAGCTCAGCCAGCACTCCCAATGCATCCATTGGAAAGGTGGAGTGTATTGATTGTGTACACAGCAGAGTAGAGGAGGCCAGAAACACTGAGCCCACTCGTGTGCTTGTCAGAAATTAGTCTGCAGTAAGCAAGCAGGGTAAAAGGTTAATGAAATACAATCTGAGGAAATAAAACAAGGACACTGATGACTTGCCACAAGGCCCCAGAGCTGGCTATGCTGGCTGGAGCCCTTTCCCCACATAAAAGGGATGTTGCTGGACTTAGGAAAGCAGAATGGGTCAAGGCTGTTTCTGCTTCTCCTGGTGGGGGTTAACATGTCCTTGCAGGCACCATCACCTCATTCCCAGCTGGGAACAGAGTACCCACTGTGCTCCATCCAGCAAGGAGCTGGAGGGCTTGCAAGGGAGGGACAGATATGGAAACTGGGCAACAAAAGCTTACATAACATAAGGTCACACACCGAGCACTGATTTGGGCTTTACTTGGAAGGAGCAGCAAAGTCACTGGTGCAGTGACAGCAGAGACCTTGATGAGGGGGGGATCACGAGCACTGCAGTACCCCCAGTAGGGCTGCATCCACCCACAAGCTTCAAACTCAGTCCTGGAAACCTTAATCCAATGTCTCAGCTTCAGAACAGACTTCTCACAGCAAGAAAACAAACCTAAACCAATGAGATAATCCACATGAGCACCTTTGGTGTCCCAGGCACAGGAATCTTTATGGTCAGCTCTATCACTATGCTTTACTTTATGGCAGGCAATACATTGTACAGGCTTGAAATCAAAATTAGCAGTGTAAGGACAGGGTGTGTGTTCTCGGTTTGGGTTTGTTTATCTTTTTTCTTAAAAGGGCAGCTGATTTTTCTCATGCATAAACTTCCCCATGCCACATTTATGCCATCACTACGGATTTTTGTAAGCGAACAGTATTTACAAAAAAGGGATCACCATCCTCTGGGCTTCAGATACAACAGTTACAACTGTGAAATTATTTTTTCTAATCCAGGGGTTCAAGTAAACTTCTAGCTTGACTTAATTGAATACAGATTCCAGATCAAAACACAATTTTTTTTTTACTGTTACCTAATCAAAGTATCCTAAAATATATAAAAGAAGTAAAAGAAATTTAAAAGATATTGAAAGGGGGAATAAAAAAATACCAACAACCAACAACACACAAACCAACAAAACACAAAAAAGAAAGCACTGGAGAATTTCACTGTTTTACTAATTTACTCACAAAGTTTGAGAAACACATAAAGAATCAAGGATTTTCCCACCATAGTGTAAGAGCCATTTAAGGACATAAATTCAAGAATATCTGTACACTACACAAGCTGCTGTCAGACCAGCCACATGTGGTGGGTAGAAGAACGATCTGATATTTGGAATCACTTTTACAACCAGCACGTTAAGGCAACAGACTTAGGAAAATATGAATGCAATGCAAGACTAAAACAAACTAAACGCCTCACATAATTCACAGCTAAGACTCTGCCAGCACTTTACCAGGTGAATGAAATTAGCAACCTGACAATAAGCAAGAGGAATAAATCGCCATAAAAAGCAAGCAGAAAGGGATTTTCAAGTGCATAAATACAAATTTTTGGCTTCATACACTTGCTGTTGTTACCAATGCAATATGTTTACCCATTTCTCTATGGGATATGAAACTCAACTTGGTATGAAAACAAATCACTGAAAGTCTTGGCAGATTAGTAAATGTCAGATCAAATTAAACCTTCTCCTAGACTATGCAGGGGCTGTACAAATTTATCAGAGTCTCACAGATTCTTTGCTCTCTTGACATGAATAGGTCAGAACAGCCCAGAGACAAAAGGCAGCAAGATCAGAAGACTGAAAATGCACAGTTTTGGAAGGCCGCTTATTGCCAGGCTTTGTTTTATTGTTAAACTCATTCACAGAGAAACAGTTTTGGGGATGGATAATGCCTCGGGAGATAGGAAGCACCAAGAGACACAAGCTTTCTCTCCTTAAAGGCTCTCTCTGGAAGACAGGAGCTGGGCAGCCCACCTTCCAGGCTTGAAGGTTTCAAGCTGTGGCGCGCAAAATACAGTGGCGAGATTTGTAATCTCTCTTTTCTGCGAGTGATCTGAGAATGTTATACAGTAGGGACACACCCCTCAAGCTTTCCTGTCAGAAGATTCTACAGAGAGAACGTAAAGCCTCTGGGCTCCAGCAGTGTTACTTCAAGACAGAAAAGGAGGAAGAAAAAAAAAAAGAAAGAAACTATCTACCTTATAAAGTACCTAATTAGGATGGATGATCAGACAACCCAAAGTTTGCCCTGAACCATGCTGGCTCTCCCACCATCAAACAAGCACTGGGACTCAGGAGAGCTGCCAGCAATGCTACAGCAGGCAATAGCAGAGTTCCCAAGGATCCTCACAGGGAAACCAGTCCATGCCCTCCTCAGGTGCTTTTGTCACTCACAGACTATGACAAAGCTGCTGCTGAAAAGAGCACAGGGCACACCAGCAAGTGATAGCAGTCAGTATTTCTAGGCTGGGATAATGCCTATCAAACTGAGCAGCACACCTAGTACAAAGATTTGGACATGAAAATACATCAACTCCTTCTGCTGGATGAAGAAAAACAACTTGCCTGCCATTCCTGCCCAGGCAAGAGACAGGCAAGGGACAGGCAGGGCAGCAGCAGCACTAACACGGCTCAGCATCCAGCCCTCTCCCCAGACCCTTGCATCATGTCTGTCCTGCTGCAGCTCAAGTGCCTACAGCCCCTTCCAGCATCTGCAAGTGTTCCAGAAGGATTTACAGCTCTTGCTCATCTCGTGGCACCCGCTGGGCATGTCCTCTCCCCAGAGACAGGCCCTTTGCTGGCACTGCCCTCCAGGTTCCAGGGACGCTGCCTCAACAAGCTCATCCCACAAGCATTTTCTGCGCCTTTAGGAGCACTCCCCTGCGGCTGCAGTCACGGCTATTAATGCCGACCTTTCCCTTCCCCATCAGTCACCTGGGAATCATTTGCATTGCCCAACAAGATGACTGGGGGTGGGGGACTGACATTTATCACCAGCCCTTCAAAGCAAAGAACAAAATCTCCCCAACTGTGCCCACCACGGCCCCTTGACGATCTCAAGGACACGCAGGTGCAAGGCAGTAAGGGAGAACAAGTTACGGCTGAGTTCCATCAGGTATTTGAGCCCATGCTTAGCTCTGGGATCCACAAGTTTTCCCAGTTTCACGAGCCTTACTCACTACCCATGGACAGGCTGCTCCCTACCTCTGCTCCTGCACCAAGCAACAGTAGGCTTTGAATTTAGGAATTCACTGAACACACACCCAGAGCAATCCTTGCTGGGACGATCTGTGCCATGAGAGCCCTTCAGATCCGGATTTCCTCCATTTACATCACATTGTGTGAGAAGTTAATGACTCCCAATTACATTAAGTGCTTTTTAAAATCATGGTACAATTAGTTCCAAAAAACAAGGAAGTATTCAGTAACTTGATTTCTCATTAAGAAGATAAAATAATAAACAAGAAACTAGTTACTTGCTACGGATACCAGAGCACACACTGTTTACAGAAACAATTGCTGTGTTTCTGTATGGCAGGATCATCTTGTGCTTTTTATTTAAGGAACACAATGGTAAAGAGCACAGAACCATTACGGCATGGAAAGCAACCATGCTTGGAGGGTTACTGTGCCTTTTCAAAGGGAAATCAGGAGCACAATAATGTTTTATTGTTATTCTTTCAGAATACACAAATGAACAATATATTGCATAAAAACAATTCCTTGTAAACAACTTGAACAGTAAAAGCAAACAATACCTCAAGTAATAAAAGGAGTTTATATCCTGAAAGATCAATTATTATTTTGGCTTGTTGATATGAAACAGAATAAACTATTTATTAGAACTCAAATCATTTAGGAACGATAACCACAATGATCTATAAGTAAAGATCATGGCAAGGAACCAGAACTGTAACATAAATATTTAGGCTTTCAATGAAGCAAAGAACACACACGACTACTTAGTTACACTAAGACAGGACCAGAGCACCGCCCTTTCTGGCAGCCACCTAACAACAGCCAGGGCAAGAATTTTACTATTTTTAGAGAAGCAAGAAATTGAGGAGGACTTTTCTTTTTTAAGAAAAAAAATTATCCAACAGCTTTGTTTAATAACACTTGCAGCTTATAAACCTAATTTCCAAAAATATAAGCTGGAGCCAAAGCTGACAATGGCACTGAGTGTGCAGACAGGCCAAGCTCTGCCCTGACAGCCCACAGAGCAGGAACTTCATCAGAGACAAACCAAATCACCCTAGCTCAATATGGCTCCAAAGGATGGGGAGAAGGAGCAAACAAAGAGCTGTAGTAGCTGCCCAGGGGATGCACCTTTGGAAACTCTTTCCAGACTCACTCACTCTTACTCAAGTCTCTTCCTTGCATCTTAGGGAGAAGACAAAACCTGGCCAGGGATCAGTTATGCCGTGCAAGACGGTGCTCAGCATTCCTTACCTGCTGCCTTCTCTCGCTCCCTCCCTCCAATTTGGGATCTCCAGGCAGAGACAGATGAGCTGCTGGCAGAGGGTGTGACCACAGGCACTCCTCTGCTTCATACCTGGGACACTGAGCATGCTCCCACTTCCTCCCCGGCCAGGTTCCAAGGGAAAAAAAACTTCCCTGAAAGTAGATTAGGGATGTCCCAGCAGTGGATAAGCTTTATCCTGGATCTGTTTCAAAGCATTTCAACTCAAAAGGGGATAAAGCAATAAGCAAAGCACGTGCAGCCTTAGCTTGTTTTAGCAACTGACTCTGAATCAACCTGTATGAACAAAAAGTCCTTTGGAGCAAAACACAGGAGATCTGGGTCCCATTTCAGGAGCTGACAAAACACACCTGCATGTTTGGTTGTGCCTCAGCTTCACATCTATAAGGAGCAGCTGTGAGGGTCTGGTTTATTCCTTCTTTTGCTTGCCTTCCCTGTAGCCCGTTTGGATAATGTACAGCCTTTTACAAGGCATTTTTACAATACCTAAGACAAGAGGACCTTGACCTCTATTATAGCTGCTAAACAGTATCACGTTGCTTGCATCACTGTAAACCCAGAACTTACGCAAATAAGGAACAGCTCCCAAGTGACTGTCAGAAAAAGTCTCCTCTAGTATCCAAACAAACAGTGCCAGCAGTATAACCACAGCTGCTGGAGTCAAGATGTGAAACCGTATAGATCAGAAAGGAAAATGGGCAGAAGGATTAAAAAGGCAGGCTGCTTCCCCACAGCTGGAAGTGCACATTTGATTCAGGGACTACTGCTTCCCTGGAGTCGAAGGTTGCCAGAAATCTTGCATCAGAATCTGATCCAATTTCCATAGAGCCTCCTTATGTCATCCTCACTCCAGCACAAAAACCCACAATTGGCTGAATAGCTGCTGCTCTCCCAGTCGGAGGGATGGCTCTCTGCCCATTGCACAGCAAGATCCCCACAACACGTCCATGTTGCACCTCAGGTGAAAATCCTAAACCAGCCAACTTTTTATAAGCATACTATCTATGCAAGACACTCGTGCCAATCTGGCCAGACAGCTGGGACAGGGACCAAGGCTCCCCTGAGTGCCCATGCAGTGCCTGACATCCCCCCAGCTGGCTGGGGCTGAGCTGGTTTGCCGATGGGCATGTCCAGCCACAGAAATGTCCATTTTTAGCGTATCTGCCTTGTAAATTACGCCATTTCCCCAGGTCTTCCCAGTCGGTAAATATGCCCCTTTAATTGAGCTGGGTCTCAGGGGGAGTAGAAGCAGCTCAGTCAAACTGAAAGTAGAGAACTCAAGTCCAGTGTTACCAGTACCTAGGACCCAGACAGAAGCTGTCAGTATGAGTGCAGCTAACACAGGTGTGATCCTGCCCTCTTCTTTCTTCAGGTCTCTCCTGGTGCTCACAGGAGCTGTGGTATGAGACTGGTTCACTTTATTCTGAAGTTTAGCACAGGTTAAACTAACTGAAAAGGCAACAGGAGGGTGGCCTGGAGGATGGAGTGGTGCAGGTGTGGGTTAGCCCTGAGCAGGAGCTACACACCTTTCCCAGGGGTCACTGTCACCACAGAGCACAGCTGGGAAGTGATGTTGAGGATGGGGGATCTGGTGATACCAGGAAAGGACCTGGCAGCCTCATGCTTTACCATGAAGTAGGGAGAGGTCAATGTCCAGCTCATGAAATTCGAAGATGTTCAGTTGAAACTGGGTCTTTCTGTACAAACGCCCAGCTAAGCAGCATGAGAGGCCATGCCAGTCACCATAAGAATGGCTTTGGCCTCCTGCTGCACAAGGACTTGCTTTTGGGACCACAGCACAGCTCGAGACATCCAACTGGACAGTCACATGTCACTGGAGACAGGAAAATGAGGAACTTCCAAGCACCCCGAACAGCAAAGGTGCACAGAGCATCTCTACTTGCAGCCTTGACATCAACAGCTTGCCAAGAGCAAAATCCACATGTCCCTGAAGAAGCTACTAGCACTTCTCCAGGATTTCGCTTTTTAAAGTCAAACAGTGCAGTGAACAAAGTTCTATCAAGTGCAGTAGAAAATAAACTTCAAAATATAATCGTAAGCACTTGTACCAGGAGCTTTCAAACAGCCAGGCTGTTCAGCACGCCAGACTGCTGAAACCTCCCTGCTCCCAGTACACTTAGTTCTGAGCAAATACAGCACTGAACTTGTCCTTAACAACTTCAATGCTGCCAACACCGATGATTTTCACATATATCTGATGGTTTTCCTAAAAAAACTCAGCTCCTGGAGTCATGCGATAAAGTTTTATTTTTTTTATTACGGATTTTATTAAGGAAAAGGCTTTTAGATCATCTTTTTGTCCAGGTGTGCCAGTTTGGCCAAAATCTAGTAATATAGCCCCTGAGAGAAAACCAGGTTACAACCACCCTTTACATTACGAACCTTTACATTACAAAACTGGAAAAATCCTAGAGCAAAGGACCCTTCAACACTTACTGTTGCTTTAAATCTCAGGGGGAGTGGGCACTGAGTAAGCTAAATGCCTTTTTTTTTTTGACCTTATCTCACAAATTACATGAACATTCAAGTTGTTTGCTTGTGTTTTTCCCCCAGAAATTTATGCTGTAAGTAATTCTGAGCAGTGAATAAATTCAAGGAAATTATGTGCTTTCTACCACTCCTTCAACAACATGAAGCAAGGTGACATGAACAGAACAAACTCCCAATTATACCTTTAGTTCCCCCTGTCACTACAGAGTGCTTATCTTTCAAATAATAAAATTAAAAATGAAATACAACCTGGAGAGCTCTAACGACAGACAAAAGGCTCCATGTTCCACTGTAAGATCTTCTCCCCCAAACCCTACAGATCCCCCAATTTCTGAGATGAAACTGCCACAGAAAGCCAATGCAGCATAGCCTGGTGGCACCTGCCAACTCTGAGCCACTCCAGGAAGAGCAGCTCTACTAAAATTAAGGAATACTAATAAAAAATTAACTCCTGTGCCCCTCCACCAGATTTTTCCACCATACCTCTAGCAGGTCCCTCCAGACAGAAACCTGAGATGTGCTCTGATGGACGTGGGTCATTCCCATAGCACCAGAGAGCATCACAGAGGGTCTCTTGCCCCCATCCAGGATGGCTTTGGTGTGGGGAAAGGGAGATGTGGCATGGCAGCACTGCCAGGAAGGACTCCCAGCATAGGGGAGCCCCAGGCCAGCCTGTACCACAAGTGGTACTGAGCCTGTGTGTTTGTAATAGGTTTTTGTGGAAGTCAGAGGGGCCAGTTCTGCCCCTGCTCCAAGCAGGTGCAGCCTAAGTGAAGCCAGCGCCGCTCCCATGGGAGCAGCCTTGAGGCTGCTCCAAGCTGTGCTGGACTCAGACCATGGCTGACACCCATTTGCTGTTCTCCCACCCATTTACTGGGCTATCACATGGGAGCAGAAACCTTTCCACAGCTCAGGCTGAACTTGCCACCCTCCTACCGTGCTTGACCTGGGACCCCTGAGCCCCAGGGAAATGAGGTCAGCAGCAGCTCTTCCCTCCTCTGTGGCTGATTCACTTGGTGGCTGCAGGCAGGAAAGAACCAAAGCTCCTCCACCATCTCCTGATCCACATTTGAACTACCTCCAACGCTGCAGGACACTCTGGGAGAGGAGGTTTGGAAACCTCCTCCTCTCCTCAGCGACAGCAGCGCTGAGCCGCCCGCTCCCCGAGTTTGCCACTCCTCCAGCGACAGCCGGATTCTTCCCACAGCAGAAGGTGGCTCCAAGCGCTCCGTGTCCTCATGTCCTCTGAGTGCTCTGTGTCCTCACGTCAACTCCTCACCCTGGCTCATTAAGATGTTCCTTCCCGCTACCCCCTCCTCGCTCTTGACCTCTGCAAGCACTAATGGGCTCCTCTGCAAATCAGTTGCACATTCCACAGAGCTAAGTGGGCTCCCATTTTCATACATATAGAGAAAAGCAAGTTTTATTCTAAGTAGAAGTGGCAGCTTCTAATTTAAGACTATACCATTTGACCACTAAGTACAACAAAAGCTACCTATTGCCCATGTAGATGGTCAGTCAGCTCTAATGCCATCTCAGTGGGCAGTCACAAATAAAGGTGACCGATTCCGAACTCACAGACCCTTTGCTCCTAACCCCTTCTGTGGGGCTCATTCCCCAGCAGCCCAGATGTATTTTTTATGGGTGAAATTCCACTCACTCCACTAATGCCATCAACCAGTTGCTGGGAGCAAGAATTGCATTAAATTATTTCATCCACAGACAGACTGCCTGTGGGGGCAGGGGCAAGGGAGCAGGCGGACGGGAGGCAGCTAGGGGCCAGAATCCCACATGATCCCAAATACATACAGGGCTTCTCAGCTGCTTTTTAAAAATGCCTGCAGTCTTCCTTAAATATATGCATATGTATTTATACATATGCACATACATATGCAGGTTGAAATCATGTACATTGTCACTGAAGTGAATAGCGAGTGTCTTGTGTGCACGTCACCAGCCCCACACACAACGGTCACAACTGGTGGGGTCCCACAAGCACCGAGGGCACTGCTGCTCTGCTCCTCAGGCAGGATCAGGACCTGCTGCATCCACATTGCCCTATTTCCTTGCTGAAATGCGTGAAATCAAAGCCTCACACTTCCAAGCACTGGAACTCAGGCTGAACCAGATACAACCTCACTCCATCAGGAAACATCCCCGCTAGAGAGATCCAGAGCACGATGAACACAGCTTTACTTTTCAACCTGCTGAATTGCTAGAATATGTTTAGCTGTTATACACAGACCCCAGATCCATAATCCCACCCTCAGCAGCTGTTACATTTGCTGTGGTACTTATAACAGATGTTTCAGCTCCGTAAAAAGGTAGAACAGTTGAGACTTCCAAAATTGGGGTGGGGGAGGGGGGCGCAAAGCAGAGCCCAACCCCTGCATCCAGGCTCGAAGAAGCAGCCATGGATGCACCAATATGTGTGGTACAGAGCCACATCACAGCCTGCAGCAGTTTAAGGAACTTCCAAGTGTTGCCATAGTGGCATTAAAAAGCTGTCAGATTCCTGGGAGACAAGCAGCAGAGGCTGGAATTCAGTGTTTAAAGGATGATTAAATGTGACTTAAATTATACATTCCAGTTGCTGGAACTGACACCATTTAAAACACACCATCTATTCCCCATTTCCTCTGACACTGATTACTATCCACTAAAAGATGAGCATTTTCTTACAAGCAGTGAAGTACCAAACTAGGGATTTATGAATTGGAGATAATTAAATGGTTTTGCATTACAAATAGAGTAAAACATTTACATTCCATGGGCCACCTGAGAATACTTAAAAAGTCAAAATGGACTTTTTCACCTGAAAACCTGCCTGCTCTCTATCAAGCCTGCTAATTGAAGCACAGGAAGCTTGAAGCTCTTTTACAGTAGATTCACAATCAAACACTTGCTGAACTTCTGGACAACCTGACACAGACTCGGGACTCATCATTAATTGTCCCACATGGAGCTCTGTGAGCTGAAGCTCCATTAAGCTGACACAAATAAATTGTCTGTTTCTCCTTGATAAATCCACAGAGTGACTTGCAAGCAATTACCATTCAGATTTCACAGACACAGAGCTGTAGGATTTTCTTGGCTAGCAATGATGGCACTTTACCAGGAGCAAGAAGAAGCACAAGGGATCGTCCAAGGCCATGAGGGCATGGAGAGTCTCTTCCCCATCCAGAGCACCCACAGCCCCTCTCAGAGGCCAGTGTGGCCAGCCCCTATTGGGCCAAACTTATCATCTTGTGCATGATGCCAAAGTCTCCATTCCAGTGACAATGCACGTGAAGAGATTAACACCTCCACTGTGACAGCAGGTGCTGGAATTGCACATGGGCATATCAGTAATGTCAAAAAAGGTCTTTTTAACATGATTTTTCCCCCGTCCCTGAAATCTGCAAGCCAGAAAAAGCAGTATTGATCTCACTGCCAGGTAGAAATATGATAAGAGACTAATTGAGCACAGAGATCTCAGGGAAGGAGTCTCCAAGGAATCTTTTGATTTGAACAAGGACCCTTACAAAATGCCAGAAGAAAGATAGAACAAAGAAAAAAAAAAAAGGCTAATCCTGGATCTTCCCTGACAGCTTGCTTTTCCCTGCATTCACAGGAGTGCTGAGCATTGTAGACTCAGAATAGAAGAGGCTCCAAGATACTGGGAGGGGAACTGTGGCTGCAAGTGTAAGACAGGAGAGGAGCAGCAACGCGAACGGCAGCAAACACAAACAGTGACTCACGACACGCAGCACATAAACAACACTGTAAGAGTTCTTCCAATTATAATTCAAACCAAAACAAACAAGAATGACAGTCCATTACAAGGAAAAGGAGGATGACAGTGATGGAAGGGGGGTGTGGGGACTCCATCGTGTTCATATCTGTTGCTCTCACAGCATCCCAAATGAGCAGCTCCAGAAAGAAACAGAGAAGGGAAGACGTATGGGATAGCAGCAGCTTCTTGTGATCTACATCTGTGCTTGAGGTTTTCATGACTGCACTGAGAGCAGAATTTATATCGCAAAGCCATGCAATAGCCTGCTACACTGCTACTGGTTTTGACCCCTGGCCCCTAAAAGCAACTCTAGCAACATAAATAAAAAGTCCAGCTTGGAGGGTTAATGAGTGAAATAGACCCTGTGTAGTGGGTGGATGGACAGAAGGCAACAGAGGGGGAGAAATCACACCATCAGCAAGAGGCACTGCTTTAACTGCTCTGCAAATCCTCCAGTCAAGCAAATTCACAGTTTCTTTTGCTCTTGCTTCATTACCTCCTAGTGAGAAACTCTTCCCCAATCTGCACTTTGAATATTTTTTTTCAGGCAAATCAAGGTATTTTTCTCCAGCGGGAACTAAGAGCTGATGATCATCTTTTTTGCAGAAATCTTTTATGCATCAGAAAATATGTTGCCTGCATTCAGGCTTTTATTTCCAAATAGAACTCCTTCAGTTTTTCCTCTCCAGCCTCATTTGCTGAGCCTCCCTTCCCTGTGGTTCATCTCCAGACTTGCAGCCATGACCATTCTCCTCCTGCCCTGCACTGCCCAGCTCCCCTTGGTGCAGCAGGAAGTGATTACCAGCCCCGCCTTATGCACAGAGCTTCTGTAAGGATGACTCAGAGAGAGATTTGAGTCTTTTCCTCAAACCACAGGACGCCGTTGGTTTGTTTGGGCCGGCCATGCACAACAGCCCCCACCATCCCGTACCACCCTGCCCCCTGCACTCAGTCATCCAGCTCCTGCTCCCTCAGAGCCACCTCCACATCCTCCTCTTCCCTATTCCTCATCATGCTGGTGCCCTGTTGGTTTTGCTGTTCACCAAGATGATCCAAATACTGCACCTAAGCCTCAGTCACGTCAGCAGCTCTTCTCACACATTAATGAGCTACCCCATTACAGAGGGAAGTCGGACAGATTTGCCTATTTGTTTTTAAGTCAGCTTTTTTTTTTATCCCATCCTCCTCTCTGCTGTGTACAAAGTGCTCTGGAACTTTTTTGAGGAACCGGTATCATATTCCTTGATCTTTCATTTTCTGGGTCTTTCCTTCTCCTCTGTTTAAAGGTCTGGAGTGGGCTTTGCTTTGCTCTTCCCTCTCCACCACATTCCTGGGGAACATTGATGGCGATCACCAATGATTGACCAGTGTTCAGAGCTTGCTGAGACTAGGTTTTCCTCATAATTATACCTAGAAAAATTTCACCAAGTCCAGCTGATGTGAATATTGAATAATATCATCTATTTGGCAAAATCTGCGCATGTCCTCACCGTCACAGTTTTGTGAGGACTGAAGCAGAGGAAGCACAGAGCACGTCCACCTCTTGCAACCCTTCATCTCTCCAGCCTTGTTCGGCTCCTCTGTCTTTTCTCACACATTCCACCTTTTTTTGCAAAAACTTCACCCAATTTAGAAGCTTTCAACTAAACAGTTTTTCCACTAGAGGGCACAAAGACAATTTCTCCTAAATGGAACCTGATGTTAGAAGGATTAATAAAATAATTACTAACATCTCATCAAAGTCATCTCAAACTTCAATAAATGAGCATTCAATAAATTAAGATGTAGTTCCAGCTCCCCAGGTACTACACCACCATAACATGTCTCATAGAGACTGAAAACCTAAAAATCCCAAAGTGATGCTGCTCTAACAAGATTTCCTATATCACACTAAGCACTTTATCCTGTGATTTCTATGCTCCCCACAATTTCTCACTAGGCACAGACCACAGCATTAACACAGCAACAGAAACAGAAGACCCATCCTAGTATTTTCTAGAGTTGAATTTACCCAAACGGAGCTTCAAATCAATGAACTTTTTAATGTTTTGGTTTCCTAGCTCAAAGGAGGTTTTATACCAGCACTTCTGTTTGCAGATACTTTTGGGTCATGATAAGCCCCCTCCCGACCTGTCTTGGGTAAATTAAAGAGATTTTAGCCTTTAGCAGTCTTCTATTCAAAGCAGATTTTTCAGCTTTAAACTTTGTCTTGTAAACTTCCTACAGGTTGTATCTCTGACCATAATACACTTCACCAGTTCCTCAATGAGGAATGGTGTAAAAACACAAACTCTGTGGGAAAGCAATCAAGTCAAGCACTCCGTTACACAAACCTAATGAGCGGGACCACAGCGATAATTCCAGAGCATTAATGATGTTGAGAGCACTGTCGCTCTCAGGGTTCATCAGCCTCCCCAGCCCCACAACAGTCCCAGGCAGAGCATGCCTTGCCCAGACCCACCTTGCTGGCTCCTGTGATTCCGGCATCCCATGCTGCCGGGGCCAAGGCCAAGGCGATGGGCAAGTGCCCGGTACCCCACCTGTGTGTGGGTGTCCACATGCAGCCCCATGCTCCCCTCCATGGCCACCTGTCCCCTGAGGTGCTCTCAGTGCTCCAGCCCAGGGCAGCGAGGTTTGCTCTCTGCGTGTGGATTCCCACTGCCTGGAACGTTTGGCTGGAGTGGAGTCAGCCCCAAGACTTTTGCTAATGGAAGAAGAGAGACAATAGCGATATGCAGGTGCTTCCTCCCATTTAAAGTGTTTACTTGTGCAGCCCAACGCAGTGACGCGATCGTGGATTAGATCTGCATGCTGCTTTACAGAGTTCAAAAGGTAGCACATAACAAAAGGAACCCCAAAATACTGCTTATTAAATTAAAGTGGGGTTTTTTTCTTTCTTTTTAAACTCTGCTTCCTTTGCCAATGCCAAGTAAGAGGGTTTTTCCAAGCATACAATAACAGTGGTTTCGAATGGGAAATGATACATACTGTATCAAAACAAAACACCAATTCTAACACAAAAGCAAAGGGTTTATCAGTGTATCTCCACTGCCTAGGCAGCAGACTCCTATGGCATGGAAAAGACAACTTTATCAGCCAGCAGAGAAGGCTGAACTCAAGACCAGTGCATGGTGTGAGAAAAATTTAAAAAACCAAGAGGGAAGGAAGGGTATAGCTAAGCCACAACAGCAAGCTAAGGAAAACATCAGTCCAAAAGAGCAACAGAGGCGTATTTGTTTTATGCGATAAAACAAGCAATTCAGCTATATTCCACAGTAAATCATTTGGCTAAGGACTGCAACAGGGACAAAAAAAAAAAAAAAAGAGAAGAAGGGAGCATCTGAATCTAATTTTGTTGTTCTAAGCTTACATTACAGAATCAAGATGCTTAATAGAGGTGCCAGGCACTCAAATCCATGCTTGGATCTTGTACCTAGGAAGTATCAGACGTACTGAATGTCTTACAGTTCCCTCTAGTCAGTGAAGGCCCAAAGATACTCGGCACTGAACAGTAAAATAATAATAAAAGCAGTAACAATAATAAAAAATGTCAAGACATTTTTTCTAGTATCGAAATGAAATCCAACTTCATAGACAATGATTTGTGAACATCTCAGTCCTCCCAAAAGCACCACCTCTACTGTTTGAGAAGTTTCAAATGAAGTATCATCATATTTAAGACTCTGCAACCAAAGACTACACCTCATTTTCACACAAAACTACACTGCAAAATGCCAGACATGCTGAAAACAATGCCACACACATTCTCATTAAATCCCATTCTCTTAATGTCAAAATAAACAGAACTGAATCCTTTTGTCTGAGGGTCATATTATTTTGTCCTCTCCTCGTGGCTGCAGCTATTTCAGATGTGCTTCCACTGACTTTCCTTCTTGGTTCAAACAGACTGCGTGGGATTTGCAGTTTCATCTTCTGAGATCTGGTGGGATGATTGCTCAGAGAATGTCAGATCATCAGTGAAGCTAGAAATGACAATTCAGATCCTTCTCTCTGCTACTCAATCATAGGCATATGCCAGGAGATAAGTGGCAAGTGCTGTTTTCATTGATGCCAGTGACAGAGTAATGCAATGTCTTAAAATTAGCACGTTAACAACTTTAGAGCTGCTTTTGTGCAGTTCAGCAATCCTGTGTCCAGCTTACCAGACTTTTCTCCTTGAAGTAACATGAGCACATGGGCAGAAGTGTGCTAAGAACAGCTGCAGCAACACATGAACTCAGCTGTTGACTAACAAGTTTGGACCAAACCCGTTTGACCTGTGCTGAAACAGTCTGTCAGCACACTCAGCCCTGACACACCCTCCCTCATCTCAAACAGCACTGCCAAACAGTAGGTGGGCTTCATAACCTCAAACCACCTTGTCTGTTCTGCAGACAAACCTCTCCAAGCAAAGGCCAAACCAGCATCTACAGGCAGCTCCAAGTTATCAACAAAAATGAAGGCAAGGCACTGTGTGCAGTGTATTTTCAGGGATGAACTCAAATCCAGGGTAACTGCTAGGAAATCCCTGCCCCAAATCACTCAGCATCACCATGAGCAACCCAGCCTGCTCCACCACACCTTCCAGCAGCCCTGCAGAGACCATGGACCTTGCAAGGTGGCAGGCAGGAAGACAGCACGCCTGTGTCTCTTTAAAGTCAGTTTCAGTCTTTAGTCTTGCTGGACACCAGCAACACATGCATTTCATTTTTATGGCTTTCATTCTACTGCTCCTTGCAGTCCCTGAAGGGACACAAAATGCCATTTATTTAGAGGAGATCCACCTGAAAAACAATTTAATGCACATTCCCTGAAAGAATATCAGAACGTAAACGGCTGAAAGTAACTTCATTTACCATTGGGGGCTTATGGATGCTCAGAGACACTGAGATTTAGTACACACTGCCTTGGGCAAGAGGAAGGACAGCGAGAGGAGAGATGAATTTCTGTAAAGCATCACAAATGCCAAACCCCAAATGAGTCTTTACAAGATCTATTACTTATATTCGCTCTGAAGCTGCAAGAAGGGGGTGGCCGGGGGTTCAAGCCACTGCTGAGGACCCCCAACATCCTCCAGGACAATGATGCAAGCAAAGGGCTTAGTCCTACCAGGGCAGGAGGCTGCAGGAAAGCTGCCCTCTCCCAGAGCTGCTGCTGGGCACCATGTGCTGGTGCATCAAATCCTGCATGGTTCAGTGGGAGAATGGGATTATGTGGGATAAATGAGGGAGGACATTAGGAAAGCCTTTCCAAAGCTCTTACTACGACAAAAGAAGACAAATAATACAAATTACAAATAATAACTTACAAATAATAACTAAAGGAAAACACATCTGTGGGGAAACACTTCTGCAAAATCCTGAGCTTTTTGTTTGTTTGTTTTAAATGGCTGAGAACAGAAGAAACAATTCACCCCCAGAGGCCTGTAGACTGAAAGAGCTGAATCCTGCAAGCAGCAACTCACAGAAGTTCGAAGTCAACACAGTTGGAATTAGCAAAAAGAACAAATGAAAGGTTTTCATTGTGGCAAATGGGGCTTTTGAGCAGACTGGCAGTAACACGATGTTCAAAATTGTGTTGCGTGACTTTTATGATTCCTCCCAGCAGCATGCAACAAAACATACCTGAGCTGTAATCAATTTCTTACAGCCTTATATAAACATTACAGGAATTTTGTCCTCTGTAATATTTCTTGCTCTCAAGGCTGCAGTGAATAAGTCAGTTACAACCCTGCTGCCACTGTCTCCTATCTCACTGTCTCAAGTCACTGCCTTTATTTCTTTTAAGCTACCAGTGTAACCACTTCCAGCTTCAACAAACACTTTAAATGTAACCTGTAGTTAAACCCCAGGCAGAATGAAGCATTCTATATTCAAAGGGAAGGAGTGGAAAAGCCACTTTCCACTGTTAACACTACTTTCCTTTCATCTACAGTCCCTCTCCAGCGTCAGGGAAGGGGATTCCAGTAGCAAATCTCTCAAACAATGACTCAGAGAGATTTGGGTCTGGAAAACAGTGGACACGTCGACTGCAGAGGATGTGAACACCGGCCCTTGCACATAGTTGGCAAGTCCCTTCTTTAGCATCACCCCACTGCTCGAGGACAGTTCTGGTTACAACTTAGGGAGGCAGGAGAGGACCAGAAAGGGCAGGAGGGGCACATGCCAATAATCATCCATCCTTTGAAGGGAGAGATCTTCTAGGACGGGAGTTACTCCCTTCAGCCTGTCCTCAGGCCCTTCCCAAAAAACCTCATGCAGCAGATCCAGGCATAACTAACACACTGGGCCTGAGTTGTAGGGATATCTGAGAGGGGAATTGCCTGGGCTCCCTTCAGGGTCAGGACTTGAGGTGAAACCTGAACTGGCCCACAGCCATTCAGAGAGCTCTGTATCACTTAAGCACTGAACTGCCTTGCTTCAAGGCACTGGCTTCATTTTGCCCATGAAGAAAGGCCATAGGTTGTCAGAACACGTGTCCTTCCATTCCGTAGTTTGGTCTCAAGGAACAGCAGCAGTAATTGCTTCAGGAAGAATCCTAGAGGAGGACAAATGCATGGCAGTACTTCCCCAAAGAGTACTCCACCTGGCAGAGGCTGTGCCTCAAGGACCACCAAAGCCAGACATGTTATCTTGCTATAGCCCTGGTTGGGTTTCTCCAGCTCATTCCTTCCCTCTGTTTCATCCAGTGAATGGCAAATTCAACCCAACACTATGATAAAGCACCAGGGAGGTGGAGAATGGGGGGAGAAGAGACACCTGAGCCAACTTCAAAGGTTTTGCATCCTTTGAACACTTCACTCATACATAATTGAAAGGGCTGTATGTTTGGACTACAAGAAAGTAGATTTTTTTTCCTGCTACCAGACCCATCATGTGAGGGATTCTGTCATACGATAGCCTTGGGGGAGGTTTGCAAACTTGGACAATTTACTGAGAAGCAAAGTAAACTACTACTGACAGCAAGTGGACCAGAGCCCAGATCTCTGAGAGGTTCTGACAATGGGAGGACTCAGAAAAAATAAGCCAGCCTTGACCTCACATCAGGGGAGGCCGAGAGAAGCACATGCATGTATTTTATTTCACACTAACCTCTGTTTGACCAGTTATGCAAATAAATCTCTGCTTGTCCTAAGTACACTGCTAGAGACTGAGAGAGAATTTGGAAGAATTTACAATAGAGCCAGACCTGCTGATCACTGCATTGTGACTGAACTTCTCAAGAAATGAAGTATTAAGCTGGCAAGAATGGCACATACAGCCCATAAAACAAGGGAAACTGCAGCCATAAAAAGAAATCCAAGCTCAGAAGAGAAAAAGAAAAGTACTTAAGAATTTGATACATGATCACAATCACTTCAGCTCCTTGCAAGCAGAGAAGCACTATCTGGTCCCTGGAGAATACATCCCAAGGCAGTGAGAGACATGGGAGCAATGTGTCACTGCAGTCCCAGCATGGACCCATAGGAACCAGCCATACCTGCTGCTGTGGGGAACACGGCAGGGACCTGGAGCCTGGGGAGGGACAGCTCTGTGGGCATGCTCTGCACAAACACAAGACCTTTGCTGATAAAAAGAACAAACCAAGATGTGTGTAATGTGGTTATGACACCCAGACTGCCCCGAGTGCAGGAGGGATCCAGCACCTCTTGTTTTCCAGCAGCGCACGTGCTGCAGTGCTGGCAGCTGCCCATGTTCCTGCACTGTTCCCCTTGGAGGGGTCCCCAGTGCAGGGCCTGCAGCATCACCAAGAGATTTACACCACTGATCACAGTCCATTCTCCCAGGGCTCTGTTACAGAGGCTGTTCAGAGACTGCTGTCATGAAGATGGCACAGTTAAACCTGACTTCAGCTTCCCCTGGCTTCAGTCAGTGTTGCTCAGTCACTCACTCACCACTAAACTCAGCACCAGCTCAGTTTAAGCATGGCAGTATTCAAGTGAGTTTTGTGTGAACCCTCCCATTTTCTAATTATTCTGGTTGTTACACAGCAGCTTTCTTCTAACATGGCAACACTTCAGAACATGGGCATGAAGCTTCCCGAGATTAATACAGTGACTGCTAAGGGGTGTCACTTAGCTGAGGGCAGGAGTGGAAGTCAAACCCCTAAACCCTTACACACATCAGCAAACCACGCTCTGCAGCTGGGAACAGCAACTGTCCTCCATCCTCTCTACACCAAGGCAGAGTGAGCATGCACAGCTGACCCCAAGCAGAGGAGGTGGTCCAGCCCAAGGTGTGCTGCTCCTTGGGGTGGGTCAGGGGAAACACAGCACAAGTCAAGTGAAAAATAAAGAAAACTTTCAGACTGCCTAAGACATTCCCACCTGGAGGCTCACCTGCCCCTACCACCTCTCCTGCACATCCTGCCCACAGCAGAAGATGCTCCCCACCAAGATGGCCAAGGTTTGACCCGAGCTTCCCATGGGAAAGGTTCAGCTCAGGCCTCTGCAGCACAAGAAGCTGCAAACCAGCAATGCAGAAGAGAGGGAGCCACTGCTTCAGTGCACTGATCCATACAGACAGCAAGAGGCAGGGGAAGGGAAAAAAATGCACTAAAAATTCTGACAGGGTGAAAAATGAAAGCAAAGCGAAACACAGCTCAATCTGTCAAAATAAACTCACAGCAAGCCCACTGAAAAGAAAAAACCACACAGCTCAGCTCGCACCTTCTAGTAGGCAATAACTGGTACATTTGTTTTCCTGAAGATAAGCGGGTGAGTTAAGTTTGCTAGACAACACTGAACAGATTTGAAAGTAATCATGGCAGAAGCACAAACGATCAGATTTACCAGGGACACTTATGACTTACTGGCTTCCACCTTGCCACTCAACAGACTCTCAGAGAAGCATTTACAGTTGTGCTGCAGAGCCAATGGATGGACTCTAAAGAGCCTGATCAAGACAAGTTTTGCCTTGTCCCTCTGAGATCATCATTCAAGGAGGAGGAAAGATGATGCTTTTAGCAGAAAACAAGTCACAAATTGGCATGGCAAAAGGTCCCATACAGTGCATTTTTGATCAGGGTAGTGAAGGCCAACATAATATTCAGGCTACAGAGAACGCATTAACCTCATAAGAGAGTCGTAACAATGCTACCCAGAGGGTATTTTGAGTAGTGAGACGGTCTGTAACTAGCTTAGGTGGGCCAGCCTAACTATTCATGGCCCGAGGAAGCATCTCCTAATACAAGAGAAGCACAAGATATATATTTATAGATCTTTCCCGATAAGCTCATTAAAAGTTTCAGAGACGAATGACCACAGCATTTGACTGTCTTATAACCTGGACATGCAAACAGTAATGAATGAGCAAGCCAAAGAACAAAGAGAACAAAGGCAGGGGCTGCACAGGGCTCTAAGTGGAGGGGGGAAAAAACCCAATAAACCACAGAAAAGCCTTCAAACATTGATTTCTGTCACACTCCAATGTGAAACTGCCATTTGATACTTCATTTTGAAATGGACGATTATACACATGCCCTTTTTCTATAAATGTGTGAACAAGCATTTCAATAAACCCCATTCTAAAAAGGCCTTGAGCATTACCAGTAGGAAATAATATAGTAGAAACAGTTAATATACATGTGCAACACTTCATATATGTTCAGAACTGCATTTGCACATTAAAAAACTTAAAACCAATCTCCCAAATAATTCAGTATAATATAAAAATTCTAATTTCCTAATGTTTCCATTCCAGCAGACCTTTGCCTACTCAGATCCTTCTCAGCCTGAACTGGGTTGCAGGTGCACACAAATCAAACTCGGATCAGGCACAAGATAGATGGGAACAAAATTTTTTTCTAGGTTTCCTTTTTCTGTTTCTCTTTTTTTTTTAGGGCATCTTCTAACCCTAAGACTCCCCAGCAAACACAGCTTTTCCAGTTGCAGCTGCAATGTTTTAACCTCTCCTCTTTACCTCTCTACTGGTTGCCTGTTTTCTGCAAGACCTGAAATTCTACCACTTGTTCTGTTATAGGAATTCTCTTCCCTTTCCCTCGAGGTTTTCCCCTTTATCAGAAATTAACTCTTCCCTGTTATACATCAACCTTCTCACAGCCAAGTGCTTGGCATCAGGTACCATATTCCCATGACATCCTTACACAAAGCCAAGAGCATCAAGCCACCCCTGGTGTCCCACGCCACAATTCTGGTGTCACATTATTTGTGCTTTGTAAGCTACTAAAAACCCAGCACGTTTTTCCACAGAAACTTAGTCCTGCAAAATAGTTCTCAAAACTGACAAAGAAAAACTGGAGAATAAAAGTCCTTGATAAATACACAGAAATTTCCTCATCCTTTTCTAAAAAGTAACTGGAAATGATGTGCAGTTTAACAGGGTAAAATCTGGGAACTGCCAGTGGCAAATGCCATGACAAGCCCTGCTTCCTGCTTTAGCTCTGGCCAGTAGAAGAGTAAATGCTCTAGAAATTAGTCACCTCCAGTTTTCACCATCAGCAAGAACCTTAACAAATACCGACCTCCCTAAAAAAAAAAGCACTTACAGAAACATAGGTATTTTTAATTAAAAAACAGAATATTGCTCAAACCTCTCTCCTTGTCAGTCCAAAGAAGAGCATTTCAAAGCTTAGGTGGCTGGCAGGTCTTTGGGGATTGCAGACCCCACTCACACCTGGTCAGACCCCTGCCCAAGGTGCCCCGCACGCCTCTCCTTGGGCCCCTCCAAGCCCCCCAGCGCCACACCTCACTCCCAAGGTGGACTAGGAACTCAGCATCTTCCTTCTCCCAAATGCACAGCCATGCCATGGCAGCCAGCTCTCTTCCATTTCATGCCCTGGCTTCAAAACCTTTTGTTTTCTCTACTGATTACCCTCCTCCTGCCCCTCTGCTCAAGGCTGATTTCGGCTCTATTTCTCCATTAACTCCCTGTGTTTAAGACACACAGATACCCCACATGTCTTGTTCACCACCATCCCTGTCTCCAGGAGTGCAGGCAGCCCATCTTACTCCTCCAGTTTTAAGAGAGATGCCTGTTCCATAGAGTTGGGGAGCAAAAATATAATTATAGAAAGTATATTTAGGAAGAGCAGATTACCAAAATAGGAACAGTAGGAGAGATGAAAGCGGGTTTGTGCTGCCAACAGTGCAAGGGCTGAGTGTCCGGAGGCAAAGTAGGGAGGGCACCCTGGCCTGACCAAGCTGTCTGGTTTTCACTGGATGGTTGAAACCACCCACCACAAACTGCAGTTGGATGCAGAACTCTCCCCTGTACGTGGCTGGCCAGTGGCACACCCAGCCCCTCCACCACCTCAAAGCAGCCAAGGCAGTTTCAGCTGTAATCCAGCTGAACCCTGAAAGACCAACTCCAGCATCGTAACTGGCATTTTCCTGTCCCTTTAATGGCCTGAGCAAGTGACCATCTCTGCTCCCAAGAGGCTGGACTCATCACTGCTGGGAGGCTGGGCTGGGCAGAGCTGTTTGTCCAACAGGGATCCAACCTGATCCAACCACAGGTCTGTGTGGCAGCAGATATGAAACTGGCACCTTAGGAGCAGTTTCTGAGACAGCAGAAACTGGATTGTCCTAAATGCTCAGCAGAGGTTTTCAGGCCACCCAAGCTAAGCACCCTGGGTGAAATCTGAGTATAGGGCACATGAGCAGAGGCTAAATATGGAGTATTTCAACTTCCAAGGCTACAGTTTTTCACATAGAATTAAAGCACTTACTAGCGTGTGTACATTGATGGATAGCAAATTGCAACAAGAATAATGGGACAGCAAGGAAAAAAAAGGCAAATTAACAAAATAAAGCAGATTCTGATGACATTAAATTCTTGTCACTCCTAGATTAGCCTGTACTCCATTTATCATTCACTCTGGGTTTTGGTTTTGTTTCCCTTAATTCTAGGGAGGTCTTTTGAGAAACATGGCATTTCTTCCCTCTCTAGAAAAGAAAAACTTCATCTGCGCTGCATATTTTGAAGATTAACAATCCAAGGTCAAGCTCTTGAAAGGAACTGTAGCGGTGAAATGTTTTTCTAAACCACATTTCAGTGAAGGAGGAATTTCATCTTGACTTAGGATATTTGTTTTTAACCTAGGTAGGTTCTGGGGCTTTTTTTGGCTTCTTAAACAATATCAACCAATTAGGACTCCAAGGCCTGATAAAATCAACACCCTTCAGGTTAATGCTGATTACCAAAATTACAAAGATCAAACATAACAAAGAAAAAAAAATGACCTCAGAATGGACCCAAAAGGTGCATAAATATTGTTCTATTTTTGTTCTGTCAAAAAGAAAAAAGAAAGCCGAAGCCAGCAGTGCCTAAAAATAGCACACAGTACCTTAGCAAAACTATCAAGAAAGGACTGAATTAGTGAAAGAGACCCTGCTTGACCAAAATATCCTTCCATTTGGGCAGAAATCAGTAGAGGACCCTCACAAACCTCCTTTTCATGGGAGGCAATTAAGGCTGGCTGGAATAACCTCTTCTGGTTATTCTTCTCTCCACCAGCGTGTGTAGATGAGGACATTTACACAGACGGTTTTTGCCAATCAGAGGACTAAAGGAACACTCAGCCTGAGTGTGCTCCCACAGGCCAGGTGAATGGAATGGAGGAGATGATGGTCCAGTTACAACAGCCTGTTTGCTTTGAGGAAAGCAAAGTCTAGCAAAAGTGAAAAGGAAGAAGGGAGGTAAAAAAAAAAAAGAAAAGAAACCCCGGTATCTTTCAACTGACAAAAATTTCCCGGGAGATGCAGAGAAACCCATTTTTCCTAATGCCAGCAAGTAGGTCAGAAGCAGACCCTCAAGACTCAAAATCCAGAAATCCATCTCAACCCCGTGGCTTGTATTTACTTTTGCAAAAGAAACCCAGCTGAACGAATTCCTCCAGAAACTGCTGATCTCTGCAAGCTCCAAGGACATGTAAAGAAACTTTAAAGCGGAATAGCCACAGAAGAAGGGTGTTTGTTCTTAAAAACCTGTTCCCAGGCTGAAACCCTGAATTCAAGAGTGAGACTAATGTACACAGAAGTGTTTACAAGCCCTCCCAGTGAGAATTTTATAAACGGAAGAGCTGAACTGTAGCCTTGAGAGCTCTGAGCATGTTACCACACTCTTCCTGTCTCCAGAGGTGACCCATCTCTTACATGTCATTTCAGCCTCGCACACAAACGTTAATTTGGGACCGATGACTCATGATTCCTGTTTTCCAGAACATTCAAACCAATATTGCAAGGAAACCTGATGTGGTTTTTTTCTCCCCCATAGGCTGAGTGGCTGGGTAAGAACAGGAAAGGCAGGAAGAAGTAAAAAATTGAGCAAAAAACTGATAAACAGTTCTGTTAACCTCTCCTGAGCCTTCACAAGTGATGTGCTGCAGAAGGTGCCCCCTGCACGGGCCATGGGGTGTGCAAAGGCTTTGCATCAAAAGGCCAAGGGCTCGTTGAAAATGTAAATGATGCCTGGTGGATCTGGAGCAAACTGAGGACAAACAGACCCAAACATCCAAACTCCAACATCCCAGATGCACCATCACACTCTCAGCCCCTTCCAGGAGCTGCACCACGCTGCCTGGCTGCCGTGGGCTCAGGAGAAGAATACTGGAAGTTTTTATTAGTTCCAAAAAACAAGTACATAAAACTGCCTTGCTCCACTAGCACTGAAACTTTACATATGGGGGAAGAAAAAGGAGAAAACAACAGCAGAAGGCAGCTGATCACTTAAATAGGCTAGGGGCACAGCAGTGTGGTTGTCTCCAGAAGAACAAAAGCTCTCCACAGTGAGTCCCAGCCTCCAGAACAGTCCCAAGGAGCATGTTGCTGCAGCAGAAGCAAGGACCTGCTGCAGATACAAAAAACTCCTGACAGCTCCCAAAGCTGCCATTTGCAGGAGGCCAGTCTTGGCTTCGGCACTGTCTGCGCATCGCTGCCGAGGCTGAAAGGTTTTAAAACACTCTCATGACTTAAAACAGCGCAGAAGCACAGGGCCCTGCAGGTGCCTGGGTGTGCAGCCTGAGTCCATCTCTGCCACGATCACCTTAAAGAATATGAAAATGCAGATTATGCAAGATAAGGTAAAGTGGGACCTCATTACACCACAGTTGGTAGGAACACTGAGGGCCACCTTCCCCATGCCCTGGGGATTTCACAGCTCTGTGTCCTGCTCCTGCAGGTGTAACCTTGGTGAATTAATCCCAAGGGATGTATTTGCCATCCATTAGAAAACAAACAGATTAAGTGATAAAATTACCTACTAACAACTCACCTAAAGCTACAGCCAGCCTGCACTGCTGGCAGAGAAGAAAGCATGCAAATGTTCAAGGCACCTTCAAGGACCTCTCATCAGCTGTTTTTCCTTTCTGAGGAGCGTCATCTTTTCTGAAGACATTGCAGAGGCTGTAATTCCAACCAAAAGTGACATTACTTCATTTCCTTTGGAAAACAACAGCTCTATCAGCCCCTCCTTCCCTTGTCTTGCACTCTCATGAGCAAAGCGCTCGGATCTCCAGGAAAGGGGTAAGGTCAGAAGCAAATGCCTGAATTGCTCCCAGATTAGCAGCCCAGAGGGAGTAATTTCAACAGAAAGCATTTACAATATTCTTGGTATTAAATGCTTTTGGCCAAGATGAAATTTGTTAAAGTTGCACTTTTGTTTCTTCAAAGCTCTGAAGTAATTTCTTTCCCCACAGCTGCCTCCACAGGCTGAATCTGCGGGAAAGTAGAGATTTCACACACAGAAACCAGCACAGTAAATAATAAACTCAGGCAATTGCTCAGATGTTGAAGCCTGGTCTGCTATTCTCTACAGAAGCAAAGCACCCACAGAGAGAGGCAAACTGCTGCCCCTAAACTGATGTGTCACCTTAATTTCCCGAGATTAATCCCTTATCAGTCAAATCCTTTTCTAAACAAATAGAAAAACTGAACGTAGGATCAAGCAAACATCTAAAAAACCCTTGACTACAATTTGGCTGGACAAGAGCTTTATGAGGAGCAGCTGGTTTATACCCAACATTTCTGAATTATTTTATTAGGATCCAAGAGTTCTTAGACAAGGTTGACAGAACCCCATTAAATCACTGAATATTTACCTATCCCATTTATTACATTTTGCCCTTCCCCCTCTTCCCAGCAGAAATCAATATTTTCTTGTTTCTTTTTTGTGCTTTTTATTTCCCAACTTCCCTGATCCTCCACAAAATGAATTTCTATCACAATATTGGATGGGGAGCACCTCATCTATTGAAATGCCATTGGTACCAACCCTGTAGGTGACGACTTCAAAGAGGAAATAACATTGCTGCTCTTTTCTTCCTCCCCCTCCCTCTACAGCTTCACATTTTCTCACAAGGAAAAGGGCACTGTGTTCTCAGACTGGAACTGATAAAAACCACTATGGAGCAGAGAAAGGCCTAAAGGCTGAATGAACCAATTCTAACCCCTGCAGAAAAATACTGTTTTCTAAAACCAAGAACAGTACAGTACCTGGGGAAGATCCTGGATGAAGGAAAAAAAATCACAGTTCTTGTGAAATAAGAGCCATCAAGTCTTGGACAACTGCTGATAGGTAAGTGTGGGAGAATTCAGGACACCCATGGGCTGCCTGATAGTCTTTGGCTGAAAACACTCAGAAATATTCCCAGTGCAGTGATTTCATGCAGAAGCACAGCAGTATGATGACTGATAGCCACATAAAACCCATAAAGACAGAGATATTTTAAATATTTCAGATTACTATTTTTTAAACAGTTCAGCAGAGGTTCCCGCCCAGGAACACATATGCCCCAGCACTCCTGCAGTCCCTAATTATGTCTTTTTGGCTAGGTGGAAACCATGGCCTGGGACAAGTGAACACAGATGGATAACAATCATAGAATCACAAAAAGGCCTGAGCTGGAACAGACCTGAAAGATTATTTGGTTCCAACAAGTGACCAAACAGGTCTTGGTATTACAGCAGCACCCAGGATGGAGCTGCGAACAGCTCAAGAAACAGTGGGGGGATAAAGCAGGAATCCCTTTTTTGTATATCCTTTCTCTTTTACAAACCTTTGATGCTCTGATGTTTCATGCTAAGCATCACTGCTGGCAGGGAGAGCATCCTGGCTGGAGCAGAGAAGGCACAGGACACAGGGTGGAACAGTGACAGCAATTCCTCCTGATGTGCTTCAGAAAAACCTTCTTCTTCCCAAATCCAAGCTTAATATTGATTTATATCCTGAAGCATGAGGACATATCCCATCCAATATTACTTTCAAAGGGCTGGATTTTGTTTTGGGTGGATTTTTGCCTTAATCTCAGTTGCTCCAACAGTTCATGTATATTTAATTACTGGCATCATCTCAGACATTGAATTTTGGCCCTCAGTAATACCCCATGGCAAGGAGCTCTGTGAATTAACAAGGGGGAAACCATTCCCTGTTTCCTTTGGAGTGCAATGTTAAAGCTGCATAGCTAAATTCCCAGAGGCCAGGAAATGAAAACATTAAATATTCTAATAACATCACTAAAAAAGTCATGTTTTACATATATGTCATTCCAATGAAATATTTTTCCTGTTTAATCATTTAGTGTTAATGCAGCTCATGCTGGCGTTAAAGGTTCACACACAAAAAAAAGAGAAAGGAAGGATCTCACATGGGAATCTCATCCAGGATATAATATAACCAGGCAACCATTACTGCAGACGCTCAAATTTCACATTTTCTAATTTTGTTGATTTTAACTAGACACACTTAATGGCACAGTAATTATATAAATTACCTGGAATACGTAACACTGCATTTATACATAATAAATGAACTGTTGCAGAGGAAATGCCAAGGAATTATAACTACATTTTCATTCAGTTTCATTCTCTAATAGAAAAAAATCAAAGGCCATGTAACTATAGCAAAATGATAAACAAAATCACTTTCTGTAAGAAGCTTCTTCCCACACATCTTTCCTTAAATCTTGGCAATTAAGACATTTCCAAAAGGTTGGGGACTGCAAACCAACAGGTTCATCTCTCCCGAAACTGTCACACAAAAAATTCAACTTCCCCACTCTAAGATGTAGCAAAGTCCTGGGCAGCCTTAGCTGAAGTTGCCAGATGAGCACAACCATAACTATGCTGTGCTAAAAGAAGTGAAGGGTAAAAGTAAATCTCCTCTTTAAGAGCTGTCACACAAAATGAAACAACCCTCTTCAATTTAATTTAATTCAAAAGGCGCTCTCCTGACACAAGGCAGGGACAGATGCAGAATGGCTGAGATTGTCTGGCAGGAGCAGACAGTTGGTCCAAAGCTGTGAGAGTTTATTACAAGCATGTTCAACTCAGAATAAGATTCCTCAAGCGTGACAGATGCCCGGGCAATAATCAAGCAGATGCTGGTGGTGGTCTTGCATTTCTGTGTCTTTTTAGGAGAGGGATGGGTAAAGTGCAATGAACGTGGAAGGGAATTGCAGCACCTCAGAAAAAGGTGAGAACAAGACTCACCTTCCAGCATTTTTGCCCAGACCACCAGACACACAGAGACACTTCATCCTCTGCACGCGCTTGCTGCAGACACCTCACATGTCCATTTCTTACATTTTTGCATTAGTCTGTAGAAAAACTGCTCCAATTTTCCAACAAGCACTTTGCAGCTGCTCCCAAAGCACCCACAGCAGAGCCCTGTCTTGACGGAAGGTGGGCTTGATCTGTTTGGTAAAGTCTTCTTGCCTGAGCCAAGCATTCTTCAAAAAAGCAAGGTTTGGAGTGACTGGCATTACTGGGGCCCCCTTGCACAAAAACTGTATTTTACATTTACTTGACAGTAAAATACCCAGTATTGTTGAGTTTCTGCCAGACCACTGGAACAGAGCATTTTGCTGGAGCAAAAGCTACCTTGAAATAGCAACTGAGATGAGGTTCCCATGTCACGTAGCATGGATGCTGAAAAAGCTTCAGCAGAGAATTTCTTTAGCTCTCTGCAGCACTTTTGTGAAAGTTCTGTCTTTCCCATGCAAGTAATTCAAAACAATGTTACCATTTTATAAACTTCTTGCAGCTGCAGATTGTTTTGCAGAATTGTTATGGCTCTAACTAGGAAAACATCCAGAGATGGGTGTCTTAGAACTTGACCAATCCCTTTAAGGGGTGGATGGCAAAAACCAATTACCTTATGCCATTTCATACACTTTTGCGAACTAACATATAAAAGGCCTTCTGAGAAATCATTAAAGGGGGGCTTTTGCCTTGTTTCCTTGTAACCCTGCACCTGTACACTGTGTCGTTTCTCTACTCATCCGTGGGGAAAACAGCGACAATGTAGCACCACAACTCTTCTTCCACCCATTCCTCCCAGTGAGATTTTGAAAGCAACTGGAGTTTAAACGAGGCTTCCAAATATTTTTTTTTTTTGAAGAAAGAAGAAATAAAACCTCTAAAAGGGCAGCAAACCACTTATGGGAAAACACAGACTTGAAATACATACACATATTCAAGAAAAATTAAACCACAGGCTTCCACTTCAGCCAGAAGAATGAAGTATCCAACCTCAGTCTTCAAAGACAAGGAAATTCAGAAATAACACTGTCTCTCCTATTACTCACCCCTACTGTGCTGGGTTGCTGCAATCCATGCAAGCCACTCAAAATTAAAGAGACCTCCTGAAAAAATTTCAGCTCAAAAGGGATATGTTAAAAACCAGCCCAAGGCAGGTTGTGTGGTTGAAATGAAATGCACAGCATCCATCAAGAGCGTTGTATGTAGCATTCCTGGACTGCAAGTCACACTCATGCGGTTACAATTTACAAATTAGCACTAGGTAAAGTAAGAATTTCCTCACACCTTGAAATCTGAAATAGCAGCTATTTTTCCCACAGTCAGCTTCATCAGTCAGTACATTTCCTCATGGTGATAGTGTATCTTTGGCCAATAATTAAGCTCTCAGCTCTGTTCCCCTTCCCTTTGGTGGCAGTCTGATGTGCATTGAAACCAAAATTGTCACTGGGGGCTGGAAGCACCAATCCTGGCTCTGCCTGACCCATTCCTATCACTTTTTGTGATATGTCAAATGTTTGTGCAGCCACACACAAAATCAAGGTGCGGAGCTGGCAGGGAAAACAGCTGAGCAAACGGGCGTGTGTAACACCAGGTCTGGCCAGGGCAGCAAAATCTGATGCTGGGAGAACACAGGGACAGCATGTGAGAAGGTCACACCTGAAGGGAAGCACATAAACCCCTCTTTCTCACACCCTTTGCATGGCAAGCCCCAAACTCATTGCCTGGGGGCAATGCCCTCTCAGTTCCCATCCCCTTCCCCGCTTGGAGCAGTGAGGGAACAGGGAATGACTCAGAACTGCTCAGAGCAGGCCGTTAATTACACCTCTCACTGTGTGCAGTCACGTCTGTACGGGCCTTTCCCAAGGCCTCCCTCAGTTACATCCGTGTGAGAGACACCTTAGTGCGGACAGAGCAGGAAGGTGTTTTCAGCCACATAATCTGGGAAATGCAAAAACCCAAACAATGCCCTTTGATTGAAGCCTCCCTCCACCACAATCTAGGTCAGGAACCATCGTCTCTTGCTGTCTCTGCAGAATGCTCAAATATCCCTTAGACTGGATACAGGGCTGGTTGAGCACAAAACTAGACCCACACAGCTTCCCACAGGACTCAAGATGGTATAAACCCCATCAGCTCAGTGGGACAACAGTAAGACAAAACATCCCCTAAACTCAACCTGCCCCAATCCCCACCCCACAGACTGGCCTGACCCATTGATGTGGACAAACTGCCATCCCAAGACACACTCCCTTTGTCTTCCCATGGACCTGGTGGCCTGGAAAGGGACATCTCTAGCCACCACAGACCTGTGACCTAGTACATGTGGGTCCAGTCCCCAGAAGATGGTTTTTCACATTGTAAAATACCATCTGTGCCAGGAGACCCTACAGATTTATCATCTTCATTTACTTCCCACCACACAAGTTCCTCACCTACAAGGTAATATTTTCTTATTTGAACACTTTTGTAGCTTGATTCCAGTGGTTTGTGCACATCACTCAGGCTGTCTGCTGACATTTGCAAGCAAAATCCCGAAGTGCTGCTGGAGCTTGCACTGATTTGTAATGAAATGGCTTTGAACCAACATTTTCATCATAGGTGGTTCTGCCTCAGCCTTTTGCTAAACACAAAGTGGTTGCCCTGTTGGGAAAGATAATGAATACTAGAAATAAGAGCAGTTTTGAACAGAAGCTCCCAACAAAACAGAAAACCTGGAAACCACCCGAGGAAATCAACTTTTCATCCCTATCAGATTTGAACTGTTGGATAAGCAATCTTTATCCATCAGTGCTAATGTCTCACGCCCATCTCAAGGATGACCACAGTCTGCCCAGCTATTTTATGCCCAGAGCTGAGCTAAACATTGCCCTGAGGAGCTACTAGTGACCCTTCAGTAGCTCTTGGCACTAGAAGCCTCTCTGCTTGGCAGAGTTGGAGATGTAAAATACAAATACATACATACTTACACACACTTTACTCCATCAATAGTCCTTCATGCACATAACAGTGCCCCACAGCAGAAACAAGCCTGCTTCACAAACACTACAAGAACATGACTTTCCCCTGGGAAGAAGGCAAAGAAACACCTGCAAACATTAAAAAAAAATGCTTCACACAAAATTTATACCGAGCTTGCCAGCTACTACAAATTGTTTTTCAGAGAAGTGGTGTTTACAAGGCTAGCCAAAAACTTCCGAGTAAACCCTGTAAATTAATTAAATACTACTCTGACACAGAGTTATGGATCATCCAGTGCTTAAAGACTGGAACTGTTGATTTTAGTCAAAGGCAGCAATCTGGTAGTAAATACATCACTGTGTCCTGGTAGACAACTGATGGGTGTCATTAGAAAGTACGTGTTCCACCAATTACAAAAATTAATTATAAAGCCATGTCAGGTCACTCAGTTGGAAAATAATTATTTCACTTCACAACATTAAATGAGAGACAGTGTCCCACCTTCATCGGTATGCAAATTGCAATGGATTCCTTGGACTAATCCAGCTATCTCCAATGCTGGCTGGTGCCCAACCTAACCCAATATAGTCCTCGGGGGTGAGATGGATGAACACCACCTTGTAAGAATCCAGTTTGGCAACAAAGAAAATGCAGCAGGGGAAGAAGGATGGCAAAGAAAAAAGAAAAAAAGCAGTCCTAGTAAAAAGTTCTGTAGCAAAATTTCTAATTCACCAGGAGTCAAATAAAATTTCAAATATAACAAACAGTTCCCGAGCTGGGGAGAGAGTGATAATACCAACACTTGCTCTGAGCCAGGACCATGTGTGCTGATGGGATACCAAAAAAAATCTTTGAAGACTGCTGCATATGGAAGCTCTGCTGGAACACTATCACTTATGTATTTGGGAATAGGCTGGTTGACCAGTTTACTTCACCAATGAGTTTTGGTAAAGGCACCAGGAAAAACTTTGGCAAAGTGTTGTCATGATATTATGACTTCAGAAAATCAGCACTACATATTTCTGGGGTAAGATTCCCAAATGTCTCTGTACAGGAAGAATTTTGCACCATCTCTGATCAACCAGGAGCTGAGACACCAGACTGCCCCCAGGTCAACCAGCATTTTGCCTAAGGTTCAGCTGTGCTTACACGCCAGAAAAATTAGGAAGACTACAGAGATTTCAGTGGAGAAAGTTATAAAAATATATGTATTTATCTATATATATCTCCTATCTTCAAATGGTAATTAGCCTTCTCCAGACCAAAGCCTGTTGCCATTTACAAGCAGGTAACCTCTTGTCTCCCCCAGATTTACCAGGAATGCAGCTGAGGAGGTGCCAAACTCCCATGTGATAACCTAGTTTTCCCCAGGTGATGGGTGCTGTCCTTGAGGCAGCCCTCCAGACTTTTTTAATTGCCTCTGCAACATGAAAGGACAAACCTAGATTCTGTAAGAGACACCTTCATCTTCCCTCTAGAGCATGTACTTCCAAAAAGTATTGCACACTGACAGGCACACACATTCATTTTAAAGACTGTAATTAAGAAAACGGATAAAACAAAAAATACCAAAATCAGACCCCAGATACTGCTACACACCTGCAGCCCTGAGACACAATATATTACATTCGGAGCAGCTGTGCACGTTGAACCTTCTTTTATTGCTTTGGGGACTTGCATCACAGTTACCTTCAGTTTGACAAGTATTTCCTCATACAACACAACAAAACAAAGTTGGCTCCCCAGGAACAGGATAGAGATTTCATATATACCTGTGTGTGTGTGTGTGTGTGTATAAAAACAATAATACATTTCCATATGATACATGTGACATTTCCTTATCAAGGCAAACAGCCCTGCCCTGCCACTCCCTGAGGCTACGTGATGATAGGAGCACTGAGAGCTGTGGATGTGAGGAGTCTCACACCCAGACCCCCTTGTCACACAGGTAAATGTACTTCACATCTGCAAACCCCAGGCATTTTCCATGTTAACTCTTGAGCTTCTGCTTTGACTGGGCTCTGGTGTGCCAGATAATTGCCCACTCCACCATCTGCTGCTGATGTGCCCATCAGGCCCCTTTCATAAAAGGGTGATCTTATTGCGGATATGGGGGATCAGTTCGCACCTCAAAGCACAGCAGGTTAAAATCTTCTGCCTTGAAAACCATAGAAATAAAATTATGTTCTGCACATCCCCCTTATTAAAAGCTACAAGAGATGATAAAACATTTCCCCTTTAGGACAACGGGAAATGGCCTCAAGGCACGCCAGGGGAAGTTCAGGTTAGATATTAGAAAAAATTTCTTCACTGAAAGAATGGTCAAGCATTGAACAGGCTCCCCAGGGAAGCTGTGGAGTCACCAACCCTGAAAGTGTTAAAAAAGGAGGAGACATGGCACTTCATGACATGACTTAGTGGGCATGGTGGTATTTGTTTGAAGGTTGGCCTTGATGATCTTGGAGGACCTTTCCAACTTTAACGATTCTATGATTCTAAAAGAACTTTGCTTGCTTTGCAATGATTAATACACCCCCCCACACACACACTATCACACAATTATACGAGTTAAAGCAAATAAATCAGAGATGCTTCTCCAAGCCTTGACAAAGCCCAGAAGCCTACAGGCCCCAAGCAGCCTTTGAGGCAACGTTCTCAATTTTGCACAGTTGCAGGGAGCTCTATATAAATCCTCTCATTGTTCTGCTGCAGGTGCATGGATGGGAGTTATCTCTGGTGCCTGGCCCTGTCCTTGAGACAAACTTGCCCAACCCCATGTCATGACACAGCTTTCCCACTCCAGGCAAGATGAGGGAGGGCTGAGCTTCTCCAGAGGCTCTTGGAGTGTTTTACAGCCTTGCTCCGATTTTTCCTCAGTGCCTCCTTCTGAATTGCTGACACTGCAGGGAAAAGGCAGAAATCAAACAGTCCCTTTGTGCAGCACAGCCGGACTGTGCTCCAGAAGGGCTGCTCCTCACTTTGGGCATCTCTGCAGGCAATGAATCCAAACCAAAGGGCCAGGCAGGGCCTAAACTGGCTGCATAGGTACTTTTCCATCAAATTGTGTATTTGGGTTTTTTTGTAGTCCTGAATTTTCACCCCAACCCCCCTCTAGCAATTCATGCTATGCAGGAGTCAGAGGCTTAGGGATGACAGCTGCTCTCAAATCACCAGGGGTCATGCATATCCCCATGCTCCAGATGACAGCAATGACCAGAAGCAGCAGCAGACTTAATTTCCAAAATCTCACATGACCACAGGCCACTGCACCAACAGTCACAAGCCATCTCGTACAGTCTAAAAGCAATTTTTTTTTCATTGCTTTTAACAGGTTTGAGGCGTTTGTTTGTTTGATTTTAAACAAGTAACTTGCTATCTATTTTCCATTCTGATTTGTCTTTCACAGGTTTGTCTTTGCTTATGGAAACAACATTTCACTTGTCCTTTTTAGAAAGTTAAAATTTCAAAGTTATGCCATATTTTTAATCAACTGTTTGTATTAATTTCCTCTGCAATTCAGACAAAGTTTACTTGTATCACTTTCTCAAGCTGTATTCCCACTCACTAAATATGCCTCAAATATACTCATTTCCTCATGATGGATTATTTTCATTAGAAAAACTCCTTCTGAAGTCTACATCTTCTCTGGATGTTTTCCATCTCTTTTGGAGTGTCATCTTTTGCACTGGCTTGCCAGGACTCCATGCTTGTTCCTCTCTAACCCAGCTCTCTGCAAGAGCACATGAGAGTGCTTGGAGTATCTTCCTATCAACGAATGTTCAGGTTAGCAAAACATACTGGTTTATCTGGTTTTACTGCTGAATCTCTAGCTGCAATCTAAACTGGTTTAGATGGTTAATAAAACATTAAAGATGAAATAAATGAAAGTATTTAAATCCAGAGTTATGCAAAGACATTCTTTACTTTCAAGAGTGCCTACTGCACGCCACCGGCTTTCCAAAGCTCTGATGAGAGCCTGCCTAAAAAGAGGCCTTAAACATGGGCAGTCCTCATGCTTGGCAGGCTCACGGTGCAGTTTTCAAGCTCAACAGTTTTCAGTCATTTGAAAATGACTGAAACCCAGTAATGGCCATGGAAACACTCATAAGGAGCACCTTTTGAAGAAGATCAACAAATTAATTTTACTCCCTTATTTGTTACTAATTTTCAACGGAATTCTGAACAAACACATACACAGCACAGCTTTCTCTGGAAAACTTTCTAGCAAAGATCAGATGCTAGAAAGGCCTTTATGAGTAAGTCCAAGAGTTTACTCACAAACTTCCTAGAGAAAAAAAGCAAGTAAACCACAGCCACCACTCCAAGGGACTGCCTTTGAGAAGAGAGATGGAAATAAAGTGGGGGAAGGGGAAGAAGATCCTTGCATTGTCTGACGTTTGGTGATCATGGTGTAACCAGCCACGAGAATTCCCATGAGAAAAGTCTACAAAGAAACACCAGCTTTGTAGGTGGCCAACCCTATATTTAAAAATTTCCTAAAGTATGGTTGCTACATTTAGCCTAGACAGTACATGAACACAACAGCGATTTTTAAGATTAAAATTGATTGGGATATCCCAGTGTGATGCTGTTTAAAATCATCAAGCTTCCAGTGGGTAGATACTCAAACACTTTTTGGAAACTGTTGTCTTTTCTTCACACTAACAACCACAGATCCAAGATCCCCCATTCTCTGACCATTTTTGAAATCCCTAACTGTCTGCACCTCCTAAACCCCTAAGTAAATGCTGTCTTTTGATAAGCCCATCTGGATGAAACAGCAACATCTTTTGTTGATGAGTGATGTACTTTGTCAATACAAGGGCAGGAAAACAATGGACCAAAGCAATTTCTGGGCCTTCAGCTAAGATGTAGAAGTAATTTCAGATGACAAGCATTAATATGGTAAACTTCACCACCTTCTGTTTAATTAACTTTATCAAAACCACCATCATTTTGCACATCTTGAAGAACTGGGTACAAACTCTGGGTGTTTCTGGTATGAAAGGTCAAGGTACCAGAAATCAAAAAATGCTTAAATTAAATTACATCTGTGGGTACAAACTCTGCTTCCATGGTTTTTCTATACTTCATTTTCCCCACTTACAACTCAGCTTGATTTTTAGTCATTATCATATTGCTACAATGAAAGTATTAACTTTCCCATTAACCACAAGTAAATATGTTTTACCAGTTAAAAACATTGAATCCGAGACAGCAATCACTTCAGCCCTGCCCGCCTGGTAGAGTCACTCAGTCTCAGCAACAAAAGGTTTCAATCAGATAGCCAAAACTTTCATCCATCAGATTTAGATTTGTCCTGAAATGCAGGACAGACTTTCCTCCTTCCCCGCTTTGCAGAGCCAAAAAGCACAGAAACCAAGAAAATTAAAACCTGCTGCATTGCTCTGCAACATGCTACAAAATGTAATAAAAAGCCAAGTGTCTCTCTGCCCTCCCGTCCTCATCTATTTGAATTATTATTTCAAACAGTCATGTAGTTGCAACTCTGCCTACATCTCCAAAAGCTAAACAATTATGCCACAATAGGGGTATTTTGTTCACTCAGAAAAAAAAAATCATCTAATGAAAAACTATGTTGGTGGTTGAATTCGTTTCCTTTAGGAGGAGCTGGCTGTAATCTCAGTGGGACTTGTGGTTTCGGCTATTCATACTGTTCATAGCAGTTTCTGTTTTTTCTCAAAGCAACGTAACACAGCAACACAGAGAAAAGCTGTGATTAACTTCTTCTGAGATACAGGATGTTACGGCAGTGCAAGTTGCCTCTTCACTACGAGAATCATAAATCTCTGTCGCTCTGTTTTGCACAGACATCTCACATCTCAGGCAGAGTGGAAACCAAAGTTAGAAATCACTGAAATTTTCTCTTCTACCCAAGAACAAGTTGACTGTGGACTCCTGACTCTCAGACCAGAGATCATCCTTCAGAGCTGCCAGAAACTGCGTCTCCCAGGGCCTGATCGATACCTTCAGTTCCTTGCCAACCACAGGAGAGCTTTAAAATTAACAAGCATTATATTAGCTGACTTTACCTAAGGAATAGCTATCAATTATCCACACACACAGAACACATTTCCTTTTATTTGTATGCAAATGTCCATATGTTGTGGAATGAAACTGGAAGGGAACATCTAGGCATCAAAATCTTACATAAATTACATATTTTTTTAAAAAATGCACTAAAATGCTTGTGTCAATCTCAATAAATAAATTTATAGAAATCCAAAACACCACAACCAACCAAACAAACAATTAAAAAACTAAGTGGAATAATCAGAATGATGTTAAGGAAAAAAATAAAACTCTTTCCTTTATCTCTCATATCAGGCACCTAGGCTTGCCCTGATTGCTGAAGTACAACAGCTACACAGTAAGACATCCAGGCTCTGTTATTCGAGATAAAGAATAATTCATAATTAATAGGCTTAAAATAAAAGTAAGACCCATCTGGCTGTCCCACTAACACAGAGATCTTGGCAGAAACTCAGCTTGCACTGGCCAGCACACCTCTGCTGTCCAAACCTTCGGGATCCGGCACAGCACACAGCAGGGCTGCAGACACCTTACCCAAGAGCTGCAGGACAGTCAGCAGCTCCAGACTCCAGCAGGGTTCAGACCTGACTCTCCCAAGTGGGAGGACCCTGGAGCTGCCACCAGAGCAGCAGGGAAGCAAGATTCCATCCCTCCTCTCCAGCCCCAGCAGCCACGCCCTGCACACAGCTCTGGGACAAGCACCAGCCTTCCTCTGTCCAAGCACTTTGCTAATGAACACACTGATGCAGTCACTTCTGTGTGCTCTGGGAGATATTATTTCTTTTTTTTAATGACAGGTTCTATTATCTCCTGTGTATATTAAAACTGGCCTTTCAGCTCTTCCATTAATACCAGATCCCCAAGTGAGAGGTGAACTCTGAGTGACTCTGACACTTTCAGATCAGGGCATCTCTCTGACAGGCCTCTGACACGGCCTCTTTTCATGTCTCGGGACTGCAGCAAGAGGGGAAAAAGCTTCCCAGAACTCAGGGTTTCCAAACTGCTCTCCAGCAGCAGTTATTTATTACTGCTCTGCCCTATAGTGTCACCCAGGTGCTGCAGAGGAAAGAAGGAGGCCATTCCCTGCTATCAAGAGTTACAAAATATTTTGAGAAAAAACTGGTGAAGGATAAGCAGATGGGCACAAGATGAAAGCAAAGCAATCCTAGGGCTGAAAGCATGACTTTTATGTTTTGTAAAGCTTTTTGTTTTGCAAAGTTGACGAGGTGGTTTAAAAAAAAAAAAAAAGAGAAAATTCAGATCAGAAGACAAGAATAAACTGAATAAATTTATAAGAGTTAAAGAAGCATTGAAGAAAATTCACTACTGCCGAGAACTAAGTGCACTGCTTGCCTGTTACACATGAACAAAAAAATCCAAACTCCAACATGGCACCTCCAAAGCCACACAGGAACAGGGTGCCTTTATGCCCCTGTGCTCCTCTCTGGGAAGAAATCCTTCAGGAACCAGCTATCAGCTCTTAATGACTAGTTTTGTTACTCACAGGCCCCACAATGAAACACGGGGTGGCTGAGGTTACCACGCTGTGGTAATAATCAAATTTAACTGGATTATAATCATTATAAGCTAATCAGGGTAGAATTATATATTTTTAATGAGCAGCTGCTGTGTGGTTAAGGCACTAGAATCCCCAGCTGTTTTCTGGTAAATGCAACCAACAGAATCTTATTTGAAGTGCAAAATACGTACTTTTACATGGAAAATATATTAAGGAAATTTAAAAAATTGCCCTTAAAAATACTGTATACTGTAAAGCCTCATTATAGATCATGTTTTTTGCTCTCAGCATTGGAAAGATATTCTTTTTAGCCCATGCATTTAATCTTATATTGAACATAGGCCAAATACAAAAATATACAATGCATTGTGTATACTGTTACTTCAAAGCACATAGTAGTTACTTGTAAATCCTCCAGCATTTGGTAAAAACATACAGTGTTTGTCTACTCATTGTAAGTCTAGAAAAGAATGTATTTGTGGGGAGCCCTAAGAGGTATTCACTGCATGAATAATGGAGACCGAATAAAACTTGTCATTTGGATTTTCAAGTAACAACAGACTTTAATCCAAGATTCCCAAGTAAAGAAACAGATCTCCTCGGTTTCTGTAACCACCCCTGCACACACTGTTGTATTTTTAAATTATTTTTCAGCTGCATTTTAACTGAAAACCTTTCTATGTTATCACAGAGAGACTTCAACAGGCATCAGTCTCCAGAGACCTTGCTTTGTTTAAAAATAAAGCAAACTCAACAGCCAGTTCAACTGAAAACAAAATGGTTTTGTTAAGGCTTCTCAGGTATAAAAAGGCTGATCAGAGCCTGCAGATGCTTGGCAGAGGTCTACAACAAAAACTGCAAACAGCAAAGCATCTGGTCTTGTCTTCAAACACATTCTTCAGGTTCCCAGTGATAGACCAGCCTCCTTCTCCACAATCCAGCAGATTTGTGACATTTTGGCCGAACCCAAGGTAGCAGCAGAACTGCACCTGAGCGCAGCCAGGCCTCTCATTCCAGAATCAGGCTCCTCAGTAACTATTTGAGGATATGCCTTAAGGTATATCCACAAGGTGCTGGAAAGGGCTAAGCAGTTCCCTTCAAATTCACAGCCCTCACAGAGGGCAGGGCTCTGTCCAGGGGAGCAGACAACCAGGCTGGCTGGGTGACGAGAACTTCTCCAAGCCAAGGCAGCCCAGCCTTGGATGGTCAGTTTCTGGGTCCAGCACTGTCAGTGTTGCTCTGTCTGCCGCAGGCTCCCCGAGTCTTGTCCTGCCAAAAGAACAGTGACACTTCCCCACCTCCATAGACAGTGAGCATTTGTGTCTGTTCCATCACCTCTCTCATCCCAGACCAGATAAGGATTCTACTGCTGGAGAAGATAAAAGACCTTAGATTCATCTATTTTGGATAGAACTGTTTCCTATGAAATGGACACAATACAACCAAGACTGCACACCAGCTCTTGACAGAAACTGCTATTTCTAAGAGTTTTCAAGCTCTAGGCAGTCCTGAATAACATCCTCTGCCATGTCTGAGGACTTTGACTAATGGGTCAGCAAACAAAGACTCAGAAAACCCAACAACCATTACTTGACTTAAATACCCTTCTGTTGATTCAGACTAACACAGTCAGCCATGGCAAAAAAGGACCACCTTGAAATGCCAAGAGCTCTTGGGTAAATCGTCTGGTTTTGCAGATGGGTGCTGCTGCCAAGACTGTCTTCTCCAACACACCCAAAACCCTGTGAAGGTTACTGACAGCTTCAGACCAAAGTTACTGGTGATGGGAGCTGTACAAGACTTAAACTCTTGTCTTTCCACTCTAAAACACAACACACCCTCAGAGCAAGGGCAAAATATATTTGAGGGAGAAAGGGGCTAAAAAACCAGCTGTTACACCCAAAATATTAGCATCACAAACACAGCACTTTTAAGTCACAAGGACAGAGCCACTGAAGACATCGCCTTCGACAAGAGGTGCACAAGGAAATCAAAGACTTTCACACAACTGTGGCACTAAGCTGTGCCCAGGCAGGCAAATAATGGACTAAATTAATTGCTTGTAGCATGACACTGCTGGAAAATCCTGGAGGTTTTGACTGCTTTGCAGCATCATTCTTTCAACTCCACCCCATGCTGAGGCTTTAATCTGCAGGGCTGTAATGGCACTATCAGCAATGTTAGAGGCGAGACTAAAAATAAACGAGGGACAAGAAAAATGCAAAGCTCCTCCTCCCTGCAAGGTCTGGAGGGAATTTCCCGAGTCAGTCAGACTGCTGGATCACTTGCTTACTTTTTACTAAGTATGAATTTTCACAGCAGTGTGTGTGGTTTTCACTGAAGTTTCCAAGTTAAAATCAACAGAGCAATAATGGTGTAAGGAAACTAAACATCACTAACCCTCTTGAGGGACAGGACCCTGCTGCTTCCCTGCCCATGCTGCACGTGGTATTTCCAAGGAAAATACTGCATTTCTAGGTCAAATATGAAAGTACTGGGGGCAAAGACAGTCCATTGGATGTATGAGCGAATACACCAGATCCCACAGTAACCTGCATCTTACTCAATCCATTAGATCTGTTTACCCCTGGATAAAGAAGCTGTCATGCAACATTCAGAAGAGCTGAAGGGTTTATCCCTCTGCAAAGCACCTCTCCAAAGGTTCTCCTGAGTGCCATGCGGCATTTGGGCAAGGAGAGGTAAACCCTTCTCCCTGTGGCACCCATGGAGGACACAGCCATGGAGCAGCAGACACAAGTGATTTCAGAGCTACTCAAGAAGCTGGCACGGAGATTTGTTTATGGAGAGCTAAAAATTAAGTTTGACTTTAAAATAGCACAGTCGCCAGTTACAGCTCAGAGGGCTGCATTCTTCTTCCATCTCTGCCTCCTCCGCGTCTTTGCCCAGCAGCTTTCCCAAACCGGTCTGCAAGCATGGCAAGATTTCCGCATGAGGGAGGCAGGCAAAAATCTGTGGCTGGGGAGCTGAAGGAATATACTTATGAAGGGATGCTCAGCACTTCCTACAGCACTGGACACTTTTTTTCCAAGACCAACATTGCAGCAGAAACCATTCCTATCTGCAGCAGCCTAGGACACCAGATATTACGGTATTTAATGAAAACTTTAGGAGGTGCCTGCAGGTTCACAGTGCTCTAAGAGATAGGCTCACCTTCCCACTCCACTCTCCGTGGAGCTCTCCTTCATCTCCCCTACCCCTGGAGCACACAGCAGAGGAAAATATAAGATTTCAAGCTTTGCAAACCTCCAGCCTAAACCAACATCCTGTAAAACTATGAGTTAAAGGCAGGAACACTTCACTTCCAAACCACAAAGGCTGTAATGAGTGTGGTTTAATTGGCTGGTACAAGAGCTGCACAGCCAGAATCAGCAGCTGGCAATGAAATCAGCCCTTCTGCACGGCAGATTGCTAAACTTTTGCCCTTGTCTGCAACGTGGTTTGTCACAGAAGTAATTCAGTATCCATAAAAAGAATTACAAAAGTATCTAAGAAAAATAAAGTGTTAGCCCAGAACTGGCAGTAGTTGTTTCCCTCCAAAGGTTTGTAGTTGTAGACTCTATAGGGATGAATTTCTACTATGTGCTACTATATATAACATCCTCTATAATAAACCTGTATATTTTAGGTGTCACTTCAAATCTGGCCCTTTAGAGATACTGATTTTAAGAGCCTCAGTACATATTTAAAAATCTCATTATCTAGAATTAGAAATTAGGTTCTTTGAAAAATCAGTCCCAAGTGACAGAAGCCTCTATCAAATGATGATGGCACATTTCCTTGCATCATTTATTTAATATATCGTTCAGCTATTCACACATGTCCAGCTTCTCCCTTAGAGACTTACAAAGCACACAGCAAGTTAGTTTGCATCTTAACTTCAGAATAGCCAGATTAGTAAGGAACAGGATTTTACAGCAAAGCCTTCCTTTCATCTGAGGCAAAAAGCTTGAATCTCATAAAGCCAGTGTAGTAAACTTTTAAGCCAAGGTATTTCACAGAGGTAGCTGGGGCTTATTGCTATCCCCTTGATGGAGTTAATGGAAGTTTTATAGTTTACTTAAAACCACCTTGTTCCCAAACAGAGAAATGCACATTAGGCAGGGTAAAAATATATAAAAAAATAATAACACAACCCAAAAACCACATCAACAAGAACTTGAAGTGATATGTACATACATCTTTTAATTCAAAAAGCGAGGCTAACCTAAATAAAAGGAGTACACATGAGAAGAGCAACACAGATTTATCCTGCAAGCAGCTGAGGAATTGCTATTATCAGCCTCTTCCTGCTGTGAGATCCTGGGTGCTCACACCTGACAGCTTCTGTCTTGGCTAAGGCAGCGCTGAGGCCAGAAGCTGGCACTGCCTTTAGGAGTGTAGCACTCAAGATGAAATGCAGAGCAGAATTTAAACTCCTCAGCTAGTTCAGCTGCAGACCACAGGCATACAGTCCATGCCTTTCTGCTTTTACCTGCACAACTTCATTTTAAACTGGGTCTTGTCCCTAGGGCTCCATATTAAAGGAGTTGCTCATACAACGAAACAAGAGTCAGAAGCTTTGGACGTGTCAGGACAAATCCCACCAAATGTAACTTGGTGTAATGTACAGATTTATGCTGGCTTACATGGCACTAGAAAGGGAAAGGCAGTAACTCAAACTGCTGCACAGGCTCCCGACAACAGTGATGATAAGCATTGCTTTTCTAAGGCTGAAAGAAGGTTCTGGGAAAGGAAGATTAATCAAAACATGTCATCTTTGAAAGGGGAGCAGTGCAGGAGCTAAGCCCCAGTGGCTTCACAAACACCCATCTCTTCCCAGTAAAACAGGCTTTGGTGTTATTCAGTACATAAGTTTTGCAACAGTTTTCATTCTTGTTAAAATTGCATGAGGGGTCATTAATTTTAATGCTGTGTGATTTGCCGTGCCCACATCTAGGAATGCACCAAACCCTGGAAGCGTTTGCCTGTTGGCAGAAGAATGAGTCCTGCTCACTCAGCCCTGCTCCCTCTTCCTGCTCCAGAACTGGGCTGCAGCAGGACACCACCTTTGGTGCCTTTAGAGCTGACCTTGCCAACCTCCAGCAGCTGCCCAGGACCACGTCCCCAGCCAGGCACCCTGGTTTCACTCGCCGTCTGAAAGCCACCACCCTGTCAGGAACAGGAAACAGAGTGGGACAGGGCCCCTTCTGAACACCGAGGCTGAGGCAGAGCCTGTGTCCCCCCTCTCGGCTTGTGCAAGTTCACACAGAACACGGGTCTGTATTCTCTAAAAATCAAACGCCCCCCTCAAAGAGAAAAACTTGCTGGTATGTCAATTATGACAAATGCTGCTGATCAGGAAACTGAACCTGTGAGCTCAACTTGCATTTTAAAGCTATTTACTCCTATATTTTGGTGCATTCTCTTGATTTGAGATATTAAATCAAGCACATTGAGCTATTTTTTTTCCATGTAAAAAGGGGGTTTATCAGCACACCTCTGGTGGAATATTAACTCCAGTGTTTTGCTAGGAAGAGGCTGAATTTAATCTGGACTGCAATTGGAGAGCGGGAAAGAAAAAAGGTCAGAGCAAACATGGCACCATTATTAAAGAAACAGGTTAATTATCAACCACGGGTATGAAACCGTGGAAACATGACAGCAGCCCAGTCCTGCTGGTGATGGTGCTGGCTGCTGGACAAGCAGAAAGTGATCCAGACTGGTTGCAAGAAGAAAGGGATTAAAGCTCTCACATTATTACATAACTAAAGAAGCTGGTTCTGAAACGGATATCTGTATCTGCAGGGTATTTGGGGATGGTTTTATTAGCCAGAGACACCACAACCAGCAAGGCAGGCTTAATACCCATTAAAAAATATTTTATGCCTGGTATCAGGGAGCTCTGCAGGGTTCAGAAATGGATCAGACATTTTTTCACATAACAAGAAGAGCCAAAGGCAGCATCTGAAATTCCACAAAAGGCAACAAACACTATAAACAAGGTACATAAGCCTCCAGCTTCCAGGTATAAACTGCCCTCTGCCTACAAGAGATCAAAACACTCCACCAGGAATGGGTTATTCTTCCCAGTGGGCACCTGTTTCTAATGCTATCTTCTAAAACAGATTATATCAACCAGTATTTGCATCAGGAAAGCAACTGAGAGGACAGCTCACCTGAGACTGCTGTGACACATCCTACACCAAACTAAACAGCATCCAGCAACATGATAATTTGCAAAACCACTCACAAAAACAAAAACAGAACCCAGAAAATTTGTAACTGTTACCTTTTTAACTACTATTACAGAGAAAAAACAACACTGTAACAAAAGGTTAAATGCCAAGTAAGGCACAACTACAAAAGAAAGTAAAAATACCACATCAGCCCAAACCTGCCAAAACTGAAGGAATCATAACAGATAAAAGAAAGTATTACAAGAAAAGTAGCTAAAAATAGAAATGCCAGGATATGACATGCCTTTGAGTTATAGAAAAAGCATCTGGATTGTCCTCAAATCCCCTCCTGACTGCTGTCTAAGTCAGTAATCATCCCTCTTGAGCAACAGGGTTGTCTCAAGCAGAGCAATGGGGCAATGCTGATTTCCTTTCATCTGATGCCATTTGGGGCAAAGCACCTTCCCAGTCAGACAGGGAACAGTTTGTGCCCTCAGCTGCACAGACCTGGGTGCAGCCCAGAGCCTGCCTCTCAGCCGAGGCTGGAGCACATGAGGGGACACACAACGACCTTCTGCTTGTGGCCCTGGGGAAGGACCAATCTCCATCCATGGGAACTGCATCAGAGCCACCAAAAAATAACTCTGCAAATTAATACACTGGTGCAACTCACTCCAGGCAAAAAGAAGAGCACAGAAAGCCTCATCTCAGCCTGTCAAGGTTCAAAAAATAGAATTTCCACTTTACTTCCAGAGCATGCCATTTATTGAGCATTGCTAAAGAGACCCACTTCTCTTCTGCACCCTCTCTCCTTTCACAAGCCCAAATGCATGGCCTGGAAATGCATCCTCACGGGATACACACTACACAGAGTGCTGCTCTGTGCAGGGCCACCTGAACACAATGACAACTTGAAATATTTCTTAAAAAAAAAAAAAAGAGAGAAAAAAACCTTTCCAATGGAGCAATTTTTATTTTTACAACAGTTACAGCCAACTGCCTGGCTCAGTATTTGGTACCTGCCACGTATGTCCTTTGCTACAGTGACAGCTACAGAGAAGTAGTTGAAAATGTTTAAGCAAAAGATGCTTTGTCATTTTGTGAACCATTTACACCACTCAACGCTTTTAAAGAACATCACAACAACTTGGCTGTGGATCCAGACCTTCCAGCTTAAATTATGGATTTTATAATGCTCTGAACATCACTTCTAAAAAGCACAGACTTTGGAGTGTCTCTCCTCTGCTGACTCCATGGTCCCCAATGTCTGAACCAGGCAGATATTTGGGTTTTCACAGCTAAGCTAAGACAGGAGAAAATCCCTTTCCATAGAAAGCTGAGGAAAACAAAGCTGAGCAGATGCATGTGAAAATTACATGAAGTCCAAAGCCACTGAGTGTGAGCCTTAGGACAGAGAAACAGTCAGGCAAGTGCACAAATGCCTTCCATGTGTTCTGGGTGGAAAGAAACTGAATTTTTAAAAGTCTAACATGGAAACTGCTTTAAGCAATTTGTCATTTTTAATGGAGGTTCCGCAGTAAAAGAGAGATTTCGACAAGTTAAACAACTTCCTACCGGAACGGCTGCATGCAATGTTTAAACTACCTCTCACAGACTCCTTAGAAAAGTAGTATTTCTAATTTTTCCATCCAGGAAGACTTTGAAATGTCACTACTGTTTGATTTGACCAGTGCAGAGGAAATGCAGAGTTGAGAGAAGGGGAAAACAATGCATATACCATACTGTAATTTTTTTAAACTTCATTCCAAGGCAGCTATTTGAGCCAGTGCTAAGAAATGCAAATATTGCATCTTTACCTCCAAGAGTGGGAAGCTTCAGCCACGTTTTCTGTAAATCTTACAACTTAAAGCTCACCTGGGTATTACATGGCATCGATGTGCAATACCACCTGAAGGAGAGCTGAGGCTGAGAGCACCTTTTGGCTAAACCTGAGCTGGAAACAACGTTTTTCTGGCAAAAAAATCCTCTGAACATGATCCATTATAATGTATCATAATGCTGAAGTCTCTTTTACGTCAGGGACTATGAGGAGAAGTAAGTACACAATAAATATTCACCACTGTTTCTGCCACCAGTTCAGACAGCTATCAGCATTCAGCAGTGCTGCTGCTGTGTCCCAGTACTTGAAAGGTCTGTTCTTTGCAGGCCTTGATGAAGTTTTGTTTATCAGTTGGTGATGCGAATGGGAAGCCTTTCCTCAGCCAGAGCTCAGGGAGGTGCAGGCTCTGCTTCACAAAGCCCACAGGTTGCTGGAAGATGCCTGAGGTTTATAAAAATGGAGTAGCTGGAGCAGAACAGCATCAAAAGTCACCTATTATTTGTAAAATCTACCTCCACCTGCAACTAATACAGGAAAAGAGGAACACCAGTTTTAATTAAGTCTAAGATTGCTAAAAAAGCCCCTAACTTTTTGAAGAAAAGTTTTGAACCTTCCTGTTGAGCACACACCCAGGGCCTGGAGAGCAGGAGGTGCTGCAGGCAGCAGAAATACTCTTTTCAGAAATCCACCAATGAATTACTGTATCCAGCACATCCTGAGCCAGGCTCCAGCCAGGCAGCTGATGGAACCTTCCCTGCCAACTCAATTGCACCGTGGAAAAATGCTTGTACTCCTTGCCAGGGGCGAGATCCCATCCGGGCAGAGACCGCTACGGCAGACGCTGCACCAACTGAGAGAAGAATACAGAAAATAAAAGCTAACTGTAAGGAGCCAGTTTGGGAGCCAGGGTTCCCTTGTTTCCTCAGCATCCTCAGGGGGAGAGCAGACAGAACCATCACAGCACCATGCAGTGCCAACTCACCCCCACTTGGTCTCAGGACTCAGAGCAGCTCAAAGCACCACAGTCCTCGGCAGGACACAGATGACCAGGCTGAGTTACACATCAGCTACACTAAATCAGTCTCCAATAGGTTTTGGTTAATCCGCTGCAGCCTTTTAATGTTGGGATTGTGACAACTTGCCCGGCTTTTCAGGCAAACAGCAATTTCCACACTGGTTTAGGCAAGCCTCAGTGCTGATCATAGCATCTTTTACAGACAAGACACAAAAAGCCCTCTGCAATGTGTTACATCAGCACATGCTTAAATTTAAGCACTCTCATTTTTACTGGGGCTTTTCTCATGTGTAACAACTTCAGCAGATCCAAATTTGCCAGTCTGCAATATGACCAAGATATGCTATCCCAGCTCAGAACTATGTAAAAAAACCCTCTTTGTATTTAGCTCCTGGAAAAACTGATACGTGGGTATTTCTAGCATCAACTAATACAACTGGAAAATTGGCAACAGAAAACAGAAAAAAATGGAAAAGTCACCCTGGATAGTCCCTAACCCATCTCTTTTGCAGATAAAAATTTCAGCCTTTGACATGTTTTACAAGCACAAATTGAAAAAAAAAAAACTATAGGGCATTTTATGGAAACACTGTCCTGGCAAAGCTCCACCTGAGCAGGACAACCTGGCAATGCAAGAAGGGAGCTGCTCCAGCTGAGGCAATCTACCCTTTTCCCCTGTTTTAATGAGGATCTGGGAAGCAGCAAAGCCCCCCAGCACAGCAAGAGGGAGCCAAGATTTGTGGGTCCATGGCCTCGTCACAAACGTCCCAGCTGAGCCACTCGGCCTTTGTGCTTGGCTTTCCCCCCTCCACACATCACCTGAGGTCTTCGTAGCCGTCACTCTTCTCCTGTAAACAGCCAGGCAGGGACAACTATCTCAGGTCCATGCATTGCCTGGCACAAGAGGGCCCCAAAATTATCACGCTTTGCAGACTGACATCATACATCCAGGTATTCAACATGTTTCCCATCCTCATAAAGGAATGACCTTTTGTTAAAGTGTAACCACCACCTGCCCCTGGAATGAGGGAGCTAAATGCCACTTTATGGCCTTTAACATGCCAGAGACCTCTGTGCACGACGAAACTGGGCACCTTTCCGAGACAAAGTTTATAAGTGTACTCTGAATTTCCCTCCTGCACTCTTGAAATGACTCACAGGGGCCAGACAAAGGTCTAGATAGCGGCTGCCCTCAGCGTTTGTCAGGAAAAGGGAATCTGGATCTTCTTCAGCAGCTGCATCACATAACCTGAAAGCCATTGAGGTCTCATGAGCAAACCATCTTTCAAAACCAACATGTTCCTGCAGATGATTTACAGGACAAGTATCACTGAAACAGTTTCACCACAGCAACATCACAACAGTGAATTTCAATGTTTTTACAGGATCAGAGGCTGCCCGTGCATCTTGTGATGAGATAATGGGCATGAGAACTGTTCTCAGCCATAATGGTGGTGGTTTCATACTCTTCCTTTTCAGCTTCCAAATAGCTATGCCAACAACAAATTTTAGCACTCGTGGCGAAATTGATGGCACTGGCCGCTTAGCAACCTGAGCTGCTGAAATCATGGGATTAGTTTCTATTAAAAAGGAAAAATTAAGAGTGAAGAAAAGGACATTCTGGAACTTTTCACTGAAGCAGCATTTGACAATACGGACGCTAAAGTGAAAAAGTTAAATATATATATTCACATCTACACACCAGTCACATATTCTCAGAATCTCACCCAAGAATTCAAACTATTTTGATGGGTGACACAATATTTTCACAAGCTCCTCCTCTTGGAATGGGTGCAGGCTGTGTGTAGATATAAAATTTTCCCCTGTATGTAACCTCACCAAGCAGCCAACCCTTGGACCAGCACAGCCCTGATTTCCTCAGTGCCCATCTGGATTTTGCCCAGAGCAGTTCCACGCCTCCCACAGAAAGCCAGAGACAGACAGTGGGGGTTTAATTGCCTCACTCCACCTGTAGCAAACAAAGCTTCCTGCAACATGAGGGATTTATAGACTGTAGCTTAGTCCAGACAAAAAAAGCTCCATGTGAAATTGGGTGAACAATCTCAGCATGCCCATATCTCTTCATTGAAAAAAAAAAAAATAAAAGGAAAGCTCCAGTACATGTATAAAAGCATTTATCAGCTCAGATATCCACTTGGAAACAGTTTGATTAATAAAAGCAGACGGTAGGTGACAGGGAGGACTCCACAGTGCACACAGACCATACAAAAGTTAACGAAACACAATATACCATTGCTAAGCAAGTTTAGTATTTGCACATCAAACAAATACGCAGTGTTTGCTGGGGTACCAGAAGAAGACAATCTAACAACAACAAAGCAAGCCAGTCCCTCCCAATAAGTAAACAACTTACTGATTTTATTCAGAAAGAACAGATCCTGTGAGCCTCGGAGTCCCTGCTGAGCAGCCAGCAGAACCTCTGGACATGCTCATGCAGCCAGGCTGCTGCTGCTCCTCTCAACCACCACTAGAGCACATTGAGAAGATATTCTATATTAGTCACTTCATTGTTTAAGGAAAAATGCATACCGAGGAAAAGAGAAGGACATGATTCTTTGTTTTGCATCAGACTAATCCCTCTTTCACTCGCAGGACAGGGAGAGAACAAAGCCTGGGCTGGACCAGTGGCTGCCAAAGCCCCATCAGGCATCCTGTCTTCCAGTGCTTTCCCCCAGGCAGCAGCACTGCGAAGAGGAGACTCAGCTTGGAGACAGCAGTGTCCCCAAATTCAGCCAAACTGCAGACTTCTCATCCCCCCAGCTTACTGGGATCAGCTCCCCCAGGACTGTGCTCTGCCACCTGTCCCCCACTGCCCCCGTGCCATGCAGGGGAACTACACACTGTCCTGGGGCAGCACGAGTTATTTTAGGCAAGCCCATCCTAGCAGAACATTCAACAGCAAAGCTAAAGCTGCATCACAGAGTCACAGAATGGTTTCGGTTGGAAGGGACCTTAAAAATCGTTCAGTTCTGACACCCCTTACCATGGGCAGGGACACCTTCCACTACCTCAGGTTGCTCCAGGCCTCATCCAACCTGACCTTGGGCACTTCCAGGGATGGGGCAGCCACAGCTTCTCTGGGCAACCTGTGCCAGGGCCTCACCACACTTATCCATTCAGTGAAGGATTTCTTCTTTGTATCTAACCTAATCCTGCCCTTTTTCAGCTTAAAGTCATTCCCCCTTATCTTACCACTACATACCTTTGTAAAAAGTCCCTCTCCAGCTCTCTTGTATGGCCAGAACAAGAAGATGGTGGGCTGGACTGCTCTGGGACTGGGGACTGTCACCAGCTAGAAAGAGCCATGCTCCGGGCTGGTCTTGCTGAAAACACTCAGCCTGTTTTTAGAGACAGCCTCAGTATCAGTAACAACTCCACTAGTGAACAGGGAAACTCTTCCCCAACCCAAAGCTTTTGGTGTCTTTTATGTATCTCCTGCTGCTCTCTCCACCTCTCCTCCAGCCATCCCTGGCTTCCCACAAGGCTCCAGTGAACTGCTCCTCTGCAGGTTCAAGCCCCAGGCACATCCACCTGTAACCCTGCCATTTAAATTGCTAATTGGGAGTTCTACCTGTGCCTTTGGGAAAGGAGGAGAATGGGCATGTTCCTTGCTATTTTTAAGAAAAGTCGTTTTGAAGTTATTCTGCAGCCCAGGTCCTCACCTGTCCAGTTCTGCCTGTTTGGGAGGCAATGTTCCTCTCTCATTCATCAAAAAAACTCCGAGACATCTGTGTCTGTCATCAGCTTGGTCTAACACCCACTTAGTGCAAGATCTGCACCACTGGAATAAGACAGGTTGAACATCAAAGTTGGGGTTTTTTTAAAGTACACAATATCTGCCCAGCTTTGTGTTGAGGGAGTAGCTGGATTTTAGGCAGCTTCTTTTTCAAAGGCTTTTTGTTAATAACTAAATGAAAAACCCAGAGTTGAGGTTTTTCTCTTAAAAAACAAGCCAGAGATTAAGGATATGAAGAAAGAAGTCAGTCTCTTCCTGCTCTAATTGTACTGAGACACTGACTTGAGGGCTCCAAAATTACAGATGTATAATCCAAGACAATGAACTCCTTATTGAAGGATTAGCAAACCATGCAAAACTGATTCCTTATTCAAATGCCTTGTAATTGTAAGGGCATCTGTTCCACTTTGCAAGTCATCTCAAAGGCTTTGTTTGTTTTGATTTCCTGTTCCATTATGAAGACAGGGCACTTTGCATTATTTTCACACCGTGTAATAAGCATTATTGTTTAGTCTAATAAGGGACAGTTAATGAAATTCAATAAATATTTTTTAAAACCTTATTTTTCTTTTAAGTTACAATTCAAGCCCTCTCAACTATAAAAACTGGAACTGTTTTTAGCCAAAAGCCAAGTGTGTAAAAATGTAACCCAAAACATCAGGACATGAAGAAAAAAATGTTTTGTTTCTCCAAGGTCTACTAGTGGCAGTTAAAAATAAAATCTGCAGGTTTAAATAATATTACTAACACAAAACAGTTCAGCACAAATGATGCCAGAGTCAGGGCTGGGGACTAACAGAGAGCATGATGCCATCATTCCAGCCTGTAGCAGTGGAATAGTTCTGGAAACCATTTAAAATGTCACAAGAGGGAGGATGGATGGAGTGTGTGACCTTTGCAAACTGAAGGGTGGATCTCAACAAAAATATCCCATTCACCCTGAGCCATACTGCTCCTGCAGGTCCGAGAGAGATGCTGGCCCACCTATTTGGTTCAGAAGGAAAAGTAAAAAATTACAATTAAGGGGAAAAAAATCTGCCAGCGTACCAGCCCGATGCAAAAGCTGCCAAACTGCTCTGGAAACAGGCAGCCTCTTCCACAGCTCTCTCTCAGATCAGTAGATAACAAAGTCTGGATTGATAGCCTAGGCTTAAGTTTGTTTCCCAACACCAGATCCTTGCAGGAAGCCCCAAACTTAGGCCATCAAAGGCACTCATTCTGTGGATCTCTCTGGGCTGCCAGCTCTGAGCCCCTACCCGTCAAACCACTGCACTGAGGAAAGCTGCACAAGACCAAAATATAAACTAAGAAAACAAAACATCAAGTGTCAAGAGAGACAGAGAAAATGATGATAGTGGTGAAAATGATGTTTCTGCAGGATCTGGTCTTGCACGCTCAGCAGTGCTGTCACTCAGCACTGAGAAGCTGCTGTTTCCCCTGTCCTGCAAGAGATGTCTGTCCTTTGACAGAGCAACGGGAGCGGATAAGATCTTCATAGATCACAGTGGGGATGACCCATCCCTGTGCCCTTGGTGCAAACAGGTCACTTCATACTCAGTTTCTGAAAGGCAAAAATAAATCTTTTCCACTGCTGAGTTAGAGAAAAACTCTGGAGAAACATGGACCAGGAGAATCTGCATTTTTTTGCTGCTCCGGGAATTGGGACATGGAGCTCAGACACTGGAAGGAGCTCAGACAGGATGCAGAGGTCTGAGTACCAGCCCTCCAAGTACCACTGAGTGCTCACAGCAAGGATCCCTACCTTCAGCTAACATTTTGCCTCAAATTCTTCACAGTCCTTCTATAAATCCATGGCACTTGCTCATACAGAGCCACTACTCTGTGCTTTTCACCAAGAAATTTAAGTCACTTGCAGCACACAAAGATCAAAACCAAATGCCTTGATTTACAAGTTCCAGTCAAAGTCAGAGGAAGTGTGGGGAAAAAAAAACCAAACACCTGAAATAACTAGCAGGCATAGCTTGTGTCTGGAGTTAAGTTAAGGAATGCAAATAAAAAACTTGGCCAATTATTTTAAAAAACCTCAAGAGAGGTCCCAAGCATCCTGCCCTTGCCCACAGCCCAGACCCTGCTAATGCGATAGAAAAAGCCGTTGAGGCAGCAGCATCTTCTCAGCTTCCACATTACTTTAAACTGAGCCATGCTGAAATCCAGTGAGAGAGGGCTCAAATCATCAGTTCTGCACAGCCACAAAAGTGCTACTCTGAATATCTTTACACCTTAACGTAGCTGCCCTGGGGCAAATGTTTCCCTGTGCCTGCATACACTGCCAACGGAGCAAGTGTGTTTCTCAGGCATCAGATCAAGAGATACAGAACAGCCAGAAGAGATGCATGAATGATCACAGCCTGGGCTGAACCAGAAGAAAATGACAATCCCAAACCCAGGAATGCAAGGAGCTACTGCTGGTTTGGCTTTCAAACCTGTTAAAAAAAAACTTCGTACATTTCTAACGTGGAAGATGAATCTTAAATCTCATGATAGCAGGTCAATAATTCACTCACGCAGGAGTTGTAACTTGGTCTTTAAAACATGGAACAACATGCAGGATGGTGTTAACATCTTATCTTGCAATGATGTTGAATGACTGCCCATTTGATCATATTAGACCATAATTGTGATTTAATTGCTCTGTGATCTGACTGGCCATAGAGAGGGGGCCAGGAGTCCCATCTCAACAAGTGGAAAGATTAACTTTATTGTGGAAAGCATAATCCCCTTTCATGTCATTAAAAGTATCACATTAATTCCTGGAAATTTTTATAACAGGCAAGACGTGGCTCTTGGGCTCTCATGTCCGTCTCTAAGGTGCTACTCCGTGGCTCAGGAGAGGATGGATGACTTTGGCACAAGTAGGATCAGCTTCTAAATCCTGGCAAGTATGACACTGTAAATTCAGGCACAGTAAAGATAAGGTCTTCCTCAAGGCAGTATTTTAATACAAGACATACACATTTCACGACTACTAAGTGCAGTACTTCTTTAAGTACTTCTTTAAAGAAAGAAGACTACTGATTTGTAGCAAAATATGCTCCAAGTGAGAGAAGAAGAGACTTTGCCTTTTTTTTGTTTTACATTTCATTCATGACTACTTCAACCGTCAGCCAGCAAGTCAGGGCTGAAAACAGGCCTTCTAAATCTAAAATACAAGAACATCACCCAGATTTTCAGATGGCAAGATTTCTTTCTCTCCACTTGAAATCCACTTGGGTCCTAAAAGAATTTGGGTCAGATGGAAAAATGACTGAGAGAGCACACCGTGCAAGCAACTGGCACTGAGCTAGCAGAGACTGAAGGAAAACACTTTTTGGAGCTCACGCATGACACTCCAGAGGTAAACTGGGAAGAGCATGAGCTCACTCTCTAAACAGCCTCTCCCATTGCTGGCCCAGCACATCCATCCCAAACTCTGCTCCACATAGGCACCAGCACTCACTGCTGGGCTCTGCAATGCCAGGCATGGGCACTTAGCGTGGCATGTTCAGCATCACCACTTACAAAGTGATGCTCTGCTTCCCTGTGGCTGCTAAACCACCGAACACGCAGGAATTTACACACGCATTAACTTTTCCTTCCTTTTTTTTTAATGTGTTACAAAAAAACCCCAAAATAACAAACAGAAATTATCTCATGAGCTCTCTCAGGAAATTAAAAGGAAAAGATTCAAATAGCAGCTCATGCAAACTTTTTGAAAGAAGCTGGTTTTGTTCACATTAATACATGTAACTGAGTTTAACATCTCATGTATAGCAGATGCAGCCTGACATTGAAGCATTGAGTCACTGCACTGTATTTCAGAATTTATCTTAGGGTCAAGTTAATGTTTGAAAAGAAACAAAGGCAGCTGATAGCACTGGCTAAACAGTGACTGTTTCTGCTGGGGTCACGCCTGCTCCTGTTTGCCCTGTACAGGGCTAAAGAAAACCCCACAAGCACCCTCATCTCCTTCCTATCATGGGATCATCCCAGCTGCAAAGTCCTATTAAAATTAATAATTGCATAAACTGCTCTCAGCACCTCCTGGTTTCAAAGTGATTGGTCATTAGGAGCTTGGGATTATGAGACTTTTTAGGGAAGCAAAGCGTTGAAATGAGAACTAAAAAAAACAATTTAAAAATAAATTTACAAACATATTAACTTTGACAGTTTCCCATGCCAGGCATCTGGCTTGGTATGATTTGGCACAGGTCATTGAACCAAGGAGCAAAAAAACCTGGAAATCTCTCTGAATGTGCCCATCTCTCACTAAGGGAGAATGGAAACCCAGATACCTTGCCTCAGACAAAATATGGTCCATTTTTTACAGATACAGTCTTAATTCTTCTCTTTTGGAGGATGGCACAACAAACTTCTCTTCTATTGTGCTGGACTCTGTTAACCAAGATCCATGAGAATAAACGGTGCACCCAATTTTATAACTGATCTATCCAATGCAATCAATTACCAATTTATCAAAGTGAGCTATTTGGAAAAATGTGAAATGTATTCAAGGAAGCTACAATATTCACAGTATAGCTGGGAAATCACTATGTTAAGGCAATGCCAGCTTTATACAAGAATATGTGACCACTGCTCCTATAATTCAATCTACTAATTCCATACTCTCTGACCAAGTAATATTAAAAATGCATTTATTAACTCCACAGAAGTTAATTGCCAATTTCATCAGAACTTAGGCACAGATGTAAGATGGAAACAGTCAGTCATAAAAGCACTACATGTTAACTGAGGTTTTTTCACACATTTGAAAGTTCTGAAAGTTAGTAAGATACATGGCATCAAGATTCTTCCTCTCTCTCCCTCAAAACAGGCAAGTATAATGGTACAGTTTTATTCTCAAATGTAATAGCAGAAAAGGGTGCATATGGGGGAAAGGAAGGGAAAGCTCCATTAAAATTCTTTGGCCTTCTTCACTCTTCGTCCCAGGGTAAGCAAAGGACAAAGAAATCCCATATGACCAGTATTAATTACCGGTATTCCCATTAAGAGATTTCACAGAGGTTCCTCCTTTTTGTACTTACTTTTCAAACTTACCACTCACAAAAGCGAGAAAAAAATATTGCACGTGAAGCTGTAAGTCTGCAAACTCTGGTTTAATGATAAAGCCCATGCATAGCCTATTCCACCTACACTTCACATCCTAGCCTCTTCTCTTTCACCAAGTGCAAGGTCAGAACGGTTATGTTCTCTGCTCATGCTTGCAAATGACTGACTTCTTTATAGTAAATTCCTGTTTTTCCAGCCTTGTAAATGTCATACAAAACAGGCAGGCAATAAAATGTATACATTTCCAGGCTAATATTGCCCCAGCACTTCAGCACCAGTCAATTAGGGACTACGAACTGGGAGGAGGAGGAAAATCAGTTAAAAACGTGTTTACAATCTTATCTGCACACTCCTTTGCTGTCTGCTCTAGTGCCACACACTTCCTGTTGAATGACAGTTGCCATTCCCATAATCAGATTTTTAATCAACACAGAAGTAATGCATTTTAATTAAAATACTCTCCTTTTCTACGCTTACGATTCTGATACATGAGGGAGATCCCTGCTTTGCACAGAGCAGTATGCAGATGCCAGGCTATCATTGACAGGCACAGGGAACTGCTTTCCAGACCACAAAAATATTCAGCGATTTAAAAACCAAATATTTATTTCTATTCCACATTCTTGGCTAATAAAGCATTTTTAAAAAATATGGAGAAAGAAAAAAAAGGAAAATACAATCCCACAGTAACCAGGGGCTTGGTTCTTAGCTCTAAATGAGAATAGTCCAAGGTTTAAGTGCCTGCTCTGACTTACAGATGGCTTTTGAACCCTTTTCTCCTACTTTCCAGGTAAACCCAACCAGTATGCTAAAACTCAGCTCTCTGCCCGTTCTTTTGACCGTATCCTGGAGCTGAGACACATTTACCACCAAGTTCTGTCATTTGCAGTTTATTCTCAGGACATGCTTTATTTGTACTAACTCATGTTTCCAAAACAACAAAAAGTTTGACCACAAATTGTTTGGTTGGGAAGGGTTTTATACACACCTTTCTTCATCCACCAACACCAATCACATTGCAACACCACAAGCTGTATTTTAATACTTCTGCTAAAACAATCAGTATGTAAAAAAAACTCTGCCTAATTTCCTCATACTTTTCTTCATGCTTTTCTCCCCCTCCCACTTGGGCAGGGAAACGAGCAGGCTGAGTTTCCCTCACCACTTCCCAGTGAAGTGAACGCAGCAGGGAAAACAGGCATTTGTTTAAGGAAAATTGGCTTTTTTGAGAGTTTGACACTGTTTGCTGGAATATTGCTACTGAGTCCTGGGAGAGACTAACAAGTAGCCATGCTTTGGTGGATCAGCTCCGGGGCAGGTGGTGGAGGGGGAGTGCACAGTCACGGCTCAGCTCCTCTCCGACACCCCATCGCTGTGATCTGCTCTGACTCTGGAGGTTTGAAGGATGGCTGTGAAACAAGTGCCTGCAGCCCTTCATCTCAGCTCATCAGTGAGCCCAGGGACAAGACTTCAGGTGACAGTCCTGCCAGCTGGCCATAAATTCTGTCTGCAGCTACCAGCTGGGTTGAACAAAGTACAGGAAAAAAAACCCTCTCACACTACAAGCCAGAGTGAAACCCTCACCTTTAAGATGCCCATGTCTGGATGACAAATAAACTTTCCCCTAAGGAACCTCTTGGGCAACACAAAGAAAACTTCCCTCCCTTCCTGCACTTGGAGCTGACCTCGGGGTGCTCCTCCGCCTCTCATACCTCCGGCTGTCCAGCCGCAGTCCTGCTCCTCCTGCCCATCCAACCAGTCTCGGTGGCTGCGGCAGCACCAATAGTTTTCTGGCACTAAATTGAAGTCTTGCCCTGGAAATCACAAGCCCATTAGCCAGGCCTGTCAGCTAACCTGTTGAGTGACTGTTGAGTGTACACGGATGTGAAGCGGCATCTTTTTAATCCAGCATGGGACGACTCTTCCTATCCTCTTCCTCAGCCAAACGGGAAAGCTACCTGTCTGTTCCTTCACCTCTGTGCTGCAGGGCTGGCAGCACGGATGTGCCCTCACCTTGGGCAAACCAGGGGGAAAAAAGGTAAATCTGAACAGCGTTTCAGCCAGAGAGGGAAGATGCAGGAGGGTCCAAGATTTTTCCTCCCACGCTGGCAGCCGGCAAACATACGTTGCACTTTCAGAACAAGACTCCACTCATCACTCAGCAGCTCCAAAGGATGCTCAGCTGCTGGAGGAGGGGATTCCTGCCCCATTCCCCCAGCTGTGAAGTTCCCTCAGCCTCTCCAAGGGTCAGCTGGACACCGAGCTCCCCCGGACAAGCGCGGGTTCCCCGCAGGGAGGGCTGGCGGCTCCGCGGTGTCTTTGGGAAAGTCTCACGCAACTGCTCGCTGCGCTTAGCGCAGGGCAGAGGACTGCGGGGCGGCTGCAGACGGGTCCGGGCGAGGAGGTGCCTGTGCATCACTACCCTCGCAAAAGGTGCGCACACGCATGGGTGCACCGGCACCCGCGTCCGTGCCTCTGTCGGGGACCTGCGCTGCCCCGAAGAGCTGATGTTCGCCACCCCCAGCACCGCACTGGCCCGTGGCCACCCAGCCCCGCACCCCTCGCGGGCAGCGCGGAGCGGGTCCCTCTCGCACCTTGTCGGACGACTTTCACCACGATGGGGTCCTTGCAGCTCCGGATCACTTCCAGCACGTCGTAGCGCGGCAGCCCCGACACGCGGACCCCCTGCACCTCCAGCAGCAGTTCGCCCTCGCTCAGCGCCGCCTCGCCGTCCCCCGCCGCCGCGCCCGCGTACGGGAACTCGCCGTGCTCCGCGCCGCCGAGCAGGGCGAAGCCCAGCTGCCCGCCGGGCCCGCGGGTCAGCGCGCACTGCCGCACCCGGCTGGACCAGTGGTTCTTCTTCTGCACGACCCGCGACATGGCGCTGCGCGTCCCTCCGCACCCGCGGAGCGCGCTCGGCAGGTGCGCAGGGGGCGCGGACACACCGCCCGCTCAGGCCATCACCGCCCGCAGGGCTCCGCGCCCGCGGAGGGCGCACACCGCCTCCCGCCCGCCCCTCCGCGCCGTCCCTTCTCCCCTCT
>VZTD01002147.1:179762-430072 GCA_013397725.1 Rhagologus leucostigma
GCCCCCGGCACGGCACGGCACGGCCGGCGCGGCCCCCCCGCCCCACGTGCGGCCCCGGCTCCTCCCCGCTCCCACGGACAACTTTCCCGAAGGGAGAAGTCAGCGCCGGCGCCCACCGGGCGGTGGCGAGGGCGAACCTCCCCGGCAGGAATCATCTTTCTCCGAGAGAGGCCGGAGCGCGGGTGCTCTGTCCCGCGCCACCGAGAGCTCGGCTCAGCCCCCGGAGATGCTCACGTTCCAGGGAACAGGGGATGGCAGAATTTTGCTTTCCCGGGAGAATTTTTAGGATTTTCCCAGTTGCAAACCTCTGCAGTCACTTCTTACCTGTGCTTTCCAGGTGGTTGTTACAGAAGAAGACACAAAGTACAAGTCCTGAGGAAAAACTTGCACAAGCTCGTCATTAAAATGGTATCAAAGCACTTGCGCAAGGCTGGGTGAAAGTCGTGCTCCTACTCTCGGTTCTCCACTCCACTTTTTGATTGAGTGCTCGAATTTGAAACATTAATAATATTCTTACATCGTCCTGTCCTCGTGTAATTGTTTAGAAGCTGGATAGAACAATAGCGAGGTCTGGCTGCTGGGGAAAGGGACAGGCATCCATTTGTTTGTCCTTGGCCACAACTCTTCAAAGTTGCCCAGAACTGGTGCAAAACTCAAGAGAGGAAAATAAGTAAGTGTGCTCGTACCAGCTGTCCTTTCCAGGTCATGGTCCATGCTTCCAAACCTGAAAGCCAGGCCTCATTTTGAGCAGTCTTATGCATGACCGAACCCCTTCCAGCAAGGAATTCAGTTGTCAGATGTATGCGTGCCCTATTTTGCTGCTAATCAGGACTGAGAAGTGACACAGGGAAACAAAGAGTCTGGTCTGGCTCCCTGTGCTGCCCTAATGTGTGCTCAGACACCACAGCCTGCAGACTTTCACTGCTGCCCGCGTCGCTCTTTCATCTCACATCTTCCCAGCCAAGCGTGTCCTGCAGTGATCTGCGATGCGGGAGAGGCAGCAGGCTCGGGAAGCATCGGTGCTTGGGGAAGAAGCTCAGCCTAACATCGTCTGATGCTGGCCCAGCTGATCAGCCAGGCTTAGCTCACAGCCCAAAAGAGAGGTGACTGGGGTACTTTCCCTGCCCTTGCACCTGTCCTGGATGGAGCAGGGAAGCCTGTCCTTCCGTCACCCTCTGCATTCCATCACTCCTTTCCCCAACTGCAATCTCTCATCTGGCTGTTTTGTAGAACTCCCATCACTGCAGACACTTCTCTGCAGTCGCGGGAGCCGCGGTCTCTGGCATGAGTGGCACAGCCACCTCCAGGCAAGGAAATGGAAGGCTTGTCCAATGTCACATAGCACAGCAGTGAGTCAGCTCCATCCCCTGTGCCTCAGGCACCTCTGTCTAGGTCTCCACGGGAAGCAGATGGGATTGCCAGGGCTCAGGAAAGTCCTTCCAAGGGAGGGGGCAGAGCTTGCTTTCTTGGATAGAAGTGGACTCATGAAATTCAATGTACCTGCTGTGTCTAGCCCTCATTTGCTTCCAAGAGGTTTCTTTCCATTTGGAACTTTCATACTTTATTTTCATCCTTAAAGCTGTGCTAATCTCTTATGTTTGAGCAGCAATAACTGCCTCACATCTGCTTTTGCTGGCTTGGTAACCAGCTGCCCAATTTGTCACTTTTAGGATGACAGCTCACTTTTTATTGTGCCTTCACCAGTAAAGAGTGGATTGGTCATCAAGCTGGATCCCCTGGACAATTAATGCTCCAGGCATCTGTAGACCCTACAGAGCAGCAGCATGTCTTGTGGGGAAGGGTTTCTCTCTCTTCTGTGCGCTGGCTGATAGTTGTGTCACACGTGAGAGCTCATGGTGCACGGAGCCTCTTGTTCACAGCCGAGAGCTGGGTGTGACGTATTCTCATCACCATCATTTTGCAGGATGTGTTATGTGACAGCCCTGCTAAGCTAAAAATCATCTGGGATCCATGTGAGCATCACATGAGCTGTGGCTGCCCTGAATAGATCTTACAGAACTGCTCATGCTTCATGGAAAAATTTTTGAAAAACACTATTTGGAAAAACAGTTTTGCTAGTAAAATTTATGAGACTACAGACTTCCAAAGGCCCTTTTTGGTTTGCTTACAAACACTGCAACTGTAATAAAAGTGTGAGCTGTCCCCATCGTAATCCTAACACTGTACTCGTGTCTGGGTCACTGTGTTCCCAAAATTGCTCTTGCTGGTAATTAACAAAACCAGCAAACCTCAACCAGAACGTTATCTTGATTTTCAGATTTTCACTTCAGTTTTTCTCCTGGACCAATTTCCTCCCATTTTATCTCCTCGTTGCATCCAGGTGGTCAATCTGGATAGCCCTAGATGCTGGAAGCTGGCACCACTTATAACAGGTCAAACATAGCCAAGGTTTTTTGTTGTCCTGATTGCTGACTGTGAGTGCCCAGCACCTTACTGCTGCAACGAGATTATTTCAGGGCACAGCTGCTCCAACCACCTCTATAAAAGGAAACCCTTGGTCAGCCTTTAACAGTACTGAGCCCTTGACCCATGGCAGGGCTGCTCCTGCCCAGAAGGGTCCCTGACACCAGCTGATGCGTAATTGGGTTATTACTCCATACAAACCTGGCATTGCATTTCATTGCAGAGCCTGGCCTCTCTCCCAGGGGACAGTGGTCCTACCTTCACAGGGGTGGATTTAATGATTAACAGACTGTCTTCATCTCTAATAACTGCAGTTCTAATAATGATACTCTCCTTTGTGTGAGGGTCTCTAAGCACTTTCTAATCAGTAATTAAGGAATCTTCACAGGGCACCTACCCGGGGAACAGCTGAACTTCAACACGGGGCGAGAAGCTCAGGCACATTCCTCATCTGAGGATGGCTCACTGCAGCCGTCCTACTTCACCTGCAGCAGCTGGTCCAGCCTCATCTCATGCAGGTCTGCATGCTCTTTACCAGCTCACAGCCCAGGACAGCACTATAAAAACTGATTTGGGTGGGCTCAGGCCATTAAGCAGAGCCCAATTACCTCACTCTTTTGTCTGCAGTCACTGTGGTTCGGTGGCCCATGCATTGGCAGCTGCTAATTCGTCAGGATGAGAAGGCTAGTGCTTTCTTCCTCTTCAGAAGGTTCTCTGCATGCTTTGGGCCCCGCTACAAACACACAACAGCTCAAATGGTTCTTTCAAATAGGATATTGACCCGTGGTCTTGGTCTCAAACATCTCTGCAATTTCGTGCTGTGTCCCGGATTCTAAAATGGGTCAAAGCTCCCCCAAGCATCAACTCATTCTCTCAGATTTCCTACTGAAACTTGAAGAAACCACAGTTTTACTTTTTTTGGAACAGAAAACCATGTCTAGTCACTGAGAATGTTGTGGGTTTATGGCAGTTCACAGCCATGTACTGCCACCAGAGAGCATAAAAAAAAGATGACAATGATTAAGAGTACAAATGAAAGTACAGATTATTTAATACAGCAGAATTTAATCTTAATTTCCAGATAAACCCCAAACCCCCAAACCTCTGCTATTACAGGCCTCAAGGCTTTGAAAGCCTGAGGACATAGATCCTGGAAGAAAAGAGAGAAGAAAGACTTTAAACAAGATTCAGTTTCTCAGACATTGAAGTTTCCTGTTGGCACGCTCACCCTACCAGAATCTATCAGTAGGAAAACCATGTATTGTGGTTATTTCCCAAACAAGAATTGTTTTTATAGTAATCCCACTTAACTTTCATTGGAGGAGAATTTTCTGTGTGGCATCCAGGGTTTCTCAACAGGCTGGTACTGCTCTCTGGTAGCAAGGAGGAGATGTGCTGGTGCTGCTTTGAGTCCTGGCCCTGGCAAACATTTCAACAGTTGACCCAACTCCAGGTACTGAACAAACCCTGTATTTATAGAAAACCTTCTAAGTGTCAGGACATGAGCAGCTCTGGTTAAAGCTACTGACCAGCCAGCACAGACAGGTCCTGTTGGGGTGCACTATGTGCTAGAAGAGAGATAGGCCCTGAGGGCCGGAGAGAGAGCCTCTTTCTTAGACCCAGGGGTGATCCTGGGAGTGCATCCAGGTCACTGAGGATGGGCTGAGAGAGGATTGTGGGTTTCTGGACAGTGTTGAACCTATGAGATGTGATAATTGTAGTTTGTGACCTTATAGGGTATTGTTTACTTGTTACCATAATAGGCAATGTCTGTGCACTATCCCAGGTGATTGGGCGACACAGAGGTGAACATCGTTCCTGTTTATTGTGATGTGATATCCTGTTAGGTGCTGGTATTTAGGGAATATTTTCCTGTGCGATAAACGCTTTGCACTTCTCCATCTTGTGTGCGGAGTCATGCCCTTGCGTGAATACTGCAGGTCCTGCCTAAGGTCAGTGGCAGAGCTGGGCCAGCAAGCTCCATCCCAAAAGGCAGCCCCTTGTGTAGGACATCTCCAGCCTCCTGCAGCAGGGTGGCTGGAGTCCCATCCACGGCTGGCTCAGAGTGCGCCTGACCATGGGATGCCGGGAAGAAAAAGGAAACTCGCCCCTTCCTGGGATCTCACGTCACCTTCCTCTACAATTTATTTCAATAATATCACACATACTGGAATATAAAGCTGAAGATCAATCTCATAACCATATTAAGACACTCTGGGGTGTAATTTATAGGACCATTAGTATACTTCTTGGGTGGTTAAAGTCACCCACAGCATAAATTAATGGATCCATAAAACATGCTCTGTCATATCCTATGGCTTAAATAACACATAATAGGCTGGGTATGTTGGGATGTGGTTGAGCTTATTGGGTGGAAGCAAAGGGTCAGAGCGACCACCCGAAAGTGAGGATGACAGCCTCAGGGGGCCCAGTCATTTTAAAAAAGCAAGATTCTAAAAAATCCAACACAATTACAAATTGTAGATTTCATTGACTTTCATTAGCTCTTGTACGCCCAAGTTTATCTGTTTCATTCAGGCATATCTTCCCTGGAAACTGCTCTGTTCCAGGGTATGATTGTTGTGGGTGGGGCTTTTTGGCAAGGAGGGAGCCAGGCTTGAAGAGCTCTGAAGAAGTCACGTGCAGAGCGGGCAAAGCCTCTTGGTTAGAGGAGGGATCAGATTGGCTTTGCAAGGGAAGCTAAGCCTGCCATATGTTTCAACTTTCTGAAAGAAACCTGAAGGAAATGTCAATGCAGTGACCATTTGGGACAGATTTTATTGGAATGGAGGTCTCTGGTACCCACAGGAGTATTTCCAAAATGAAAAGAAAAAAAAACAAAACCAAAGGAAAATCGTGGCTTTTCCTGGTCTGTCTTGACCATCATCAAGCTACAGAAGAAGCAAATTCCTCCTCCTAGTCTGGTAGATATTAAGTCTTATTAAGTCACATTCTTCCCCAGGAATTTTTCTTTGCTATTTTAATGTCTCCACGAGTTACCAAAGACTCTTCAGTAGACACTAGCTGTGTCCTGCTAAGATAAGCTATCCCAATTCACCTGTCTCAGCTGATAAACCTCCACTTTTCTGCTTCTGCTGCTTGAAAAAGAAAAGGGCTCACCTCTGATTTGTGCTGCAAGAGCTCAACACAACTGCCCAAGGCACCAACACTCACCCAAACTCACTTCAGCTCAAGAGCCTCATTCTCTCCTCCTTTCTTGTCCTCCTTGTTCCCTCTGCAGATACAGAGACAGCCTCACTGCATCCTTAAACTCCACCCCTGCTCTCCAGGGAACACCCTGGAGATGCTGTTCCCTCTCCTTCCCCTGTTGCCTCACCTCTCCAGCCCTCTCCTTTCTATTTTCTCAGTGTATCTTCAACACAAAACTTGCTATTCATTCCCCCTAAAAATCCTGGAAACTAAAACTATATCAGGAAAGATTTCTGCTTTAAGTCTTTATGGTGCCATAAAGAAGAGACAAAGTCTGAACTTTTCAAAGATGCTGCATGCTGAGTAAGTTCGTAGTCCCTTGTGGTGGATGTGTATTAAAGTCTAATGGCTTAAATATGGAGAAAAAAACAGGAAGAAAAAGCTGGGAATGACCCACCTCTCCCCATAGCAAAGTCTGGTTCAAATAGCTTGAGTAGAGCTAATTAAAGGTGTCAATCTCATGATTTGGTTTGAAAATAAAACTAGCCACAAAGGCTCAGTTTCCCAAAACTAACTGGCACATGGGGTTGTATCAGTGCAGTATCTTGTCCACCAGCTCCACTTTGAAGGGGTTTGTTTTTCTCAAAAGTAAAGAATCAATACACAGAATATCAATAGCAATTCTGTATACAGAATAAACAGCAAAAAATCCCTTTTCCCTCATAAAAACACTGAGTTGAGAAAAGATTTCTGTAATAGAGAATTGATTTAATCCTCATAAAAAGTTTGTCCAAGTACCCACAACAAGATTAAAAGAAATAAATAAAAAGGTAGCAGTAAGGCACAGTGATGGGACAAGCTGAAGGTTTGGGAAAGGAGTTCCTTTGGAGCAGTATGGATATGCTCTTCCTTCATGGTGAGGAGTAGCAGGGAGATCCCTCTCTGGGTCAGAATTACAGTCCTGGCAAAAGGCATAACACACAAGGCAGCAACAGGAAGCACAGCCCTGATCCTGTGGCCATCGGGGGCCTGGCTTTACTTTGCTTGTGAGAGTAATTTACAGGCATCAGACAAGCCACATGTGTAAGGCTGAGCATACACAAATATTCTCAGGAGCAGAGCCAATTAACACACCACGAGATATCACTTAGTGATTTGGAATATATACAAACCCCATCTTGCTTTTTGAAGCACTGAAGCAGAAGAATTCATGGCGGTGTCTGATGCTGTATCTTCACAGAAATATCCCCAATCAACTTACTGCTTGCTGGTCCCACAAAAGCATCTTTATGTTAAAGCAGCCTCTACTGCACAACTGAGCTTGGTCCAACAAAAGCAGCAGCTTTGATATGAGGCACTACCACTCCATGCCATACCCCCTATGGAAAGATTACGATCATCATTACTATTTATATAGAATAACAGCCAGCAGCCTTGGCTGGGACAAATGGCTCCCAGGGCTAACCCAGCCAAACATAAAGGGAGATGATCCTTTTCTCCAGACAGCTCCAAAGAGGGATTTGGGGCCTGGGAGCAGGTCAGTGGCAGCCGGGACTGGGATTCCTGACTCCCTGCCTGGCGTCCTAATATTAGCTCGCATTGTCTCCCAGCCCGTCTCGCCGTTCTTTCACATGAACTGCAGGCCCGAATTAGCGCGTCTTGCTGCATAATCTGCCAGCCCATCCTGTGTGCTAAATTAGTCAGGGGCTGAGCAAACATCATGGGAACAGCTCTCACATAGTGTATGTGAGATAGATTATTCCTATGGCATTGTTTGCTCTATGTTTTCCAAGCATCATCACAAAACTATGACGGGCTGTATCCTGGAGCTGGTGGCTCTGGCCTGGCATTGCTCCCCAGCGTGGGGCAGGGATGAAAGCCGGCTCAGTGGTGGCTCTGCTGGGAGCCAGCTTGGGGAAGAAGTTTTAACAAATGAACTCCAGTGGCAGATGAGCAGGCCGAGGAGCAAGCAGCAACAGCAGCACATGCCAGCCTCCTTGGCGCAGTATTTACAAGTTTCCTAAATTTCCTTCCTCATGCTGCATTCAGTGGTGGATGGGCTGATCGGTTTTTGTCTGCCAGTCGAGCTTCTTATCTTGTGCCCTGCAGCTACAAGCTCAGGGCTGTCCACAAAAACACCCAGCCCTCAGCACAAGAGGGCTGAGGCTAATGGGGTTTCAAACCAGTGCCCCTAGCAAGTTTTGGATGGCTTAGAGTCCATCTCTTCCTGCTACCGGGGCTGATGGCTTTAATTTCCACTAGGCTCATTAGCCTCTGTGGAGCGAGGCTTTAATCAGAAACAGAAAGATACAGGGGAATCACACCAAATCCTGTCTTTGGGTCACTCAGCACATAGCCACCACTTCCTCCCAGGTGAGGGCCTGCTTGCAGGGCACAGAGCAGCAGGGAAAAGAAAAAGAGGGGGTCGTGGGAGAGTCTGTGCCTGTGAGCAACCAGTCAACCAAGTCACAGGACTGGTTTTATAAGGTGCATGCAGGGTTTTGGACAGCAGCTATTGAAAGACAAGCGACTCATTGAATATTATCCCTTTCTGGCAGCAAGATCAGTGCAGTCAATTAGCTGTAAAATCTGAATCATGTCCCTGGCAGGCAGGCTTGGAGAGGAAGCAGCTCCACCTTCTTGCTCTGCCCACAGAGGTCACGACATCCACTGCATGGTTCTGCCAACAGCAGCTTGCCAGACCTGTCACAGGCAGCCACCACAGCGGGGATAAATCAGGATATTGCTCCCATCACACAGCAAGAACAGCTCAACTCCCAGTTCTCAGCATGACGTCATGGAGGCTTTCCACAATCCCAAGACCTCTGTGCAAAACCCTGGGCAATAAATCCATCCATACAGAACCGTGTATGGATGGACATCATATCTCCATACATCCCTTAACAACCTTTTACTGCCAGGCTCATTTCTTTTTTTTATTGCTGTAGAATAAAGTCTTAAAACTCCTGACTTGAATCAAATGAGCTTTTAGGTGACGATCCAGATCCATGGAAACAGAATTGCATTGTACAATGAGAGACACAGTCCACTGCCCAGCAGAGATCCAGAACTGGGAAAAACAAACACATCAGAGCTCCTGCAGTGAATTATTTGCTCTTGGGAGCTGCTGCTCCCCAGTGACTCTTTGGAGACAACATCTGAACCAAGAGAGTTGTGTTTGCAGTTCTATGTTGGCTACAAATCCACTCCTGGTGTATATGTTCCCGGTTTCCACCTCCCATATGTGTCACTAGGTCCTAGATCCAGCCTTTCCAGCTGGAGATGAGTCATCTTCATCCTCCTCAATGTGACAGGGATTAGACCCAAGGCATATTAGCACAGAAGAAGGCTTGCCCTGGACCAGGGCCAATTTCAGCATGTCGATAATTTATAAAAACACATTGCTCTCCAGCCAAGCAAGTTTCAGTTCCTAGATGATTCAGCAGCAGTGCTACAAGGAAATATGGATGTGAAAAATCCCTGTAGGAATTTCTGTATAATTCTGCACTGAAATAAAAAGCCCTGAGACCGGCAGCAGAATGGAAATTGGGAATTAAGGATCATTCCTTCTGTGCCTGCAGGGACTGCTAAAAGCTGGGAAATTTTTAGCGGAGTTTCAGGGCAGGAGGGAAGAAAGAGCTAAGGCAGAAATCACGGAGGTGGAAGACTCCTAGGTGGAGAAGGAAGGGAAATACAATTCCTGGTTTTGTTTTGGACACTTTGCACCAGCTGCAACTCTGTTGTCACTAAAAACATTAAAGTCTTGTGGGCAGGTAACAGGAAAATTGGAGTAAGAAACCTCTAGAAACACATTTTCAGAAGGCAGCCTGGAAAATGGGAAGTATAAAGAGCCAGGGACAGCTCCAAAGCCCATCTGAGCACTTTGGGTTTTGGATGTGATCCATGTCTACTTTAAAAAAGAATGAGAAAAGAAAATATAAAAGGAAAAGTACCACGTAACTGCCCAATGTAAATTAATTCCTGAAAGGGCACGGCAAGCCAAAGATGAGTATTTCATCTCTTCTGACCTCTTTCACTTCATTATCCTAATTGTGAGCTTCAAGACCACAGTAGCATTTCTTTACATGCAAAGTCAGCAGGGATGGGATGGCACAAGGTATAACAACCCTTCTGAACAGATTCCAGTGGGAGATGGAGTGAAGGGGACTAAGAGCTATAAAAACACTGCAATAGCATGGAGCAACTTCAAATGGAGTTACTGGACAAATTCCTGTTTGCTCAGAAACATTTTCCACAAGAGAGCACACCCCCCACTCCCTCCTTTTATCCATTGACTCTAACACCGCTTGCCCTGCAATGCCCAGAAGTGCTTTGCAAGGTCAAATGGCCATTTCTGAGCAGCCTGAGCCAATGCTGGACTCACACCATGTCATGCAGAGCAGTCTCTTCCCCTCAAGTGATGTTTTCCAGCCTGCTCCTGGCAGAAACATCATACTCACCCGTGTGCAGCTTAGCAGCCGCCCCACAGTTCAGAGAGAAGCTCAGCATCCTGAAGGATGCAACACCAGCATGAATTGAGGCTTGTCTCCCTCCCCAGCCTGCTGCATGCCTGCCTGCCTCCATCACTGTTCGTTCTCCACACAAGCAGCAATTTAATCCTTCTTTTCATAAAGAAAATCCATTTATATTTTACTGTGCAGCACAGACCTTACCATCTATCCTTACATCCATGGGAATCCCACCGTAGGTTCCCTGACAGTGAGGACTGGCTGCTATACTCAGACTATTAGAATTCCCTGTATTTTAACTTTTGCTGGTTTTAATTGCTGCTCAGCACTGACATTTCCAAAGGATGCTTCTTTGCCCCTTTTGTGTAGAGCCTGTTTGTGTTCTTTGCTCGCTGCTGTCTCTTCCCTGGAGCCCTGGCTAATGAATGCAGCATGCTGATGACCCCTCCATTATAAATAGTTTAATATTTTTAAATAAATATGGGATGGTGCCATGATTGTGTGGGTATTTCATCCAGCCTACAGCACAAGGAGCTGGCACTGACAATGCCAACCGTGGCTTTGTTTGTCCTTCTGTTGCTTGTTTGCCATGGAAAGCAAGGGAAGGGGCTGCAATGTAACACAGAATAGAATAACACAGCAGCAGATGTGTTATTCCAAGTGTATCACAAGGAGCTACTCCCCATTCCAGCACAACAGATGAATGCAATAAAGAGAAAACTTTTAAGTTGTTATTTGGTTACTTGAAGCTACAGGGCTGCAATATTATTAGCTGAGCCTCAGAGTAAACCAGAGGAAGGTACATGGGAGGGAATTCTGCTATACTGCATTTCCACTGTGTTGCAACAGAATTAACACATTAGCTTGAAATGTAGCTGACATAATTTATTCCTAATTTCAGAGCAAAATTTATCCTAAGCAGTAATATTAAAAACCAAACCAATAGTGACAAAGGAAGAGAGAAAGGGAAAAAGCCTGAGATCAGGTCAAATTTTTCAACACGTTAATTAAGTTTTCAGTCCATCAACTTCTGTTGTCCTAATTTCCCTTCTTTCCTTCTGGGTGTATTTGGATTTTTGCTATATGTAGATCATGTGGGTTAGATCTAAATTTGCTTATCCCTCACGACCACTTTTCAGGCAGTAAAAAGCTCCTAGAAAGTTCACCCAGTGGTGCCCGAGGATTACCTTCACTCCCAGGTGGCATAAAGCCAGGATTGATGCTCCACAGCTTCCACTCCCAGCCTACAATTTTACCAAGGCGTGGGGTGTGAACAGGGACTGCTGCCAAGGCAGTGATTTACAGCAGTGCAATCCATCCCCATGGACAAGGAGGAGCAGCGATAGCTGATACCAGCTGTTCCCCAAATGTTTCCACTGAGGAGCCAGCTTCTGGGTTTAAAAACCCAGCTTCCAGGTTGAAGAAACCTACTTCTCTGGTTGCGAGCTTCTTCCTGCAGCCAGGCATCCTTCAGGCTCATTGTGCTGCTGCCTTCTTGCTAGACACCTCTCCCGTACACCTGCTTTCCTCAAAGGGGAAAAGTGTGCACAGGCAGACCCAAAAATGTGCCCTCCCGCAATCCACCCGACTCAGATAAGCACCTTTTCCCTGCCAAATAGTCATCTGACCTCCAAAGTACCGAGTCCAAGCCCCATCCGCCTTTCTTCTTATGAGCCCAGCTCACTGGAGAACCAGGCAGCCTGTGCACACCATGGTCCTTTGCCATGGAACAGGAAAAATTAGACAGCCTCTTGCAAATGGATGGGGAATGGAAGGTCAGGGTTATTTTAAGTGACTCTGCTCTGAGGTTAATGAGGAGGCAGTCTGAAGCTATACCCAGCCTCTCGGTTGCTTTTTCTGACTCTTTCCTCCCTGTGCAGCTTCTTTCAGCGGTGGTGTCTGCAACAGCACTGTAACGGAGGTGTCTCTACGCACCCCAAGCCTCACCACCATATGTGCGTTTACCCCTGAAATGGGGAGTGCTGTGCATTAAAATACTACCCTGGCATGGCATGGACTGTGGCTGTAGATATTAGGAAGGGCAGAGTAGTTGGGTGCCCTCGGGAGGAGCAGAAAACAGCCAGCAGCTCTCCTGCTACAATTTCTGGACTTAAAGAGAGGAAAAAACATGTAACAAAAAGACCCTTTCAAAAAAATCAGCTTTACAGAGATCAAGGTAACATCTGCCTAAGCCTGAGAGTTTGGAGTGTGTGCTGAACCCAGGAGCACAGCAGAGAGGTACAATTACCTAATTGCCTCTAAACTGTGTCATTTATTAAGTGTTTTGCATGGTGCCATGGCCTCTGGAAGAGACAGTCTTTGCCCTGAGAATCTCCCCCCACGCCACCCTGCCTGTCAGACTGGCTCCCACGAGCCAACAGGGTGACAGTCCCTGGGGGGCCCATGGTCCCCACACTGCCTACCTTTCCTTCACTTTCTCCTCTGCTCCGAAACAGCCAAACACTTGCATTAGTTATGGTTCATTAACTGCCTGAATTTATACATATGTATATAAAATAATCAGAAGTGCCTTATAGATTTAAAATTCGTCTGTGAGACAGGGTGGGCATAAGTGCTATGTTATTAACCACTGGAAAACAAACCTGAAAGGATTCATTAAGCAAGAGGGCAGCTGGGAAATAACCCATTTCCCCCATAGTTTCTGAACAACTGCAGTTCACAAAACATTAAATTTCTAATTATAAGCCCAGGAAGTTTTAATGTAAAAAAAGTGACTTGTGAAACAAAGTATAGGTTTTTCTGCTCATTAAAATATCCCCCGAGTATAATTTTCTTGCCCTTAATCCTGAACCTTAAGGTTTTCACAGGTAAGTAGGTAATTAACACAAATCTGGTTCAATTACACAGCTCTTGCAGCACTGCAGGTCTGGCAGTAATGGAGCTGGGTCCTACTGAAAGCTAGGCTTCCCTTTGGGTAACAGCAGCAGGGGCCTGGTTATGCTGTGGTGTTCCTGGATCACAGACACTGGGAAGCTGCATCCTCGCTCAGCTGCATTCAAGGGAAAGGATTTCAGACCAAAATACATGGGAAACAGAGGGCCAAATCTTCGAGGGCATCACTTTCTCAGTGAGAAGCAGCAGCATTTACACTCCTGCAGATCTGCCCCAAACACATTATTCTTCTCTCCAAGCAGCACTGACTGCTCTGCGTCATCACAGATGCCAGCGCACGGTAAAAAGCCTTCCTGGCAAGAGGGCTGGTGGTAACACACAGCTCTGGGTTGGCTCAAAGCAGTTGCCTGCTCTGTGGTGCATGTCAGAGAGGGGTTTTGTGAAGTCAGCTATGTGGTGGGGAGGAGTGAAGTTGTCAGGCAGGTTTGGATCCATGGGGATAACAAGTCCCATTGTTACCAGGTCCACCTGAGTGAAACAACTCCTGTAGTGCAGGGGTGAGGCTGATCCCTTTTAAATCAGATTGGGAATCTCAATCCTGGAAACAAGTCAGGCAACCTCAAATAGCCTCAGAAGAGAAGACATAGTTCCATTACATTAAACAAATTCCCTTTATAGTACCTTGCACTCCGAGGTGAAGCCCAAGGCACATTTCATTTTAAAGGCAAGGGCTTTCTGCAATTTGGCCAGCTTTATGCACCTCATCAAGGCCAAGCAAGGCTTAACACCAAGATCATCCGCCTTCAGCCCTTCTGGGCTGACTGACGGCCACCTTTCCCTTTGCATTTAAGTCCAGGGTTTTCTGCATTTATCACAACGAATGTAGTCATACGTGCCACCACAAGTAGCACAAGGCAGGCGAAGCTGGAAGCAACTTCTTTTTCATGTGGGAAGCAAATCGCCCTTTAATGCAGTACAGCCTTCTGACTCTCCAGCCTAGAAACCAGAACATCAGAAGCAGGAAGCACAGCAGGTAGAAACCTCCTTCAGCCCTTAGACTGAATCCAAAACCACCTCTGCACGTGGTCCACGACGCAGCTCCAGCAACAGGACCTTCCATGCTGAAGGACCACAGCCCCACACCACCACTGTCTGCCTCAGCTAAGGGTGACTCTGGCTCACCTCTCCTGACCCTGAGGCTTCTCATTTGCAGGGTCCCAGCCAGAGCTGGGCACTTTGCTCAGGGGACTTTGTGATGTTTGTTCCAGACCACCCTGAGTGGAGATGTCAGGTCCCCCAGGGCAGCTCCATCACACCGAGCTCTGTGAGAGCAATCCCTGAGTGCTTAACAGCAGCTTTCCCACACACCACTTCAGTAACCAAGCCATTTCTCCCTCAAGTTTTGGATGAAAAATAAGATGTAAAACCAAATTATCCACTGTTTATGTACATATTTCCCTGTGCATCTGGATAAGAGCATGCCTGTGGCCTCTTTTATGCTGCATCTGATTCTCACTAGGTACTTGTGATTCCTTCTTGATAAGGTTTTATTGCTCTCCTTGACACTCTGAGCTATGGCCGGACTCTTCATTCTCTGCAAATGCCCCGGTGTGGCCAAGGACTGCCCAGCCTGACCTGATCCACAACAAGCTCTGTCAAATGACAGTTCTGGTGCTTAAGAAGTAGAAATAAAGCCAGATCTCTCCAAAGTTAATTTTGTGAATTGGCTGCTGGGGCTTTGCTTACAGTAACTGAGACCAGAGCAGGGGACCAACCAGAGGCAGAGCCTGTGAATGGGCTGGGGCAGCAGAACAGCAGAGCAACCTTCCTTTGCACCAGGCCAGGCTCTGAAAGGATTCTTTAGCAGTTAAACTTTGCATGACTCTGTGGGCAACATTCCAAGAAAAGATATTTTGCAAATATATTTTTCTTTCTCTGAATTACACCACTCCTCACTCTTCTTACCCATGTGCAAAAGCAGATTACAACCTGTTTCTGGGTGAGCAGGTAAGAGACACAAACGGAATTTGGCTGATTGAGTGTTAAGCCTCATCTTCAGAAATTTTAGTATTTTGTTCTTCAGAATCTTGGTTTGACCAGAGAAATTAATGTTCTGGGATATGCACAGAGGTAGACCAATTTCTTTCCTACAGTTATTGTCACCTTCAATTGAGGAGAACATTATCAGATACAGCTTTTGATGCATATCAGAAACATCTACCTGGATAGCATTTCTGCTTGTAAAATGCAGATTTACCTTGCAGTAAAAATCCCTGCAGTAATCAACAGCAGAAATGTTTAACATACTTAAAGATTTCTTCCACTGACAAAGGAATAGGAGAGCCACAGATTTACCCTAAATCAGAACTTATTTATTAATTCTTCAGAGTGACAGTTACTTTCATACAAAATCAAAGCCATAACTTCCCACTACCATTATAGCAACCCCACAAAAAACAAATAAACACGAAACACACAGAAAAAAAGCCTCACAAAACAACCAAATTCAACAGTTTTTCATGAACCACTGAGATATATTGGCAGCCCTGATTTTCTGGTAGTTTCCCTAACCGGCTCTTGTGAACAAAGGAGAAGACAGGAAAAAGAAAAAAAGCACTTCCTTACCACCTTTATGGCTTATGGGAGTCAAAATTCAAAAATTTCTAGGAACATCACCCAGGCCTCCAACTTATTGCACAGGAGTCTAAAGTCTCAGTTGCGTGAGGTCTTTTCCCTGCTTCTCATTTTCCTCCTCAGTACTTTCCCTGTGCCAAGAGATGAGGTTCTGTGACTCTGTGCTGCCTTCACACCCCTTATCCACAACCAGCCCAGCACCCAGTGGCCAGAATTAACTCCATTAAATTTATAAAGCAATTAGAACTGGGTGAGCAATGCCAAAAAAACCTCAGTGAAAGTCCTCTCAGCTTTTGAAACAAATTCATTCCATCTGTGTTCATGCTCCTAGTGCATCGGCTTCCCACATGGATCCCAGCATGGGAGGTCAGAGGCAGAAAAGGTTTTGGAAGGGTGAATGTTAAGTGAGAAATAGAAGCTGTATGCAACTCCTGAGCTTAAGTGAGGGCCTGTGCAAACAGGAAACCCTTCTAGGCCAGGTGAGTTTAATGGCTAATTAAATCAGCACAAGCATGGGTTCCATGAATGAGCTATGGGTCAGGGATTGGAGGGAAAAAAGCATTAATGGAACTGATTAATTGAAGGGAGTTGTGATCTGTCTGCAAATAATTCAACTAAGCAATTAGAGCTGGGCAAGGAAATGTTTTTGCAAGTGGCAGATTCTGAAATATTTCTCTGTTTTAGCTTAGGACAAAAGAAATAAAAGCTGAAAAGTGAAAGAAAATTCAGACAAGGTCCATCCTGAATCTACTTACATTAGTTTGAAATGTTTCTTGTTTCCTCTCTGGCCTTATTATAATTCTGTTTTATAATTATTTTGCCTTTGAACATCAAGAACATGGTTCAGATTGCATATCTGGAAAGCAATTTCATTTTAAACATCAAAAACATTTCAGAGTGTTAAAACAGCTTTATCAAAACATCTCTTTTCAAGGTGAAAAAGGCATTTTCAAGAAGTCATCTTTATTTTGGGGGGAAAAAAATCTCCCAGTTAAAAATCCATGACCCATGACCTTTATCTGTTGCATATTACTGATCTCTAAAGGCAAGAGACTTGGAGGAGGTCAAGTTTTCTCAGTTACCTTAAATGATACAATCCATCAAACAGCATTTATTAATTGTCCAGGTATTAGGAACAGAGTATAATAACCAAGTGAAGCATCATGCACCATGTATCTTACACCTCAACCCACAGCTTTTCTTCTAATTATCTTAGTGATCTTAAATGAGGTATCAGTCAAATCCTCAGCATTTCTCCAAAGACAAGACTGGGGAGATAAGGTTTCAGTGAACCCTCAAAATGACAATGGGGTGGCTCAGTTCCCATCACAAAAGGCTGTAACACAAGCAGGGCACAGAGGCAATGAGGCTCCCTGCTCTCTCGGACTAAAACTGAACAAATGTGCAGTTGGCCCTGGAGGAAACACCATGTAAGGACCTGGTCTGACCCCAAACACCCTTTAAAGTTCCCCAAGGGAGGGTCTTGAAGGGGTGTTTTATGTGTAAGTATAAAGTAGGCATTGATTAGGGTTTATTAAGATTTAAGATAATTTTGACATACAAAAGCAAGGAGAGTGAGTTGGTCAATTTCTATCATTTTGAAAGCTTCTCTGCCACATCTTAATGCCATTTAATCAAATCTTCCACAGGAAATATTTGATTTGGGTGACTGAGTCTCAAGAAATGAAGTTATAAAGTTTATCTGACTGAGGATGGTGTGCAGCTCACAGCAACAGCCTGTTTGAAGTGACTGGCTCAGGAGCGGGATATAAGACACCCTATCAAATATTACCTATTAATTATCTGGGTGTTGGGATCAAAAATTACCATAGGAAGAGGGGCACAGGTGTTGCAGTCTGGATCCCACACATCTCCTCAGTCCAGCAACTTTATTCTTTTTGATCCTGTCTATGTACGATTGCCACATATTTCACACCGATGTGAGTACCTTTGTCAAGGTGATTAGCAATTTTTTTTATTGCTTCTCTGATAAAGGTGAATGAGAAAAAGCTTCAGCTAACATTGCCAAAGCCTGAGAAAGGATTACTCATCCTTCACGTCTGGATGCTAAAATTAGTCTTACACAAAAAGGTTGTTGGAGCAAAAAATTCTAAATTTTTAATATTATTTCTCTTAAAAGGCCTTTCACTCCAAGATCCCAAATCAATTTAATTAGAAACTCTAAACTTAATTAGACCTCAGAACAACCCTGCCACAGAGGCAAATCTCTGATTAATGGAGAAGTGTCTATCAGGGGCCAAATCCAGTCCTGGCCAGACTGGCAAAGGCATCAGAAAGACAGACAAAACAGCTGAAAAAAGGCTGAAACAGAAACTGTCCTTTTAAAACACTGGATAGATGCAACCACCGCAGACCAAAGTGTTTTGGAAAGAAATCCTTGGAGAAAGAAGCCCAAAATGGGACCCTGGACACCCTGTGCTGCTGCCAGGTGTCCTGGGAGCTTGTAGCAGGATGAGGTGGAGCCTGGGGCATTCCTCCTGAGGAGAAGAGGAACAAGCAAACCAAGGTGTCCTGAAGCCCAAGGGCTTCTCAATGTCCCCTGCAGAGCAGTGTCACATGCAGGCTGCACGGTTCATCCCCGAGGTCTGGCCCAGCAGCTCGGTGACACATCACCTGGGCAAAGCAAATAACGCTGCAGATAACACTGAAATAGAAACATGTCTCAACAGTTGGCAAACTGTTGGAAAGGTGACTTTATTTTGCACTATGCCCAGGGACAAAGGACTGGCAATTTAATGACAGGGAATTGTTTGATTCCTGACTGGCAATAGAGAAACTGGCAGAAGCACCACCTGGCTTTGTGCAGCAAAGCAACAAGGTCAAGGACTGCACTCATCCCATCTGTGATGTTTTTATATGGCAATTTATATTACAGTGGGAAGAAGCAGTCTTGTCAGAAATCAAGACCCCCATCGTCCAGGAAAAACTCCAGATGTGAGGCACTGTGTGCCTCAGAGCCATGTGCTCCAGGTCCAGCTCCCCAGAGTCTTCTCCAGGGAAGCAGAGTCAGTGGGATGTTGCGGGGACAGTGGATCCCAGATGGACCTGGTGCTGCAAAGACCTTACGGCTCTGCTTAGGAACTGTTGGTGTGGCTGGAGCTCACGAGACAAGGCTGGGAGATAAGGGGGATGCAGATGCAGTGAGGGTCCAGCCCACAAGGTAGGAAATGAGATCCAGCTCTGTGACAGCTCCCTGTGGTGGTGTTTTACAGGAATGTACTCTCTTTTCCCTAGATACTTCTGCACTTCACTGACAGTGTTACAACACTAGCTTAAAGCCTTTTGGATGCTATAAGCATCCTCCTGTATGAATTATGCCCTCAGAAAAAAAACAATTTCTACTTCCAGTTACATCAATTTAAGTTTTCAGATGAAGATTTTGGCTTTGTTTTTGACAGACACAGGCCCCCCGGGCCTGGTTTGGCTGTGCTTACACATTTTCAGTGGAGCTACACTGGGAACACGGATTTTCTCCCATCCTTCAGTTTCCTAAAACCTCAGGTGGTTTGGGGAAAGTTAGTGCTGAAGAGGCAAAGAGAGTTTGGCAGCAGAAGCGAGGAGGAATTCCCTGTGGCAAGGCTGTGCTGGCTGTCCTCGGGGAGAGGTGCTGGGACGGGAGACATGGGGCTGGGATCTCCTCCAGGAAGGGATGGACTCAAAGGGGGAACAGCATTTTCTGCTGGAACCTCATCCCACTCCTCTATAACTCTGTCAGTCCCTTCACTTCGTTCACTGTCCTGCTTAGGCCACTGTCCTCTCTTTCTTGGATCTTTAAGGTTTCTTCCAACCCAAACCATCCTATGATTCTAAGGGAGCTTTTCCCATAGAGGGGATCCAGGTATTTTCCCTGGATATTGAAATCAAGCTCCTTAATGGAAATTCAGCTGCATCCTGTGTAGAAAAAAAAGTTGGCTAAGTAAAGGCAAAGATGTAAACTACAGACAGAATGAAGGAAGATTTTGCCTTATGGTTTTACAAGGCTGGTTTATGAGATGTGTGTTACTTACGAGATATTTGATGTAGGCAGTTTACTAAAGCCAAACTCCTTCAGGAATGAAAAGGAGTTTTGCCTGGGCAATGAGGGTATTAAAATGGCCCCAGAAACTCAGAATATTTGGGATGGATAGTTAAAATTTAAAAAAAAGAAAAAGAAAAAGAAAAAGAAAAAGAAAAAGAAAAAGAAAAAGAAAAAGAAAAAGAAAAAGAAAAAGAAAAAGAAAAAGAAAAAGAAAAAGAAAAAGAAAAAGAAAAAGAAAAACCCCTTCTGGATTTAGTGTATAGTCGTTAACAAGGTATCCCACAGGTAGAACATGATTTATTGAAAACTGGAGAAACTGTCCTGGTTTTGCTAGAATGGAGGTTTTTGTTCTGCTCAGTGGTCCTGCTCAGGGCACTTTATATGAAACAGATGCACAGTCGATAAATCAGGCTGTCCAGCAGGAAGCACAGGCTGCATTTGCTGTATAAATTATCATGTTCTTTGTAGGTAAATGCTATGGATGAAAACAGGGGTATTCTTGCTTCTTAAAAAACATTGATTATTATTGCCGGAGAAAAGAATACCTTTGGCCTGTAGGATGCAGCAGCAGAGAGAACAGTCAAGGCAAAACTCCCTACAGAAATCACTTTCTGACTAAGAATTTGATTAAAAGAGGAGACAATGGGAATATTTGGAATTTATGACCAGCAGGACATTGTACTTTCTCAAGTTTCCCTTGGATTTTTTTCAAATGGCTGCCCCAAAAAAGCAAACACATTCAAGTACTTTGAGCTGATAGGAGCAGCAAATCCATTTGCAAACCCGTTCTTTCTTTTCTTGGCAAGGACATTAATCAGCACTCGGGCAGTCTGCAACGCGCCATGAGATTTCCAGTGATGCTGTGAGGAGTCACAGCAGGGAAAGCAGCAGGACGTGGCAGTCGAAGGAGGAATTGTCTTTGTTTGAGAACTGCTAAAAATATGTATACAAAAAGCTGTAACGTGGGTGGCTTTTAGTCAGAATTTAGAATGCAAAAGGATATTATGGTTTTTCAATAAAACTGGTGAGGAGTGATGCCATGGGAGGGGATTTCCTGGAGTTTGGTTCTTACAAAGGATAGATTCGTGAGACACAGAGCAGAAGTTCACCAACTGCCATTTCCGTGTGGCTGTATTTTCTCATGCAACATTTCTGTGCCTCATGCCCCACAACATTAAAAGTCTGCTAAAAATGGGTGTTGTTGTATTGAAAATGTCAACTACCTAAGCCTAGGCTTAGGTGAAGGCAGTGTTTTAGTGCAGGGAGGCACTGAGGAATTCTCTGAACGGAGCAGATCCAAGGGCGCAACCCCCCTCACTCCATCCTGGCGCTATCATTTTTTTTTTTTCATTTAAACTGCATAAGCTGGAGAGGAAAAAATATATAAATAGTAATTCTATATATAGTCCCGGGATAAAACTGCAGTTCATTTATGACAGCTGACAAATCTAAAATGGGCAATGAAAGTGCATTACAAAATGATTAAACCTTAAGTTCTCTCGCCCCCAGCTACAGGGCCGCATTAACTTTACATTACCCACTGAATAATGCAATCTGCTGCAGTTTTATGCCAACACAAAATATAGTCAAAATAGCCCTTTCCCTTCTATTTACAGCTTGTGTCTCAAAAGCCATCTTCCTTGTGGCAGATACAGCTTCCGCTCACTCGCGTTTGCTCTGAGTCAATAAAACAGGAATCCTACAGAGTTGAACTTGGTTGGAAGCATTTTCTTGGGTTTAAGCCACACAAATGGCATGTGCAATGGGCCTAGGCCTCTGCTTGCAGAATTACAGAGGGATAAGACTACATATCCCTGGGGCTGGGGCTGAAATTAATACTGAGTACTTGGGAGAGATATAATGGATTCAATCTGAGCAAAACTTCAATTACAATTTTCATTATGACACCGACTCTTCTATCTCTGGATCTCGTTGAGGTTAGGCAGAATACGTCAGAGCATTGTGTAACTGAGCATTGAATATTCCCATTATTTACCCCTCATCAGGGAAGCAGTTCCCTGCAGCAGGCAGGTCACAGGCAGAAGAGGTGGGTGGAAATCGAGTGTCCACTAACCTAGACACCCTTTCCAAGCTGCAGAGATGACACAGCCATGCTGCCTTTGTGACTGACCATCGTACTATGATTTCAGGACTCATTGATAGCTGCTCATTCCTTGCTGCTTCTCATTGTGGCATGACATGAATGACAATATGTGAAAAAAATAATATGATGAAGGAAAAAGGAGCCTGGCAGAGAAATTTAGGGTTGTCAGTTTGTTTTTTCCCAGCATAAACAGTTTTCTCTGTCTGGGGGACAGCAAACTGGGATTTAGGATGCAGGTTTTAAGAAGCCAGGAAGTGGGAATGGTCCACTTGGTCCTGCCTTTGCACATGTGAAGGGGTCTTTCATCTCCCTCCAGGTCATATTCTGCTTTATGGTACTGACACCACTTAATACACCATGCACCACTTAATAGCACCTCCACAACCTCACCCGCACCATGCGCCGCTAGCACAAACACCCACACCCACTCCCCACACACCAACCCCCATCCACGCTCCCACCACGCTCCCACACCAAAACCCCAAACCCACCTCCTGCCTCACGCCTCCCCTCACCTGGGACAAGAGACATGGCTGCAACAACCGCACGGCACCCGCAGCCTACAACCACTGCACCTCCATCATGCAGCCTCTGCCATTGATTTGGACAACGGACTTTCTCTACTTATTTATTTATTTATTTATTTATTTACCTATTTATTCACTTATTTATGCCACAGAAAATAAAGACGTCTGACAAAACGCCGCTGCCTCTCGTCTCACTAGCACTTCAACCAGCCTTTGGGCTGGGGGGAAGCCACCTCTACTCAACACCTACTCCTCTGCTCCAAGCCCTGCTCCAAAAAGGGCTCTGCACAGCCCCTACCCACTCTTCTCACTGGCACCTGCCCAAGTAGGTTTGTGCAGCAACCTCTTCGGAAAAACACTGCCAGCATTTTCCCAACACTACAGAATCACAAAAATAAAGACAGGGTAAGGGTGGAAAGCACCACTGCAGCTCACCTGCTTTATCCACAGAGTGCTCCATCCATCCATCCAATCCATGCCTCTCTGACTTAGAGACAAGGACGTTGTGCGGGACAGTGTCAAATGCTTTGCACAAGTCCAGGCGGACAAAGTCACTCACTCCGCCCCTATCCACCAATGCTGTAGCCCTACCCACAAAAGGTCACCAAAATTGCCAGGAATGGCAATTTTCCGCTTTGGAAAGCCATGTCGCCTGTTACCAATCACCTCTTTGCTTTCCATAGGCCTTAGCAGAGGTTCTAGGAGAAGCAGTGCTCTCATCTTGCCTGGCACAGAGGTCAGACTCACTGCTTTGTATTCCCATGCTCTTCTGCTTTCCCCTTTTGAATAACAGGGGTTATACTTCCCTTCCTCCAGTTATCCAGGACTTCAACTGACAAGACACCATTTTTCAAAAATGATCCCCGGTGGCTAGCAGCTCCATCTGACAGTTCCCTAAGGACCCGCAAATGAATCTCTTCATGTCCCATGGACTTGCACATATTCAGGTTCTTAAGATGGTCTCAAACCTCATCCTCTCCTACACTGGCCTTGGGCTTTTCATTCTTCATGCAGGGCTCTCTGCATTTGCCTTCTGCAACTCGGGCACTGTGGCTGGAGCACTTGCACTGAAGAGCGATGCACAGACATTGTTGAGAACCTCAGCATTCTCTTTGCCCAGGGCAGCCACCTCTCCTGTTTCCTTCCGCATATTATCACTAATATTCTTTTGGTTGCAAGAGATCTAGCGCAGTCTGCCCTCCTATCCTTGACAGCCCTGGCCGGGTTCAATTCCAAATGGGCCTTGGCACCCTAACCTTGTCTCTAGCTTACCGTACCATTTCCCCGTATTCCTTCCAGGCCACCTGACCTCCTTCCCACTTCCTGAAACCTTCTCTTTTTGCTCAGAGTTTGCCCAGCAGCTCCTTAGCCATCCATGGATGCCTCCTGGCATTTTTGCACCAGTTCCTCCTGCTTCAAATGCATCACTCCTCAGCTTGGAGGAAGGGATCTTTGAAATCCAGCCACATTCTTGGGCCCCTTTGTCCTCCAGGGCTCTGTCATGCGGCACTCTATCGAGTACATCCTTGAAGAGCCCAAAGTCTCCTCTCTGAAGTCCGGGACAGGGAGTTCACTGGGTGACCAGCTCACTATCCCAAGGATCTCCTAGTCCAGCATCCCATGGTCACTGCAGCCAAGGCTGCCTTGGAGCATCATATTCCACACGGCATCTCTCCTTGCATGGTCCCCTTCATCACACGAGAATAATTAATGAGAGCTCCATTAAAATGCAATGATTTTCATCCTTCCTCACCTGGCACCCTTGGGATTTAGCCAAGAGTTGCCCAGGGCACGTGTTCCATTGAGCTTCCCAGAGAAGGCACCTGAACAGTAACTCCAAGCGGAACGTCCCTAAAATAGCATAAGATCAGATTCTATAAATAATACCTATTTTCCCAGAAAACTCAAAGCCATGATTGTAATGAAAGCCAGCTATCAGACTTTCTTTTTAAGCAGCCTTAGTTCAGAAGGAAAAGAAACAGCATCATCCCATTACACATGGAGTGTATTTTCTCTGGGGAAAAAAAGACATCACTCTTCTTTCAAAAAGTACCATTCTGTCAATACTGCTCCTGTTCACAAAGAGGAGCTGTCAGACAATTTAAGCTAAAATTGGCATCACACTAAAACCTCAGTATCAGGACTTCAATGAAACTGAGCTGGAAGCACGTTGCGGTGCATGTGGCAGTAGCCACTGCGGCCGAGCATCCAGAGAACTGGTGGACAGGCCTCCAGAACACAGAGGTCTAATTCTCACCCCTCAGTTACGGCAGGTTCATATATTCCCAGTGGTTTTTAGCTCACGTGTTTAATTCTCCACTCAGTATTATGTATAAGTTCATGTTTATGCATTTTGCCTAATTGCCTATGTATTAGTTCTGGAAAGTTCGCTTTTCTTCAATGCTTTTCTTCATCTTGGTTCATGTAATTCCGTCCCCTAAGTTACCCCCACTGGTTGCTCCCCTGTTGTCTCCTCCTCCCTAGTCAAACCCCATCGGTTATTTCCCTTTGTTTCACCCCTCTCCGCCCCCTGTATAAAACCCAGTATTCCCTGATCCCTTGCGTTTGTCACTGGATCCTTCAGCCTGGTCTTATCTCTGAACCCTCTACCTGCAATAAACCAGCTGGAACCTCTACAAAGGTCCCTCTCCCATCCTTTGCCTCCGCCAACGCTTTCCCACCCCTTTGTTTGGGGCTCACTCCTCGGGAAGGAGCCAGCATTCTGTCTGCTTGCTGCAGCTGAAGCCAAGGACGTCTGCAGCTGGACACTGTGCGGCCCCGGGCAGCCCCCAACAGCATCAGAAGCACTCACAGTATTACACTTTCACCCAAAGTTTCCCAACTGCTGATTTGATCTGTGTGGCATCGATCCCTGCTCCCTCTGAAAGGCTTGATGGCTTTTTCCTCTGCGGCAGCATGCACAGAAATGAAAAGCAAATGAAGAGCAGGGAGGTTTCTGGGCTTCCCAAATCTCCCTCCCCAGGCAGTAGCCCACAGTCGGTGCCTGCAGGGGAGCTGGCAGAGGGGGGACTTGGCATGTGCTGGGACTCAGCCCCTCTGCAAAACATCTTCATCCATTAGCATCCTACAGAGCAGGAATGGAGGTGTCTGAATTACTTAAATGAAGCAGCTGCTCTAGGAGAGAGGGAGAGGAATTTTCTTGTTTGGAGTTCTCTGACTTCATGGAGGAATTGGGTTTTTTTCTATATTCAGTCTTAATTATGAAGCTCCATTGGAAACTGCATATTTGTGCTGCCTTTATGGAGTGTTGCCAGCAGCAAACTGCACTCAGGTATGTACCCCAAACTCCTGCCAAACCAGTGTCTCCTCTTTTGCTCCTTGTTGGCTGTGGCCAGGAGTTGGTACCTTGGGAGCTGCACACACCATACAGCCTTTGCCCATACAGATGCTGGTGCCAAAGCAATTCTTCCTGGGTGATCAAACCAGGAGTGAAATGTAACCCACTTCTACTCCTGCCACATTCAGACTTCTCCAGGATGCTCCTCTTCCCTCTGCTGCCTCCAAGAACTCTCTGAGGATCACAGTTTTCCTTCCACTGCTGCTTCCTCCGTGAGTCCCTTCTCTTCCCCTCCTCCTGCTGTGTTCCCTGGTGGGTGATGGTGCCCAGGGTGTGAAGCCGCACGAATTGTACCATCACTGTTAGCATCCTGTAGCCCTCTCGGGAACATGCATTTCTTTCTCTGCTCTGTCTTGGACTGACAAAACTCAGCTGTGGCATAGTGGCAGAGTTAATTAAGCTCCTCCCCAGTTCCCTCATTACCCACCGTTTGCAATATACAATTTGTTTGCCAGCACCTTGGGGTGTTATTGCTATCATTTACACCATTCACTGGTATATAAAAGTGACTGTGTATTTATCAAATACAAGTAACAGCTTTTAGGATTAAAAAAGAAAATCCTGGGGTTTTCTCTAATCCTGGCCAGGCTGTGTGGTGAGGGGAGACCTCGCTTTGCATGGATCAGGGCTGGGTTGTGAATGCATTGTCTCATGTCAATGCTATTCCTTTTCCATTTGGTTTGAGAGTTTCTTGTTGCTGCTCTTTTGTACTTGCAAATGGAAAGGAAGTAATGCAGACACGGAGAGAGCTTTTAAAGACAGAGGGAGCAGGATTTGATAGCCCCATTCAAATGATTCCCCCATCAAAATCCTGTTTTCTGACTCAGAGATAGTCGATGTTCAGTTCATCAGATGCAGGTGAATACCCCATGAGGTCAAGGACAGTTCTGTAACAGACTGCGTGTTAGAAAGGGGAGAAAATTCCTCCCAGAACTGTGCCAACACTGGTTATACCCAGAGCACCACATTTAAGCACCCTATGTTTCTGTACCAGCTGCAGTTCTAGACATGTGCAAAGACACCCCACCAGGTTCCTTCTAAATGTGACTTTTAGAAAAAGAATCACAGTAAATCTATCAGGCCAGAATAAGCAGTGATAGTTACGTCACTTCTTTAATCCAGCTACAGTAACTGGATTAAGAAAAACCTCCTTTAAATCCCACTGCCTTGCTGCAGGCAGCCAGCAGGAAGCTCTGTTAGGGAGACTGGGGCAGACAGACCAGCACAGCCAGACCAGGAGCTGCACACTGGTGTAGTGTTGGTGCTAATGCAATTTAAAGTGGATAAATATGAAAAATAGGTTTATGGATGGCCGAGAAAGAGTAAATTACAAGGAGCCAAAGCATGTTTAAAGAATAGGATTTGTAGACGTCTCCTGTCTGAAGGATTACATTTAAGTGTGTGGTTAGCCATCTAATAAAGCTCACAATAGCACAGAGTGGTTACTTCACCATCACAGGAAAGGACACTGGGAGAAATGAGTCAAGTCTAAACTTCTCTTTACCTTCCCTCAAAACCAGTATTTTTTAAAAAGCCATTTTGCTCAGTTATTCCCAATAACCCTGTGCTCTGTCCCTTCTATATCCTATGACTGTAAGAACGTGCACTCCAGGTGGGCACAGATTCATGTTCCGAAGTCAGCTGCTGCTGTGATGACCCAGACCAGTTCTGCACCACTGAGCCTTGGTCCCTGTGGGGCTGCACCATGCAGGGTGGAAGCACCTGAGAGCATCTTCTGACTTGTGGAAGACCTTATATATCCAAGCCAGCTCAGTGGCTTAATGCAGTTGGACTATATTGTCTGGAAAATTAATATGCCAGCATGTGTGCCCAGCTAGGAGTCTCTTAATAGAGACTTCTTGCCTTTACCATGATAATGGTGTTAAGTATAATGTAACATATAACTGCAGAAAAGGTCTCGGAGAAAGCTCAGATGCACAAGTGCTGGGAAAAAAATAAACAAAATACCTTCAGTATGGTACTGACTGCCTGGTGATTTTTATATCTGAGGGCAGTTGTGTATTTGCTGCTTATTCTAAGAAATCACATCTCTCCTGAGCTTTCGTTCAGTGTAAGGAGCTCTCATTCAGTGTAAGAAGCCTGCCCGCTCTCCTGGCTGTTATTATATTTGTATTGACTAGAATAATGCTGTCTTGTTGGCAACTTCACTGTGCTGAACTTTGAGAGAGGTTCTCTGAGGATAAGAATGGCTGGTAATAGATACAGGGCTCGCTCAAACACAGACAAGCAGTGAAGCAGCACTGCAGTGCTAATCAATTCTGTGGAAAGCTGAAATCCATCGATGTGAGTGCTGCCCAGACAGCCCAGCGTGGATTAAGGGCTCAGTTCTCCATCCTCTCATACCGAGGGGGTTGGCACTGTTTTGTAGCTCGCTGCCTTTGAACTTCACTCTCACACAAATAACTACACGAGGGATCTGGTTGTGAAGCATTCATGCTTGTATTGACTGTGGATTTTGGCTTTCAGGCTGCAGTCTGTCCTCTTCCCTTGCAAAGGCAGGCACGCAGCCTTTGTGTCTGAAGGGTGGGAGGGGAGAGGAAAAGAAAAAGAAGTTGAAAAAGGAATAGAGTTTGTGTTTAACAGCGATAGATGCTGCAAGTGCCCTGAACACACCGGTGCCAGCAGCCAGGGCAGCGCTGCCTCTTTATCTGCAGGGCTGTGCAGCTCAGCAGAATATATTACCTGTAATAATGTGTCTCATATATACAACTGCCTTTCTGGATATGCTTTGAAATGTTTAATGATGTGTGGCTGAAAAGGAATGATATCTTCCTAATGAAATGCAATAGAAGGAGAGCTCGCGCACATTAAGACATCTTATCTGTATTGGCAATTAATAACCTGGGAATTAAAACAAAGTATAAAACCTAAGAGTTTTAGCTAAAGCCATGGGATATGAGCAAACGAAACCCAGTCAGGTTTCCACAATGCTTTGCTGTAGTGAAATCCAGATGTCAGGGGACTCCACCTATCAGCTACTCATTTCTTTTAGACTATGGGCTTCTCAGTGATTTTATGTCCCTCAGCTGTCTTGAAGTTCATATATTCATATAATTATATTGCTATAGATTTTCCTCTCAAGTCAGTGGACATGTTTTAAATTAAAATAATCAAGGGCCAATTGCTGGAGTTACCAAATTTTACAGTGAAGACTAGACTGGACACATCACAAACATTTATTCCAGGACCCAACCTCAGCGGTTCACCAACATTTTGATTCAAATCTTCATGGAGCATCTAAATTAAGTTCACTAATTTTTACAATCACTTTGATAGCAAACTAATGAGTTAAACTCAATGCTTTTCATAAAGAAATGCATTCCCTTAGGTGACAAGTGACAGAAGACTGTACATTCTCTGAAAAGGAAGCAAGTGGGATTAAAAAGTCTAACCCTAATGCTTGGCTATGATAAATATTCTTTGAGGGGGTAAAAAAAAAGTGGTTGAAAATCTGGATTGGATTGGATTGGATTATCCAAACTATCAGACATGAGGAATATTAAAATTCTGTTCTTTGATTTTGCAAGATTACTTTAGTGGATTCTCCTCATTGTAGAGAAAAATAAAACAGAGGCCAAAAGTTATTCAATCTCATAGTCTCCATTTTAAAAATAGAGATCTTCTGATAAGCCTTGGCATATTGCTCTTGCACAATTGCAGTAAGTGAAAAGAAAGACTTCAAGCTTGCAGCAAAGTTCCATTGCACTTCAATATAATAATAAATTGTTTTTCAGTAAGAAGTTCACAGCGTGCCTTAACTAGGCAGAAATATTATTTGCATTCTTCCATAAAGAACCTTAAGTTAAAATCATTAGCCACCTTATATAATTTAAGACGCAAAGAAACCAATATATGATTAAAAGTAGATCTCAGGGAAGTGACACTAAAACTGAATTTTAAATTAATGGTTTCAGAAGACTATCTTCATCTCCCATGCCTTGTGGTATGTATTTCACCCTCCCTAAAGATTTAATAAAAGCATTACTCTGTCAGCACTTGGTAAATATTAAAATAATAATACATGCCATAATTACTTTCCAGACATTACTAACGTGCTCTGATCTGCATAAAGCTTGACTCTCAAGTTACACCAAAACTTTAAAGAGGAGGAAAATGGTTTCCTGTTCCTACACCATTTACAGGAGGGGCAAGGTTAGCAAAAAGGCTTTGTAGTGAGGTGGGTCCTTGCCCTCATCTCAGGAGGCAGATCAAGACATGAACCAAGGGGTGGGTGCACACTCGACTTCAGCTGGTTTCTGCCTCCCACGGCTGGAGGGGACCCCGCCCCAGCCAGTAACAAGCAGCTGCGTGTATAGATCTAGAGGGGGTTGTTTGTTTAGGGACAAAAATGCACATTAAAGGAAGAGAATGGTCTTAACAGAGGGACCTCTGGAGAGACACTCCAGGCTGTGTCCTTGAGCTGGCTGCTGCTGGAGTGTGGTGCTGTGCTGGGGAGGACAGGGTGAGCTCATGGAGAGGGGATTTTGAGAGACACAAGCAGTCGGAAGAGGAAGGGTTAGTGGCACTGCGGTTTATCAGAGCCCATCATCACAGGCACATGGACCAGTGATTAACCGGTCAGCCAGGGTGCATCAGTCAGTTTCCTGATTTCACATTTGTGTCCTGTTATCACACAGAAGCTGTAGGAGACGGAAACCAAAGGTGGGAGAAGAGATGATGACGCCCTTGGTGAACAGGAAGAGGTTTCAGTGTCGTGGCTGCTGCAGACTCTGGGGTCAGCAACCCTTGGACGCACAGGCTGTGCTGCTGCACACACCTGGAACGGTGACACGGACCCACAGCCACTCCTCTGATAAATCCCAAGCACCTGGGGCACACTTTGGAAACAATACCAAAAAGCCCAGCCTGCACAACTTCTGCAGGAAGGTGTCAGTAGACTAATGTTCTGTAATATGCAAGGGGCTGAGAAAAGTATTTCTTCTGATTTCTTTTTTAAGCTACATATTATTTCCACACCATTGCCTTGGACACTTGTGATAGAAATTGAAGAAATTTAGATTTAGTATTTTGGTCTAAAACCAGAGGTAAGTGAAAATGGTTTCTCATGCTGCTGTGTTGCATTGCAGATCTGCAGATGGGGCTGCCACGTCCACTGAGGCTGCATGGGCAAGGGAAGGCAAGCAAGGGGTTCAGTGGTGGGCTGAACACAAATACAAAATGACCCAGAGATGAGAAGGCACCAAAAAGGCCTTTTTGCCTGTGAGACTGCATAAAACCTTGAGCATTGTCATCCCTTTTCATCCAGGATCCTTAATTGGAGACAGAGAGCTCTCACTGTGATAAGCTTGTGGGACTGACCTGCAGAGTCCCACTTTAGACAGCTCCATGCTCATGGATTTGCACCCTGGTGACATGAGGATGGATGAGGAGAGGGGTCAGTGCAAGAGACTGTTTGAGCTGTCTCTCCTAGGAAGAACTACCTCTCGGGGTGTCCCAGAGGACTGGAGGTGTTATTCCTCAGTGCCTCACTTGCTTTTGTCTGGGACATACACCTACACAGCCAAAGAAAGGAATTGCTCACTCTGCCAACCTGTCTGAGCAATCTGCTCTTCAATTTTGATAACATTATCTTATGTTCAGTACCTAATGCAGGATGATTTCATATTTTAAAAGATTTTATAAAAAAGTGTGTGTGCGTTTATGACAATTGTAATAAAACAATAGTTCTAATGGGAAGAAGAGCCAACACATTTGCAATTCCCTTTCCCGTAATACGCAGTAATTCAGCAATCCTGTCATGAGATAAGAATTACTTTGACAAGAATTTTCTTTTAAGAGCTCTGTCTGAAATGGAGTAAATTTCTTTCCTAGTCATTACAGCTTCTGGCCTGCAGTAAATGCCTGAAGACTGAGTAAAACTGTAAAGGTAGCAGTCTGCCATCACCCACATAAACAATGCACACATCACCATTGCTTCAGAGGGTTTGAAAAGCATTTCACATCCTTGACTGTTTAAATGAAGGCATTAAAAGACTTGGAAGTGTTAATGTTCTCAAAGAATCCTTAATTAATTTTGCTGATTTATGCCTTACACTAAGCATGGGAATGTGGGGCTGAAGCGAAGGGTACACATTGAGAGCAAGATCAAAACCATTTACTTGTAGGAAGCACATGGATAAAAGATAACATGTACAGTCAATAAAGCTAAGGAACTATGGCTGCTGGGCCTGAAGGGTTAGACTGGGAACCTGGTATGATATCTGGTGATTTCTTAATATGAATTAATGCTAGAAAAGCAGCATGGACAGTTCCACCCAAAGCCAATCCCATGTCAGTATCTGGGTCTGCAGTAACAAACCTCTGCTGATGGCAGGAGCTGGCTGAAGCAACCACCAGGGCTCTAAGTAACAGGCAGTTGTGTGAAATGTGGCTCCTGAACAAGATGTGAGATCTCATTGGCTTTGTTTGACCTTAGAGGTTCCAGTGGCAGCTTCTTCAGCTTCTTGTTGCTGTACCTGTCACAGCGAAGGTAAGCTTCCATTCTCCAAGTGCCTACAGCTCCTCAGCCCTTTTCAGTCCAAGAGATTGCTTTGGGAATGTCTACCAAGCTGCTGGGTGAAAGTTTGACTCAGCAGGTTTTTCAAAATTCAGCAGTTGTTTAGTCCTTATCTGCACCACACACTGTGGCTCCGTGTCCTTGCTGTGGCCACCCAGCCTTCCTTCATGAGTTTCTAATGGCATCTTTGGCACCGGATATCCAACACCATACAGCTCCCTGTTCCTTATCCCCTCTCAGGAAAGTAACTCACATGCAAAGTAAGACAACAAGTGAATCTGTAAATCTCTAAAGGTCCCACAGCGAAAGCACATTCAATCAGAAAGTGTCTAGAAGTGTTTTAGATCCATCAAGTATGATGCATGAGCAGAAATATCTGCAATAAGGCACAGAATATGTCCACAGACAGCTTGGTGTTTGTAGTCCTTGTTCTGAAAAGACAAGACTGCAAAACTGAGCTGAAAGCAAGAATTCCCTGTGTTACCCCCAAGTGTGAGCAGCTCTGTGACCATGTACAGGCCCTGGCGTACACCTGGGTATGGGGCTGGTTAAAATGGCATTTTACTCCAGCAACTAGTTGTGCTTAATGTTTAGCAGAAACAGCACAGCAGTCTCAGCAGATGTCTTATCCAATTGATTCTTAGCAAGTTCCTCTCTTTTTTCTGCTCCTAAGTGAAAATTGGTTTCATTGCAGCATCTAAATGTGATGGGTATTTTTAGATCTATAATTTATCATATGGAGCTAATGAGGCCGCTTTTATTCTATCCAGTACAACACACGAATAAGAGCACCAAACTTTCCCAGACCCTGCTGGGACAGCAAGTAAGACCACAGGACTCCTTTCCTATGGAACTGCCTAATTTTAAATCAGTTCTTTTAGCTTACTACAAAGATTTATGGCTTTTACTTTGGCATTCAACAGACGTACACAATCCAGTTTTCAGCCCTGATCTCCAAATAAAGTAGATTAAAGCCTGAAACTGTTGCTCCCTTTTGAAGACAGGAGAGCCATCCTTCTGCAGGAAATACTTTTGATCATTATCTTTGAAACACTGAGCAAAAAATACGACTTTATATAATAGGCAACACATAGTAAACATTTGTAACTGAAAAAATAATGCAAGCAATCAACATAGCTTTATTTAAGTCCACCCAATTTCCTTAGCGTTTGTGATAAAAGGAAAAAAATTGAGAGCACATGAAATTCCCTGAAATTTAGGAGCCTGGGTTAGCTACAGCTCTGCAGGACGTTGGTCTGCAGAAGGCCGAGGTGTAACCAGCCCTTTTTTAGGTCATTGGGTTTGGAAAAAATGGAAACGGTGGTTTCTTTACCCCAGATGCTAAAGAGATTACCATGTCTTCTGTTGTCTTATGAGGAAGAATAAAATGGGCATTTTTGAAGTATAGCTGATGTCCAAGCTGGCATAAAGCAGTTCATTGCCCATGAGCAGCCTTAAAAAGCAAAAATCCTTAGACAAGACAAAACATCTGCAATGTCCTAAGGTTGGCTGAGACCCAGGAAATGAAGGGAGCTCTCAAGGAAGGTTTTTTGGAGGGAGCATAATGCCTTTCCAGTGCCTAAGACTTCACTCCAGACCAGTCCAAAACATAGCCCAGACCATGGTGTGTCAAACCGAGGAGCTGCATCTCATCCAAAATGGGTGCAAGCTCTGCAGCACTTCTGAACTGGACCAAAGGTCTACAAATAGGAATAAAGCGTCTCTGACCTGGATGGGAGGCTAGGAAGAACACCTGCAGGGAGAAATGGTCACCTTGGGCTCCTGTAGCTGCCTGGAATGCCCATAGCTCCTCCAGTCTCCCCTGGGGAGCTGTGACCATCACCCCACACCCTTGCTGAGGCTCCTGGCAGCCCCTGCAGCCCCAGCAGCCTCCAAGACCTCCTCAGCTCTGCCAGAGCTCAGACTAAGGCTGAGCCAAAAGGAAAAGTGCTGAGAGAGGGTGACCTAAAACCAGTCTAACCACTCTGCTCTCAGAGCTGGGCTGAGAGCAGCTGGGTTAGACAGGGAACTTGACCCGTCATGTTTTACCGCGCAATCCGACATGGGATGAGAAAGCAGCTGCCTCTGCTGCTGCCCGACAGAGAGAGAAAAGAGGACACAGCTTAACCTTTGCAAAACATAACTCTTTATCACACAACTGCTGTGAAAAACCAGCCTGGCAAACACAGAGCTGCTTGAAATGGCAAAGGAAGGCAAGCACTTGGCAAGGACACACTATGGGAGAGGGAAATAAGAAAATCCTGAAGTTCAGAAGGAGGAGCCAAGCTCAGCTATGCCCACCACGATGACAGAATGGCATATGCTGCGCTGCAAGGTGGCTGGACTTGTGGTGCAAGTAGCCAAGGGCATTTGTTTGTCTCCCCCATATCCCCAAAATTGTTCCATGCCTACTAGAAAGTGTTCCTTGTTTACAGCCAAAGCAAAGATATTCATTGAAAAAAAAAGCAGCCCAAGCACTGTACTGCATTTAATAGTCATAGAGGCCCCCAAACACTCGTGGGCATGTATTTCATTGATCCAAAAGCTTAAGGTTCAAGGAATTAATTTACTAATGAGTCAATAAAATGAATCCACATGATATTTCCAAAACCAAAAGAATCTCTTCATTTAAATTAGGCCCATTCATTTTCCTGAGAATCATGAGAAAGATATTTTTTAAGTGCAGAACACCCACAACATCTGTTATCTCTAACTAGGACTGCAGTTACTCAGCAGTCCTACAAACCAGAACATATATTTTTCTGTCTTTAATTGCTGTTTAGTTTTCTGCATTATTAATGATCAGTATAAAGTGTCCAAAACTATGCCTCCAAAAAAATACTGCCTTTAGCTGAAGGACTGAGAAATTTGTGTTCATGCAGGCAATGATTTATGCCCGCCAAGTAATGTGTTAGATTAGCAACTTCAGTAGCACAGCATTCAATCTGCTCAATTGGAAAAGTGTTTGTAGCATTTAAAGGCTACCATTGATTATTATCTTAGCTGAAATACACATTTTTATAGCTAAACTTGAGCTGACATCCTGATCTAATAAAACTTCCTGACAATCAATAGCAATTAGCAGAATTTGCTGCTGTCACAACTGATGTAACAATTGTCTCTTGATCTGTGAACTCTTCTGCATGTCTAAAAACCTTTCTCTTTCTCTGCCTGGTGACAGAGTGTGACATGAGCTGTGCAGCAGCTTTGCTAACACCAAATCTCTTCACCAAATGAGTGCCCCAGCCCTGGATTCATGTGGTACCAACAAAGGGCTCGGGGAGCTCATTGTCCCCCCATCCTGAAGGGCAGTGCCACACTGGGTCTTTGCCAGCTCTGCATCCCTGAGCTCCTCCTGCTCCCATATTTCTGGCCTGTCTGGACTCCAGCCTCAGAATTAGAGAATCATAGAAAAGCCTGGGTTGGAAGGCATCTTAAAAATCACCTAGTTTCAGCCCCCCTGGGCATGGGCAGAGAGGCCCACTAGGTCAGGTTGCTCAGGGCCTCGTCCAGCCTGACCTTGAACAGTTCCAGGGGTGTGGAATTGTTCAGCCTCCAGAGAGGCTGCTGCACCTCTCCAAACTGGTGCACAGTAAATCAGTTTGTGAAGCATAATTCATGAATATAAGTGGGGCCATTACTTTTCGGATCCAAATTTCTTTTGAAAACCTTCATCCCAGTTTCAGACCAATGCAGTAAACAACCCTAAGTGCACTAAACTAAATATCCAACCTGTTTTCTGCCTTGCATATTTCAAAGCAGTCAATAAGCATACGGCTTACTGGGATCAGTGGCCAAGAGCTGGAGGAGGACACGTGGGCAGGCACTGCAGAGTCACTCAGCTCTTTGCTAAAGGGTTTTTCTTTCTCAAGGAGAACAGAACCCCTGCAGAGGCAAGCTGCAAGCTCTCCCCTGGGCTCTGGCGGATATTTCATGTAATAGCTGAAGGATATCTAATAAAATGACCAAACTCCGAAAAAATGCAAACAAACATCAGCTGCAAATTGATACGAAACCTCTGCTCATTCTCTGATCTGTTACTGACACAAACCATCTTCCTCAGGTAGGGAAGAAGAAATGGAGGTTACTAATTTGCTCCTGACAGAAAGCAGAACCCAGCTTCTTAAAGATTATGGGAAAAAATAAATACTGCAAAATGTTGCCTAGATGAAAGATTTGAATTATTTTATGCTCGTTAATTGCTTTTCATATCTAGTACACACTCTCATTTCCAGAGGAGTGCAGTCAGAGACATATAAGGGCAGAAAACTTTGCAAGCTCTTTTTGGCTTCAGTGGGTCCCTGTTGTTTACCCAAAGGTCTGAATTCAGCCAGTGGATTACTGCTTTTATTCCATTCATGTTCTCAGAACTTGCTTTATAAAGAGAAATGCAAAGTCATGTCCACTGGTACATCCATACACATGCACATAGAAGAAACTAAGAGTTGTTACTCTATTTTACATTACTCTCTGCTGTACAGCGTAAGTGGCTGGGCCCACATTGCAGGGATTTTTTGTCATTCACATTGTGCTACCCATGACACAGGTTTGTGGAAAGTTTCCTTGAAACTGGTGGCATGGCAAACTACCCTGCTTCAGGATAGATTTAAGATCATTTACCTCCTTATGGAGCTGGAAGAGGAACCAGTGCCCAAAGGTTACACATGAGGCAGGAAGGCAACTGTGTGAGCAGACATCTTCCAGGTATCTCTCATCTGCATGTGAGAGAGCACAGGTAATATCATAGCTGAGAAAAAATGGAAAGATGGAAGGTTTGGGCAGTGTCTGTGCTAGAAAAAGGCTTACAACTACTAGGAGACAGTGTTTTCTGGTGTTTGAAACTTGTGGGAGTTAAGGGAGGGATAAGTCTGAATTAGTTCTTTTTTTTTTAAATATGTATATCTATCTATATCTATATCTATATCTATATCTATATCTATATCTATATCTATATCTATATCTATATCTCAGCAAGATATTAGGCATGCTTCCTTGTCCAGACAGCCTGATGCCCACAGCCTCTGTACTGCCTATGATCAGAAGAGCAGCTCTGGATGAGACCCTGCATCCCATTTCTCCCCCTTGGAAATGAAGGGAGGAGGGGGAGAGGAAAGAGCATTTGGAGAGGGATTTATACATGAAATTGTTACTCAGCCCTTGGTCCCGAGGGAGAGAAGTGCCTTACTTGGCATGTAAAGGTAATGGAAACAAGGACTAAAGTCTCTCTAATGAGAAGAAAACACCACACAGTTTATTAATTTAGGCTTCTGGAAATTAGTTTGCTGAACTTAAGGACTAAGTACAGGTGTTAAGCCCAGCCATTCCCACACTAAATTACATGCTCTCCCTTACATACAAAATCACTGTCTATTTAGGGTTTTCCCATATTGCCTGCTATTATGGTATCTAGGCAATGATTCTCATACTAGTAACTTGATACCTATTTTTACTGTCCTGCTAAAGTACTAACTAGTACTGCTGTAGTCTGTCCTGAAATCAATTCCTAATGTTACTGTAGGAGCAAACGTGAAACTTGATGTATTTTTCTCCAAAGGTTAATATCATGTGTTTCTGATTGAGCAAGGAAAAAAATAATATCCTTACGGGGTGGATTTTGTTATGTCTTTTGTACAGGCATGGAGGAGGGGAAGACCCTTAGAGGGTTAGGATCAGGACCAAGACCCCATGTTACTGTGTGAAACCCAGCTAGGGGAGTTGTTTCAGAAAGCTACTCTTGAAACTGAGACAATTTGGTGGTTTCTGTCCATAGTCCTGTGGGTGTCCACACTGCAGGTGACAGCACCAGTGAAGAAGTCAGAGCTGGAGATGATGACAGGTGCCAGATCACCCAGAGGGACAGCCTATCCCAAAGTGTACAACCAAAGCTTTCCTTACTTTTTTTCCTTCTGGTTGGACAGAAGACAGATTTTCAGACTGCCTGGAGGTAGGTAGATATATCCATCAGGAACACTCTTCCAGCTTTGCAACTGAATTGCATCTGACTCTGCCCAACCTCACAGATGTTTCACAGGGAAATGTGCTGTGCTCTGACACTGCTACATGGATCAGCCAGTGCTTCTTTTTGGTATGCTCTAAATTGCATGATCAAGCATGGCTCTTAATAGCTAAGTGATGATTCATTTATGATGGCACCAGGACAATCCATGTGAGTTTCTACCTTTTATCCTCAATGTCATGCACTCCACGTATTCCAGTTTCAGCAAGGTCTGAGCAAATTCTATAATCAGACCAGTATTCAGCACTTTTTATGTGCAGGTCTAAAGCCAATTGCTACTAAAATTTTAATGAGACCAGCCTTTTGCATTAACTGTATAACAAGAAACACAAGGTTGCCTCAGGTCTGGGGTGTTTGCTCTGCACTGGATGTAAAGGGCTTTAGTCTCAGGTTATGGAATCCCACATCATTCCCTGTGCTTCAACAGCTACAAGAGGAGATGGAGAGACTCAGAGGGTCTCCAGTTGGGGCTGGAGATGAGCGAGCTGCAGTGCCCTTCTTGTCCCCTGCTGCTCAGCCCCATTAAAACTAAACCCAGTTGCATTAAGTACATTCCCAATATTGCTTTTCTGTGTAAGCAAACACAAGCAGGGAGAGAGGCTGTGTGATGGGGAGTGGGACATGAGACAATCTTTTAGAGGAGATGTTGTCTGTGATACAAAAAGAGGTAGGGAATGCTTGAGTTATACAAACATTCCTGAAATAACAGGAAAACTTTAGCAGATGTTTCCTCCATCTAATTTTCCCCCTTTCTCCACTTTTTGTGTGTGGCTTTGCAGATCTCTCTGCTTTCTAAAAACTCCTTTTGTATGAAGGGCCTGCATTAAAACGTCAGGCTTTATTTTTCCAAAAGACAACTGCCAGAAAAGAAACCCTAAATGCTCGTTTCAGAGCCAGGTAAGGATCTCTCAGGAACCGCTGGGAATCCCACCCCTATTTCTGATTAGGTTTTCATCAGCAGTGTAGGAGCCAAATTCTCAGTTGCCTGAAGGCTTTCATCTCAATGACAATCAAGACTCGGAGGAGCTCTAAGGTATCAGATCATATTTACTGTCTCTGTTAGTTATTGGCAAGGCGTCTGGAAATACCTTGGGATTAGTGTTTTGATTAGAGTATGATCATAACTTTATAAAACACAGATAAAAATGATCTCATTTTTTGAGCCAAGAACTCAACAGACTTGAGGAAGGAATAACTTTTAGCAAGACTTTCTACAAGGATCTTTAGAAAGGACCAAAATCCATGGCTGAGCAGAGTGAGACGATCCCTGACAATTCAGGATTGGAACAAGGACTTTTGTCAGCTAATTGCGCAGCACCCTCCTAGCACAATTGTCTGGAGCACCCTCTAATGCTCTTGGTCCCAGCTGGAGCTGGCATAGGATCCAGAGAATCTCCTGAGTTGGAAGGGAGCCACGAGGATTATGGAGTCAAGCTCCTGGCCCTGCACAGAGCAACCTCAAGAATCACACCATGTGTCTGTCCAAATGCTAACAATGCAAATGGATGGTAGACAAATGTACACTTTTATGGTGAGCAGGACATCATTTTTTCCTGTGGATCTCAGTGGCAGCAGTGAGTCAGCCTGGCCCTAGAAAGTTCCACCCTGAAACCCCCCTTTCAGTGAGCAGACAGAGTGAACGCCATACATACATATGTGTGTGTGTACATACATATGTATATACACACACATATATATAGTCAACCATATAACGGAGACTGGGGTAAGGGAATAAGCAATAAAGAGCCATAAAATGAGGGGTATTTTAGGGAGGCAGGTTATGGCAGAAGGGCTGAAACACACAGCTCCTCCTTGGGTGCACCCTTGGCTCTTCCCTGTGCTTCCCCCCTTTACCTGCTCTACTCACAGCTCCTTCCAGCAAAAGCTCTCTCAGTTTCCTGCTCTCGCAGCAGAAAGGGTCCTCAATCTCACCCTTTATGAAGAGCAGCACACAGAGAAAAGGCTAATAAATGACAGATGATGAAAACACCTTGCGTGGTTACCAAGGGTACTTCCCACCCCACGTGCAGGGACACCCCTACGAAAGGGTCCCGTTTTCCAAACTGCATTTTTCATGTGCCATCCTTGGACTCTGGGGATGTTTCATTAACGGTTGGACTCGATGATCTTACAGGTCTTTTCTAACCTAAGTTATTCTGTGATTTTGCTTTGGAGAGAAGAAGCGGTGGGAAGCCGGGAAGAGTCTCCTGCCAGCCCGGGCAGCCTGCGGGTGGCTTTGCCCTCTGCTGGATAAAGCCAGACCTGCTGATTTTGTCCTGATAGCAGATATTTTTGCCAAGGGGAACATCATATTGAGAAAACAGTTCAGGCCAGTGAATATTTTCTAACCTACTACCTTCTTCTGTTGAGGCAGCTGCAAATTTGCATTCAAGGTCGGAATAGGATGGGAAGGAGTGGGTCTAGGAGCACGGATGGAAGTTAAGGGAGTGGGAGACGCAGACACTGCATTGCACAATACAAAAAAAAAAAAAAAAAGAGAAAAAGCAGGCTATGTCCTTTATTGTGACCGTCCTTGTTTCTTTGCAACCTAATATACTCACACCAATTTCAAGTGAGCCTATCAAGATGGCAAATCCAAAGTATATTCGAGTTACTGATTCAAATAAAGCAACTCAAATACATCTTACTTTGAAACCTATTTGCAGTAACAGGATGTGCCATCTGCTTCTTGCAACGGTACAAGCCAGAGGCTTCAGTTCCAGAGACATATGGAAAATGTGAAGGGCTTTATTCATTTTTGAATATGAAGCTTCAGGAGCAGAGGCCATTGCCTTCAAAATCCCATGGAGGATGAGGTGCTGGGAGCTCCTGTGTGACAGCCCTCACTGGCTGGCCCTGGCTGGAATCCTGCTGAGGGTGGGCATGGGGGAGAAGGTGCCAGGGCTGTCTGAAACTGCCTGGTGGCTCGTCAGGGACAAGAGACCACAGACAAGGACAACGGCCGTTAGATGACCCAGTGCCTGGGACCAGCATTGGGAGTTTAAGAAGAAGTTTTGGATGGGGAATAACTCCCAGAAGCAGAAGCATTCTCCTTCTCCTTGAATGCATTGATCAAGCCTACCATGTGCTTTTGGCTGGATTTGGAGGGGAGGGCTGGTTCCCTTGGTCACAGCAAACACCTCTGTGTCTGTCCCTCACACGGGATCTGACTGGTTGACATCCCTCTCTACCGTGATACCCCCAGAGGAAAGAGAAATGCACTGACTCAGCACCTGGCAGTTTGCAGCCCATCATAAGACCAGGTTCCTGCTTCAAATAACATCAAGGACTATTCACAATATAGCCATCAACAATTTCGCCCCTTTTATTTATGGTTTAAAAGACCTTCCTTAATTTTGGTTCCAATCCAACAAGTTCCTGAAGGGTAAACAAGGTCTGAGGAGCGTATGGTTTATCAAAGGTCACCCATAGTGGCACTCACATAGTGACAGATGAAACAAAGGGGTTCAGACCACCTGTGTACCCCCACCAAAAGAAAACTGCAGGAATTGCATTTTCTTATTATTCATCAGTTCAAAAAGATATAAACACAAACACATCCACAGTATCGTCTCCTTTGATTCCAGCCCAGTGCCATTTCAAATAGCTGCAGTGTGAAATCCAGTTATTTGATATTGTCTGTGCTGCACTTGAAAGACAATAACATTAATTTTTATTGTAACAAACAGCCTTAATTAAAATTGCGAAATAAATACATAGTCATGCAGCCTTTTTACATGTTGGAGCTTGGCATTAATCTTTATTATTGTTATTAAGTGTTAAGAGATGAGAATATTTTGATGAATAATAACAGTGGATACCTAATCAATGCATATTTAAAATATATGTTTACAAAAGGCAGTGGCACGAACATATGACTTGTGAGCTCTGAGGCTGTTATGGCCAGATAGATAAATGCTAGTAATTCATCATGTGCTGTGGGGATAAGAGAGATCAGCAAGAATACTTTTCATAACTCTGTGGCAAGCAGGCAGCAGTGATGTGCCTGGTCCATATCCTAATCTCTGCTCCCATACTTCATCCTCAGACACACGAGGCGAAGCTCAAAGATAAAGCAAGCCTGAAACTTTGCTGTCTGTTCTTGGGCACTCACAATAATTGTTTCACAGTAAGTAAAATCAGAAACAATTTCTACATTCTTTTGCCTGGTTCTCAAAAGAGCTGAAATCTTGGAGAGTTTCAGGTTCCTTTATTATTTCAGTGATTTACAACCGGAAAAATGGGAGTTTATATCCATTTAAGTTTGATTTACTGTTAGAAACCAGTCCTAAACTAAAGTCAAAGATCTTGAAAACAGAAGTTCAGACAGTCCATGCTCAGGGTCTTGCTCAGGACTCAGAAGATTCTCCAGTTCATACATCTGGAGGCCCCAAGGTACCATCGCTGTCACCCAGCTTGAGCTGTCATGTAACAAGACCTCTGAAATGTACCCAGCACTTCCCAGATTTAATCCAGGAATTTGTGATTGATGGAGAGGATGTCTAAGAGAAAGAAACCCACCTTAACTCAGAGACTACAGTGAGCACAGAATTTGCCACATCCCTTCATAAGGGGATGTCCCAGAGCTTAGTTACCTGTTAATTTACCACATCCATTGAAAATGGTTTGAGTGATTGACTAACTTGGTAGTAAAAACTCAGACTTATTTTAGGCCAAGCTTTGCTCAGCTGAACACCCTTGCTGTCCTTAAGGTCTGATTTCAATCCCCAGCTCTGCCCCAGCCATCCTCTGTCACCTTGGGCAAATAACTCCCTCCCTCTGCTGCCATCTGCCCCAACAACACATCCTTTGTTTGCCTTGTCCGGTTCCATCATAGCTCTCTTCCAGCTGACAATTTTCCTGCAGATACATGGCACTCACATGCTAGCAATTTGCTATCAACCATGACTTCTATTTGCTATACAAATATTTAATAACAATTTAAATGCTGGACTTAATCTCACCAACAGGTTGGATCAAATCCACCCAGCTGTGAGATAACTCAAATTTGATATGTTAGTTCAGAATTGTTTCTTCATCTTTGACAAACAGAAATAATATATCAATTACAATATGTTTGCATTCAAAATTATTATCATTTCAGTTAGCTAATTCAAGAGCCAGCCCTCTGAGTGTTATTGCACATCCTCTGAAAGGGCTGGGAGGTCACTGTAAGCCCTATTAGCTCTACAAAAATACTCACTGGCACTTTCCCAGGGGGTAATGGTAAGAGCAGGAGTCATATGGGGACTTTACTGTGCACACCCAGCATGTCTAAATTCCCACGTTGCCCATAGTTTACACCAAAAGTACACAACCATGGCATGGGAAAGTAAATAACTCCCCTGCAACCTCTCAGTGCATTTTCTGTGTGTTCTTGCCTGCACCCGGGACTCTGTCCAGGGCTTCATCTCATGTTGCAGCTGGGCTCTCACACAACTCCGGGTTCAGAGCACTGTGCCCTGTGGTGAGTGGTGGCACGGAGAGTAGGTGACCTGCAGACCTTTCCAAACCAGACACCAGACACCCATTGCTCAGCTGCTCCTGTGTGTGCAGAGAATTTCCCTTAATTACAGAAGAGTCACTTTGAGTTCAGTGCTTGTAGGACACAGCTGGAGATGAGGAGCAAGACCCCAGACCCGAGGGTCCAGGCTGCACAGATGTCCTCACTCTGCCCTCATGCACAATCAGAACACACTGGCTGGTGAGAACATCTCTTTTTTTCAGCTCTCTGCCCTTCCTGCTTGGCAGTGAACTTTCTCCACACATGGAGCTGTATTTAAGGTACAAATAGGATGTCATTTTTTCCCCTCTTCCTTATATCACAGCCTATTTGGCTTCACAGTATTGTCACTCCAACACTTGTGCAGCTGAGTCAGGCTATGAGTGTGCTTGTGCACATCAACCCAAGAGAACCCCTCAGCTGCAGCATCATGGCACCTGTACCAATGCCCATCCCTTTGAGGAGGGATTAAATCCCCTCATACAAGAGATAGTCTGACTTGGCCAATGAGAGTCCTAAAAAAATGACTAAATGTACTCCTCATGCAGAATGTGTCTCTCAGCGAGAAGCTCCACTGCCTGAAAACGGTGATTCACAGTGAAGTTAAAGTCACTGTGCAATCTATCCTCCCTTGTACCAGTTAATATGAAGCAGTTACACTGATGAATCTCACCAAGAATCTCCTAGCTGTGATGTAAATCAGTGTAGCTCCACTGAAGTGATGGAACTCTCCTTATTTATATCAGCTGGGGAGCTAGCCCTATATATATTTTCTAGAGAAATAGCAGGACTTCGGACAAGGAAGCGTGGTCTAAATGAATGAACTAGACAAAACCCCAAAATGTAGAGGATACAGAAAGCATGAACCAAAAAAATAACTCCCCTTATGGTTCTGATACCTTTTGATATTGTCAGCTCATTTCCATTAATTTATAACAACAACACTCTACACTCACAGGAATTTTGCCACAGACATCACTGTGGTCAACTCATCATGATCAAGTCTAAGCAGGAAATAACAAATCCAACTAAATCACACCTACAATTTTCTTATGAGATCTGTGTATGTGTTTTACCCACCACAAGCATCCTCCCTCAGAAATACACAGTTTACATGCCTTTGGTATTTTTCACGGTTCATTACTCAAGATAATTTATGACAAGTTTATGCTGCTTCAGTACATCATTTTGTAATTTTCTGCAATAAAACCACTGCACTGACTAGTCTTGGTTCTTTATTACATTTGAGGTCACTTGAAAGGGTAATTTAATCTACTGAACATTAAATCCTGCAATAATTCAATACTTTGAAGATATTTGAAAGGAGTGCTCTCTTCCTCTTCTGTAAGAGCATGTGGCCAGCATTGAGGGTAGCACAGAGCCATGGCCAGGTATGGCTCAGCTTTGGCTAGACTACTGTCAGGGTTGCAAAACACCTTGGTGGTCACCTCTGAAATTCCTAATGTGGTTGGAGTACCCTGGGTGGATATGTATGATATGGATATGCTGAATGCCTAATTTTTTATTAACAGACCTATGTGCACAAGGCCAGCACAGTGGACAGACTCATATTTTAGAAAGACCTTTGGGATGGATGGAGAAGCCTGTGGATGTGTCTCAGTAGGGTTTGCTTCAGTGGGAGCTAACCAGGCTCTTGAGCATTTTCTCCACCACTGCTTACACAGCCAAACCATTGGGACCCCTCAAGATCCTCTAAACTTGATTAATTTGCTGCTAAAATGGTCAAAGAAGTATAGCTGCACAGGAACTGGCTAAGTAATAACAACAGAATAGCTTTAAAATTGCTCCATATCCTACAGCTTTACCTCAGACCCCTGAGGACTCCGGGTTTTGCCCACACCAGCGAAGAGCAATGCTTTGCATTCAGGGTGGTCGTTGTGGAGTAACAACTGCTATGGTGAAAGAAGTGGTTCAGGGGATTAACTCACCAATATTTTTTCCCTGCAGAAGCCATAAGCAAGTTCTCCCATCCCTGCCAAGAGATCAGAGCCTTCAATGACATTTTTAAATTGTCTCACCATAAAGTTTTAAAAACAATGTTTAAATCATCTGCCTTGGGAGAACTTGAGAAAGAAGAGAATGGGAAAAAAAAAAAATCAATAACCTCTGAGAGGCCTCAGCTGCAGAGCCGGCTAGCAGGAAAAAGGGATGTCCTGAACAGCCCAGCACCAAGGGCAGTGACTCTGACTGCCAGAACTGCTGTTGAGCTATTGTGCAGTATTGCCAGAGCTGAAATGGGGCTAGAAAGGAGAAACTCTTCTGTCCCTCTGCTTTACAGATCTTTTGCTTCATCAAGTCTCTCTGGATAGGAAAACTTCAATTTTCCCCTCACTGCCTCAAAGAAAGGCAGTAAAAACTGGCATCAACCTTGTTTAAAGCAAAATGAGTCTGGTTCAAATATCATACCATGTACCTTCCTTACTGACAAGACTTGTTTTGTGGGTGACATCAGTGGCAGCAGGATATGGATCCTTTTTCATTAAAAGAGTAAAAGAGCTGTAGCTGTCCCACCTCTTACTCTTCTGGCTGGATGAAAATTCTTCTTTAGCAGGCATTGCAAGGGCAGGTCACCATCACAGGACCTCCTAAAGACTCTGGGGCTGTGCCTGGCCTGGGGTGGATGGAGAGCCACAAGCTGGCGTGGAGCTGGACAGATGAGTAGGCTCCCATCCTTAACTGCGCACATCCTAAATGAGAGCTAGTGAGAGATTCCTGCCCACCTCTACCTGTCGGCACTCACCACTCTGTGATGAGAAGCCCAGGCTCCCTTATTTCAGAGTTCAGCCACATCCAGATCAGGAAAGAAAATGATAATGAGCAGAATGATGGAATACCTCCAGTGCCTTGAAGAAGATTCTGTAATACACAGAAATGTGCTGATTGCACGTGCTGATACCTGGGACATGCTGAGGCTGGAAACTGTTCACATCCTCCTCCACTTCTTCTACGCTCTAGGATTTTCCACTGTGTGCGTTTCTCCATCATTTCTCTTCTTTCTCTACAATTAACTCTTTTGTTGTCCTACTAACACCTGTATTTCACTGCTGCCTTTCTCCTGTCTTTCTTCAGCAGTGGAGGGGAGGAGAGAGGACAGGGTTGTTTGCAAGGAATATTTGGTAGCTCACCTTTGCCATCTCACTCCCTGGCTACTTAACCACAGAGCTGTTCAGGAGGAACAGGGGTAATTGAAGAGTGCTTGGGCAGCAAAGAGGTTGGAATAAACAGATGACTCAGATGCTCTGGAGAAATAGCAGGCATGACCTCTGCTCTTCAGTCGTACCAGCCCAGTGCTTTGCTATTTCATCCCTGCACCTGCCCTAACTAAGCCTGTGGCTGAAGGAGCTGTGAGTCCCTGCACAGGAGAACGTAGATGCAAGATTTCCTGGGGGATCTTAATTTCTCGCCTTACTCCTCACTTAACGGGGAAAAAGTAGCCTTAGATATGTACTTTTGATTTATGAAAGAAGGAACCCAAACACACTCTGCTTGTTTCAACTGAGTTGTTAGTCATCAAACTAACTTGTGCTCAGTCTCCAGTGATTCCCAGCCTTTGCTGTAATAGCCTGCATTGCTGTTTCCCTCTGAATTTCAATCAGGTGTCATTACTGTTCGCTGCCCACATTCTGCTCAGGATAGATGCCTCTCATAAGATACTGGAATTGCTCAATGCAGTGAACTTATTCTCTTTAAGAACCTGAAACACACTAAGTGCTTCACTTACCATCTGCTTTTTTGATTTGCTTACTCTTCTGCTCGCACTGTCTGCAAGAGCCATTTGTTTCCTTGCCTATAAATTCGTGGTCCAGAAGAAACTGCAGCATTGTCAGCAGAGTGCTGAAATATGCTTTGAGAATGGACCTAAAAAGAGGCTGGAAGAAAAACTTAGCACACAGTCAAACTATCTGTAATCAGATTTTGAGGCCAAAACATTATAATGAACAGACTGAAAGAAATAAACAGGATCGTTTACTTTATTCCATCATTAGCAAAACTCCTTGGTTACGTGTGATAATTGCTGGCAAAGATTTACATACAGATATTGTGCCTGAAAATGTTTAAGCCCATTTCTTTATAACAGATACACCACCAGCATACCAATTACATGACATAAAGTGTATTGAGCTTGGAGAAATCCCACAAGGCTTTCAGCAGCATAATCTGCTAGCCCTTCCCTGCTCTGTGCTCGGGATTGCTTCCCGGATGGACTGATTTAAGGAATACACATTCTCAGCAATCTGTCATGTATGTTTACAAAATTATCTCTAGAGAAGTCTATAGGTCAGCCTGGGAATGAGAAGTGACAGAAGATCAAGATCTTCAGTCCTCACTCTGGTAACATACTAATGGATCGTAATGGATGATTTTGTGTAAGCAAGGCATGCGGGTACCTCTCCATTAAGAACCTGTCTTATCAGCCTGTGTGTTTTAAAAAAGCAAAGTTTAGAAATTTGCTAGAGTTTACATCCATTAAAATAAAGAATGAATCTCCAGCTTGTTCTGAGAATGCACCATCCTGGGGATTGACTTGAAGGCCACTGATAGGAAGAAATTTATTGACTTCAGAACTGGAGTCCAGTGGGTAAAGAGCCAAAATGCAAAAAAGCAGAAGCTTGGAGGGAAGGGAACAGCCATGCCCATGAGTATACAGAGGTTTACCTCTGGAGGAAGGATCTGCAAATGAGAATAGTGTCTGCTGGCTCATTTTGTGAGCTGGGTTTTAATACTAAGGGGGCTAGAAATAGGAAAATACACATACTTTCCACTGCTTTTACCTGTTTCTGGGCTAACCTGCCTATCTTTTGAAGAAAAAACCACCAAGACTTCGACTCTGCAGCCTTTGCCAAAAAGTCTCTTCCTTTTTGTGTACCCCTGGTCCTCCTGTGGTGCAGGGAAATGGAGCGGCAAGGGGAAGATGGACATGACAGATGCCCAAACTTGAGCCAGTCATCTCAGCTTTTGCACAGACTATCTGGGTTAGAGAGCACATTGCCCATTTGCAGCTCTGGATGTTGCTCCAGCTCCTGAGGCAGTTTCCAGTGATCCAGAAAAGGAAATGTGTTAAGGACACCAGTGCATCTCCTTCCCTCCAGACAGGCGTGGTGGGAATGGCCCCCAGCCAGCAGCACTTCAAATGCCAATGGGGCAAGGCCAGGGCTGGTGTTGGGTAGAGACACGGTGGGCAACACTGCAGCTCAAGGTAGGTGGGGAGTACCTCTTCCTGGAGCTGCAGACGGCAATACAAGCCATAAACTGCCATTATTTACAATTCAACAGACAGCAAGGGAGATGGCCAGATGAACAAATCAAAAGAAAGTCTAATTCAGTTTTCCTAGTGTTTTCTCACTGAATTCAGTGGACTTGGTGAAAGGAGGCAGCAAAAACCAGAAAGCACTAGGGAAGCAAGATCAATAGCCACTGTCCCCAGAGCTGGAGGTCTTTTCATCTCCAGGTCTAAAGGTCCTGAAGAACATCTGGGCTGAATTTGGATCTGATGTTGTAGCTTATTTCTCAGCCATGCTTATCTCTAGCTCAGACATTGTACGTTGCAATGACATTACTCATTGCCACAAAGGTTGTTTTTCCCCTCCAAATACAGAGTAATGATTATTTGATTATTAGACAGCAGCATTATTCCTTCATTACTGTTTATAAAAGCAGCAGGAGAGAGACATGGATACTGCAGTGTGACTGACAGAATGGGCAGTAAGACCTCGAGAGGGAAATTAGTCTTTCACTGTTTAGGGTGTTAGAGTCCATACTTTAACTCTTCTTGGACCTCAGCGGGGAGACCTAAGATCTGGATCGCATGTCTTTTGATATGAGCCTTAAGATTTAAAAACCTCCTCTTTGAATGTTTACAGCCCCCTTAGGTATTAGAATCAGTATTTAATGCATTTAGAGGAATGACTGGGGAGAAGCGGCCTGTGAGAGAAGAGCAGGGTACCATCAGGAAAGTAAAGTGACAGGCTGGTAACAGCAGACTGACATTTTATAATTCAGAGACCCTTTCCTGCAGATTTCACAGGGAGAGGGAGTGCTGACAACAGCTGATGTGTCCTGCTCTGCCTGAGCCCTATCCCAGCCCCTGCCAACAGCCAGTCCTGCTGAACATGCACCTGACCTTTCTGGAGGAGCATGAAGGCAAAGGAATATCACATTTGCTGAGGACACTGTAATGTAGCTTTTGTCTATTTTGTGCACATGCCTTTAACACACCAGGCTGGTGTAGCACCCCACTGGAGCTGCTGGCTAAAATGCTTCTTGTGCTATGCTGCACTTTCAGGCTGTACCTTCTTGTCTAATGATGCCCTGGACGGCAGGGAAGTGAGGAAACCCAGATAACCTTGCCAAAATCGGTAGAGAAGGTCCCTGGTGGAATGAGGGAGGGAAGGACACGATCTGTGCTCATACATTCTTCAAAGCCTGCCATGAGGCATTTTACAGTCATGCTAGGTACTCCAGACCCATGGAGTCACAGGCATATCTGCTCAGATGTATTACCCGGGATCTATTTTCAGCATATTTTCATATTTGGGCACAGCCTGGGTTGGTGCCCCACTGTGCTGGACATGGTACAAGGACCATAGAGCCAAGACTTGAAGAGATGGACCCAAATGGCAGAGCTACAGGTAACACAGCATGGTAGGATGGCTTGGATTTTACCTTCCAGCCAAACTTTGCTTCCTTTCCAGTCATTTAATTTTTTCATGCTGCTATCTTTGCTCGTTGGAAAGGCACATTTTGTGCCATTTCCCCCCTTCCATTTTAGTCCCAATACTGACAGTGGAATGAATTAATGGCACACTCTTTTCTAGTCTAGCAATCTTTGTCGCAAAAGTGAGGGAAAGCATGCAGTGAAAATGAAGATCTATCAGCACTGCCATCTGACTGATGGCTCACTCTGAGAGCTGATGCTAAGATGAGAACAGAAGATGAAAAAAGAGATCTCTTTCTTATTTTAATACCAAGAACAGTACACAGAACCTGTATCCATCTTTTTGACAAAGGCTGTAATGAAAATGGCAGCATGCTGGAATGTCACCATACCCCTGTGGTGGACTGTAATTTCAGCCCCTTCCATGGGCACTGCAAGCAGTCAGCAGTCTGTCTGCAGGTATTTGGGTTAAAAATGCCTGTCACTCCACGTACTGCATCTCGCTATCACCTAGATGGTATTTCAAGCCCCTCACACCACACAAGTTTTATCACACATCCTCTTTTCTAAGAGTTAATTGGGCAGAGACACCAAGTGCAGCATGTTTGTTTCCTCAGTCAGTAACCAGCCGCCTTTGATGCATGTGGTTTTTATATGCAACACCAGCCAAAAAACAATGTGAAATGAAATTCATTGCACACATCTTCAGCTGTCACGCCACAGGCATGTTCTTCACTGACCTTTTCCTCTGTTCAAGCTTTTAGGATACCACAACCCTCCCTGAACTTTCACAGGAGCAAAAATAATAGTGTTTTTGCTTTCTGTATCCCCTGGCAAATCTTACTATTTCTTTTTGTCAAGACAAAGGCACAGCTGGATACTACAGAGTTAAGATGCTGTTGTCCTAGGAACAACCTAGGAAACTAGGAAAAGTTGATTTAGACTTTAGCTCTGCTGGTACAGCTTTCTGGGAATTTTGAAGACATTGCTTGTGCCCAAATCCACCCTGGGAGGAGGAACAGCCTTCACCTGAAAGAAGAGCTGTGTGATTAATGCTATACAGGAACAAAGAAGGCAGTGTGATGCCAGGGTGAAGGATAAAGTTTTCATCTGCTCCCCTCCCTCCAGCAAACCAGCTTTGCTCATCAGTGGGAGCCCTTCCCTTATTGGATTTCAGGACAATCCTCTGGAGATGAGAACTTTTCCTTTTCACCACTATGTGGAGGCAAACCATATTCCCTTTCCATCCAGTGGAATATCAGTGTTGCTTCTTGGAGATGGGCCTTGAAAAGGGATTGGATAGAGGCAGCAGGAGAAGAGAAGATGCATCCAGGGGATTGCCCTCCTGGCTTCTGAATTCAACAATTTCAGCAAGGGATGAGGCAGGCCCTGGACACCTTCTCCTCCAGCTTTGGCAAAGGCAGTATGAGCCCATCAAAAGTCTGGTACTGATGGGCCATGACAGGTATGCAGGACTCACTCTTTCCAATAGGATGGGGCATTTGGCAGCAATTCAGCTCCCTTTGTATTGGATCTGTCCTGTTCCAAAGCCCTGGGCTTACTTATCCTCACTTGTTTCCTGCTTAGAGCAATTTGCATAGTTATTAGGCCCAGCTCTCATTCTCTTCTCTAAAACATGTGGAGGACAGGGCTGAATGACAGGGAAATTTGATTGCTTAGTATTTTGTCTGCCTGTTACTATTGGTAGGGAGCAGCTACACAGCCTGGCAACAGCCTGAAGAGAGTCCAAAATGCTCTAAAATTAAAAAGACCCAGATTCACACCTCCTGACTCCTCATTCTCACAGGCCAAAAGGAAAAAAGAAAGGGAAAAAGAAAGACAGAAAGGAAAGAGAAGATTTGTTAGCAGAAAGTTTCTGTATGTTTATATTTTGCAGAAGGTTAATTGGAAAGGGTGTTTCTATGCCAACAGGGGCTGAGAACAGACGGCTGAACCTGGAGAAGCATCCTCCCCCAAGGAAGCATGCTGGATGCATGGATTGTGTGGCCCAGTGGCTGCACATGGAGCAGGCCAGCAGGAGATACTTCTGGACCATAAGTCTCCCTTCCAATGAGGCTGGAGGAATTATTTGACCTGTGCCCTGCCTTAACTCTGACAGCTTCTCTGGTGGGCTCCAGTCTGTGATTTTTGGATTTTCCCCTCAAGCAGAAGTTGGCAGCACTGTGCTGAACTGGGCACCTGCAGAGGGAAAGGCAGATCCTTCCCATTCTACACAGACCTGGTATCTCCTTGGGAAGGGTGAGCAGGACAAGAAGAACATGCCACAGATCAGTTCAACAGCTAAGTCTGGAGCTGCTGGAATGGCTGCTCCCCCTCTCCAGCAAGGGGAAAGCACTGGGGGATGGTGGTGGTCATTCAGCCCTGTGGCTCTCCAGGACTGGTGTGACGTTTGCCTTGGACAGTGGAGCCCTGGTTTGACTACAGGGTTTAGAAGCAAATGCCGTCAAGATACCCAGTACTTGACACTGTGAGGTATTCAGATAATAGTTGTCTGTTCCAACCCTCTCCCCTTAAGCATATATAAAGTCTGGCGATGAGCACAAACAGTGTTTTAAAGGAAAATCATTTTAATAAGTCCATATCAACCCTCCAGATAAAAGAAAAAGAGAATACTATGAAAATTTGGCTTAAAACTACTCAAAGAAGGCAGATTATGTTGTCGTTCCTAATGACTCATTTTTTTACGCAAGAACCTTAATTTAAGATGGCTTTCAGGACTGTCTTGGGAGGAAGATCCTGCTCCACACACTTTTCCATTCTGAGACATTTGAAGTGCAGATGGGGAAGGAGGCGGCTTAGGCGGCCTCTGGATGAGAAGCTACAAATAGGCTCTAAATGGAAGTGTAAATCATTTATCCTGGGTTTCTGAGGTGAGTTACATAATCATAGTGGGAGACAGGTCTCCAGGACATTCAGATCATTCTATCCCAGCTGAGTTCAGCACCTTTACACAGGTCTTCAGAGGAAAAAACAAAGTGCCCTACAAGACCAGCTGAGGTCTTGCAGCTGGACTGACCAACACCCCGTGGGTCAGTCACAGTTTTGGCCCTTGGTTAAAGAAATTTCTGTCTTAGCTCACGTCTGCAGTGATTGCATCAAATTTTACTTTCCCCAAGGTAATCTCAAAAGAACCAACACCACTTCAATAAGCTACTTCTTTAAATCAGCCTTGGAAATAATTACCAAGAGACAGCGCAGCTACAAATCTGTACCCTGCCTAATGGCTGAGCCACTTTCATATGGGACAAGGCAGCACTTTGCTGCCTGCCATGGTCAGTAAAGAAACCACTGAACAGATCTGCTCCTCCCTTTGATCTGCAGCATCTGCTGAGGTACCTGCCTGCCTCAGGGTCAGTGCACTTCACAGCTTCAACACTTTCCAGAAGATTTAGTCAGCGTCCCTTACATTCATCAGAAAAATACCTTTCTAGTGAGTGTTGTGTGCCCCTGTATCTGTTCTTAATCAACACATAGGTCCTGTCTGCACTGGAAAGCTTTGCCAAGGTAACACTGAAATGATGGCTTAGTTTATTCAAAGAAATGACATAAGCTACAGCAAGAAACGCACTGACTCTAGTTACAGTCACAAATTATCTCCCGGGCTGAGTTACAGATAAAAGTTCCACCAGCACAGCAATGTTCCTTAGGGATACCATTTTTTCATGGCATTTCTAAGCCAGAACAAGTCATGTGAAGGCAGTTATGCCAGCATAAAACTTCTTTTGCCAGCAAAGAAGTGTTGGCCAAAAAATTTAAATTCTTAACTCTTATTGCTTTCCCAGGAGAAGTTTCTACCATAGACTCAGCTGTAATTTGAGCACTGGGGACAGAGTAATCTACTACATTTGAAATCACTTCTTGCAGCAAGGTAGGCAAGGTACCTCCCAGAGCTTTTATTCTGTGCTAGGTTGTGCTATTTGCAGTGCCCTAACATCATGTAATTTTCTTCTAGGTTTATATAGCCAGAGTGTCTCTGCATCAAAGAAAATGTTCCAAGCAAATAATTTAGGAGATGAGCCACTTCATTTGTGCATGAGGAAAAAATTTGTCAGAGAGCTGTGAGGCAGCAAATGGCATCAGCCTCACTGGGCACGTTCCTCACAGCAGACGGTGCTCGGTGCAGGTCCATCCACTGCACCCTGTGCCGAAACTCAGCAGCTGCAGCAGCTACAGCTGATTCTGCTACAGCAGAGAAGAATGAGAGACAACTTCCCCTACTGCCATAACCTGCACCCTCAGCGAGTGCCATAGGATTTTCCAAAAAACACCTAAATTATGGGATAATAGCACCTAATTCTACTGCTTCTTCATAACTGCTTGATGTGTGCTTTGAGCTCTGCCAGGCAGGTCCTGCTTGCCTCTATCAGATCTAGAGCAGCCAACCAGGGAGGAGGCACAGCTCATGTCCTGCTTGAAATTCCTCAGGAACACACTCAGATGTGGTGTCTATGCTCTTGGCCCTGCTATCTGGATTGTAATGTTTGTGTTTCTGCTATTCTCTAGGTGCAGGGTTATAAAATTAGCATTTACATTCAGATTTATAACCCAGTAAAGGCGAGTTCCCTCTAATAAAAACAAGCTTATTTATGAGACCAGATTTCAGGCATGACTTGCAAGAGGGAAAACAACACCCTATGTGATTCTAATGGCTCACACCTCAGTGCGCAGACACAGAAGACATTTTTCTCCAGCTCTGCTTCTGCTCTCAGCCTTCCCTCATCTGTGCAGTGTCTGAAGTCCTCTGATGCTGCTCGGAGCTGCAGACGTGGCACCGATGCTCTGCAGTTATCCCAGGTCTCTGTGTGCATGCCCTGGGGGAATGGGAACAACTTCAAACCCTACCTCAGCTTCCCATCCTACACTGATAAACACCCTGGGCCAAGTTTCCTGCCTGAGGTGCCAAACGGTGGCCACAGAGGCTGGGCAGAGAGAAAAGCCCATATGCTGCTGCACTGCTGTCAGTGCCCTCATGGCCATTTAACACAGGCAGGCAGCGCTCCCAGCACTCTTGCTGTGGTAATTTGTGCCTGGGTTCATCCCCACACAGCCAGGTGTCCTTCTGCCACCCCTCCCAAAATAGGAGACTCTGGAATCAAGGGGCTGGGAGGCACCTAAGGGTGGTTTTGGACTGGTCAAGTTGGGGAAACAAGGGGGATACCTCAGAGCATACACCCAGATAGATTTTAACCTCTGACACAAAGGGTTGTGAATTATGGGACAGGAAAGCACAAGCAATCAAAGACTAAAAGCCACAATTTTTCTCTCTGTATATACTATACCAATAAAATATCTTCATAGCAGCTGGCTGTAATGTAAATCGTCTTTAAGAACTAATGGCTGTGCAGGGGGCCATTAAAAAAACAGCTCCATCGTTAAGGCTGTTGGTTGGGACACTCTTTGTGGTGTTGTTTTGCAGGGAGGGCTGCTCTGCAAGGCTGGATGAGCTGCTCTGGGCTTCAGTGCTCTGCAGCAAACTGTCTCCCTGGCCCACGCTCCGGATAATGGCTGGATTTCAGGGGGGATTTTCTCTCTCCTAATCAACAATTCACTAGAAAACAGCAACATCAGCTCTGCCTTCCTGCAAGCACCTACCATGGCCTCTGGTCAGAAGCTGCTTGCTGCCCATGGAGCTGGTGGGCTGCCCACTAAGTGTGACCCCATCACAGCCAGGAAAAGCTCAGGGCACACAGAGGGGTCTGAGCACTGCTCAAAACTCAAAGCCCTTCCCGTGATCCAGCACAGGACAGTGCAGTGCCCTGCTGCATTTCCGTGCACTGGTTGTGAAGCACCGTTCACCAGCAAACCCCACCTTGCTCAGCCTTTCTCTCTGCCAGCTTGTGAGCCTTGCATATATTTTCAGGGCCTTTTGAATGCAACACTTTCATGAGTACATTAAAAAAAAAAAAAACCAGCCTGAAAAACATTTAATTAGTTGCAGAATCAGCTCCTTTTGAAGTCGTAATATAATCGTTCACCTCTCTCTTTGTTCCTGGAGCATCTGCCTTTAATCTAACATCTTGCAGGCTTTCCAAACAGTGCCTGGCTCTGTGGTGCTGAGTTGCCGGGATGCTGCACTCAGAGGATGCTCTTCTACACCAACAGAAACGATCCCTGTCCATCTCATCCCATCTTGGGGTCAGACTTGACTTCTTGGTGCCATTTGTCTGGAAAGCTGTGAAGGAAACAGGGCAGGCTGAGCAGCACAACAGAAGTGATCAGACCAGAGAGCCAAACAGTGATACTGCTCTGCTTGATGGCCTCAATCCAGTTTCACCTGTGTAGGAGGGTATTGGGAGAAACAAGGATGAAATCAAAGCACTCTGCAGGGATAAGAGCCTGGGGTATCGCACTGATCAAACAGCAACTGCCTCTCTCTTTTTTCCAGCACAGCATCCTTCCTCAGCTGTTCCTCCGTGCAGAGTTTCGGGATCACCTCGTTGCGCACTGGGCATATTGGCACAAGCCTCACCCCAGCCCCAGAGTACATCAGCCCACGAGCAGTGGGACCAATACAGCCTCTGCCCAGCAGCCTGGAAACCCTCAGTTCCCTCATCTTCTAAATCTTCTGACCTCCACTGGGTCAGGCTGGAGCAGCCACACCAGCTGTGACTCCCTGCCTGGCCAGCAGCCTGCACTTGTTCACTTGTGCCCAAGCCAAATGAAGCAGATAATTGCTGACCTCCTGCTGTGGTGGCTCCTGTTGGAGTAATCTGGGTCAGTCTGCTCAGCCTGAGACCTACATTCTGCATCACCACTGAGGTCTCCTCACTGCTCTTCAGCTTGGCTGATGCTGCCCAGTGGGTCCAGCAGGGACTGGGGAGGGCCAGACAGTAGTCCCCTCAATCTTGATTTCTACCTCCACCAGCTGCAGATGAGGCTCCCACATGAAGTTATGGATACTGTGGAGCCTTTGCAATACCACAGGCTCCACTAGTAGCAGTCTCTTATTTCTTGGGTGATGGAGCAGATGCTGAGCCCAGCACCCCACATCCAGCACGCCACGACTGCAGCCTCTTCCAGCAGCTGCAGCCAAACCCCATGAAATGGACTGACTCTCTCCCAGATTCAGATTTATGGTTTGCAATGTGCTTTCAAGCAGAGAAGTTGGCACGAGGAGCATGCTCTTGCAGGGTTCTGGTTGGCAACTGCCTGGCAGGATTTAATCAGTTATGTTCATGAAATCTGACCCAATCTGCACCTGCTGACCTTGGCCCCAATACTCACAACAAGTCAAATGAACTCAGGCTCACAGATCCATCACTATCTTTTTCTAAGAGCTGGTAATCATCCATCTAGTGCATCTTGATGATCTTCATGGAATCGGCATACAAATTCCCAGTTGTATTTATCAGATACTCACAGAGAACGTGTCCTGTGTAAAATGAAGATAAAAGATCATCCCTGTATGAGACAAATGAAAAATAGCTGTATCTTCACAGAAAAGATCTCCTCCTGGCCATGTATTCAGATAATTACTGCAGAGTTTGTGTCTCCCTGCTTCCACATACGTATAATGGAGAAGACAGAAATCTGAGTTGCTCATTATGAACCGTCAAGTCCTGGCTCCTTTCTCTGAAGTCCGGGGAGCCTCACTCCTCCACAGCCAAATTGTCTCCATGATCATTTCAAAAGAAGAAACCATAATGATGAGCTCAACTCGAGTGAGAAGACACAGTAAGAGCAACCATTTCTGTAAAAAAAGAAAAAAACAAGACATTTTCTTCCAGTTTGGCACAAAGGTGACAAGGAAAACACCCCATAGGAGGAAAAGTAAAGAAAATACTGCCTTTGGAGACTTTTAAAATGGGTGCATGAAGGTAGCCACCAAAAAGATTTCACTGAATTTTAATTAGATGAGAATTTCAATGGGTTCATATTATTCTGTTATTGAGGTATTGGAGATAAATAAAATGAGCCAGCAAAGGGTGGATGGTCACATAAGGGAGAGTCTCCAAATGAAAGTTCATTTACTATTATGTAAAGATTAGCAGAGAGCACATGGCACAATCCAGGGCTCTGTGGGGTCACTCAGAGGAGTATCACTGTGTGGGTGTTTGGTGGAAAGGCTGCTATGTTATTCCTGAAGCGTCCCTAGCAAGGAAACACTCCGGTAGTGCTACTTGGCACACTCGCAAGCCGGCTTTCGCACCTGTGCAGATGTAAGCACGCAGCACACGCTCCCACTAAGTTGGATAGCTCACGTGTCACTAGAGGCAAAGAGTCAGGAGGCAGCTCATCATATAGAGTTCCAAAAGGTTTATTGCTAAACCACAGTGAAGGAGTCCATCAACGAAAGAGGGCGAGCTGAGGGCCGGGACTAACATATATGGGGGTACAGAAAGGAGGCGAGGTAATACTACAACAATCAATGGGGAGAAGGAAGGGGCTATATGGGGCTGGATTACATCCTTTTAAGGGATAAGAGGGGCGTATGGCAACTGGCCAATCAGACAGACCGAATGTACATAGACCCACATAGCCTGATCAGAGAAGCTTTTGTCACCCTGAGTCAAGGGGTGATCTTAGAGTTTGGAGCTAGCCCACCAGCAGGCTTCTCCTGTACTTCAGCTCTTTGGTCCCTCAGCCATCACAGCTGCTGGTTCAGCCGCCGCAACAGTGGAGGATGATTTTCACACTAAGGGCTTGTTCCGTCCTTTCCAAAACTCATCAGACCTTCACAACAGAGTCCTACTTGGTGTATCCACAACTAATAGCATGTCCTGGCTGAATGTCGCACCTTGGCCATCAAGTGCTCAGGTTTGTGCATGATAGCACTGAAGTTGGTGGTAATTCTAGAGTACATTATATCCTGTTGACTATGCTGGAAGCATTAACTGCAGGGAGAGTGGATGTTGTAACTCTCTATTTTTACAGCCCACTGAAGTTTTCACCTTGATCATTACAAACCACAGTGCACAACAGACGGCTGATTGACGCCATATAATTTGGCTTTATCACAGCCTTTCTCCTGACTTTCCTTTTTTTGGGGTCTGGATGTGAATCTTTCAGCATTTCAAATATAAACTTCATTATAAATCATGTAGTAATTTTGCGACTGAAAAGCTACAACCATATCATAAGGAACTGACCTTGGAATTAAATGTTTTCCTCTGAAGTTCTGACTTGATAAAATGTTCGTGCATTTCCATGCTTGATGAAACTCATCATGTGAGTAGGCAGCCATGAGATTTTCAGGGTCTGCTTTCCAAGGTTGGCTAATCACACAATTTTAATAGCAATAAATCACTATTTCAACAAAGGGCTGTCTCTTCAGCAGAGACGTGCAACTTTTACTCACAAAGGTATGAATTTATCATGTTTATTAATAGACATGCTCCACTGCTTTGTCTTGCTTTGTGTACTGCAAGCAATGACTCAGCCCTGTGCCATGGGCATGCAAATATTATAAGTAAAACCTGATTCTGCCACATTTAGACAGATTATGGACAAACGATAAGGAGGGATTTGCATATAAGCAGCCCCATCAGAAGTATATGAGAGAGGATCATAGTTTCTGGTAAATTAGATATGCCATTTCCTCTGGGGGAAAAAAAATCTAAAATTCAGGTGGTCTATCAGAAAGTGTGTTATAGCCTCAAACGTGGTAAATACTCTGCTGGTGTTTACTGTGATACTTCATCTTGCCCATAAGTGAGGCATGTCAAGATAGTTTTAGAGGAGGATTTGCAGGGCTGAGGGAGCTCTGCCCATGCCTGGGATGGGGTGGGTCACAGCTGGACCAGTTGTCTGTCCCTGGCAGGAGCTGTGCTCCATCTCGTCCCTGCACATACTGCAGAATCAAGAAAGCAGGGATGTGCTCACCAGTTTCCTGCTGCAAACACATGCAACATGCAGCTATTAATTACAGGCAGCAGATTACTCATTGGAATTCAGCTACAATCATTTGTGGGTATCCAATGACCTCCTAAGGTCTTTCTTGGGGTCCCAATTCTGCCTCGCTCTTCCCAGGGTGCTGCTGTACGGGTAGCAGTGGGGATGATTCAGACACAGTGAAGTGTTTTACTTTGAGGCTTTCAGCTGTGCTTCGTGGCATAAGGATGTCCCTAATCAACTGCCAAATCTTTACTTTGAGGCTTTCAGCTGTGCTTCGTGGCATCAGGACGTCCCTAATCAACCCCCAAATCTCGCTGCTAGTGTGGGAGCCCTGTGTGAAGACATCTGGCTCCACTGATATGTCACTGCTGCAAAAGGGAAACCAGCCAGCACTGCTGATGGTTGTCAGGGCCCTGAAAACTCTCCATATTGGGGTGCTCTCAGTACCTGCCTCTCATTATACCTGATAAGCACCACCAGCATAAGAAAATCTACAAAAGAGTAGTAAACAAGGCTTCCCGGGAGGGAGATAGACTCTCCTCCTCTTCCCTTTCACACTCTCTGTCTCTGTCTCTCTCTGTCTCTCTCTGTCTGTCTCTCTGTCTCTCTCTCTCTCTCTCTCTATCTGTGTGCAGGCAAGTTTAGCAGTGAGCCAAGATTTACAGCTTTAATTATGAACTTTAGCCCAAGAAGTCATTCTGGAAATATCCTTGTGGGGGAAATGGGGAATGGGACCTGGTGTGCGCAGCGAGGTGTACAGCTGTGCTTCTGCTTAATTGTACTGGTTCTGGTCCTTCACTAAAATGATTTCATGTGAAGGGATTTTATCTCTCCCCCCCGCTTACTGGTGGTGACAAGGAAAAGAAAATGAGAAAAAAGGGAGCCTCAATCTGTCTTTTACTGTATTATCTAATAAACCAGCAAAAATTAGCCTCAGCAGCAAAGATTAGCCTTTTTCAAGCTCACACACCTTAATTAAACATGCTGAGCTCCGGCTGGCAGCAAGCGCAAAATGTTTTACGCTGTTAAAAGCTGTTCATTTGTTTTACTGTCCAGACATCCTATTCTTTTACACCCAAAGCCAATCAGGACTCCTAGAAAGAGCCTGACCAGGATGGCGAGCCACAGCGCAGCAACCTCCTTGCTTGTTTCAGAGAGAAAGTTGAAGGTAAGAAGGCAGGGAGATTTCTGTGACAATATCACTTGTGAACCATTTTGCTGAGAAGTAACACAGACCTCGCCACCATGACTGGGAGTCTATTGTGCTAAAATAGAACCTGGTTTGAGTACAGATCTCCAATAAACAGCCCAGCTAATGGAGTTCATCAGTGCAGTAATAAGCTGGGTCTGACCTCACATTGAAAGTGTAGCTACATCATGATGTGCTCCTGTGTTGCTGAGCCTATAACCCAGCCCTAATCAGGGCTGTATTGAGACCGTGGTTCTGCAGAAGAACCAAAGTGGGAACCAAAGCCATGTAGAAGGTCTTTGTGTCTTTGCTTATGTGGTATTTTTAGTGAAATAAGCTTTCTGTGTAAGACTAGTGTGATTCTTCCCTGTGAAGGTGGGGAGGCCCAGGCACAGGTTGCCCAGAGAAGCTGTGGATTCCCCACCCCGGAAGTGTTCAAGGACAGGCTAAACAGGGCTCTGAGCAATGTGGTCTAGTGGAAGGTATCCCTGCCCATGGCAGACGGGGTGGAACTAGGCGGTCTTTAACACCATTGCAACCCAAACATTCTATGATTCTCTAATTCCAAAAAGGCTATATGGTACCAGGAGCTTTGTATGAACTCACACAAACTAATGGCAAGAATCTGTAATTTCCTTTTGCAAAAGGTTCAAGATATTTCAAAAAGCCCAAGTACATGGAAAAAGAAGCAGCTTAGAGGCACAAAATTCAGTGGCAGCATTCCACCTGTCTGAGGCAGGGAGCATCAGGGACACTGTGCTGGCAGTCAAACAAGCAGGTGAACCAGCTGAACCTGACCCTGGGCTGGCCACCCTGAAGTGCAGAGCATGGTCGTGATCAAATTCTGAAACACGTTTTTCACAACATTATTTGTTAGACACAATGGATGGGAGCTGCAGTTCCCTGGGGAGTCGAGATTGGCCAACACCATCTCTGAACACATTCCCTGATCCCCATCCCCTCTGGGCACACCATGGCGTGAATGATCCCCGGCACAGGCAGGGAGCAGTGTTATGGCTGCTGAAAGATGACATGCTGGGAGGTTTCATTATGTCACATTTGACCTTCCCAGCTTCCCTAATAGATTGTTCTTGTCATCAGGGCCTAACAAAATGCATTACCTTGCTGGCATTTGCTGCTCAGCAGCAAGTACAAATCTTAGCTCCACAAGCTTCATTTGGAGGTCCAGTATACTGATTTAGAAAGTAACTTCAGAGGCTAAAAAGCTTAATTTTTTCTTCCTCTGAAAAGATTAAATTTTAAATCTCCTTGTAAGAAGACAATTGCAGCTGAGCAGTCCTTTTAAACTACATTTCTTTCTTGATAAGAAAGAAATTGAAGTACATTAGAAAATGTTCAACCAAATCAGTATTCTTAAATATTGGTGTGCAGAATACAGAAAAAGTGCCTTTTCTTCTCTATGAGGTCCAAGAAAAGCCCTCCAAGCACTTTTGAAGACCTTGTTCTGCACCTGCTCTGTGCTTCTGCATCCCAAATGCCCTCTTCAGGATTATTTGAAGGCTCTCAGTTTTATGGTTTAATTTTCAATTCCATACCATAGTTAGCTCATACCTGGAGTTTGTGGCCTGTCTTGCCAAAGTTCAGTAGCCACCAAGAAAGATCATTTTTTCAATGATATACTTTAGGTATTATATCACTTCCTGATGTCCCTTTTGATCACAGTTTAATTAGACTGAAGATAGCTGTGAATAAGGTTCCTAATCTTGAATTAATTCTGTTTTCTGAAGGTCACACAATCCTGTCCTTCTGTCATTCTCTCCTAAACTCTGTTAGACATACGATCTTCCTCTTAAGATTATCTTCCTCATAAGATGGCTTCACTCCGCGCTGGTTAAATTTCAGAAAAGAAGCCATGAGCACCATTATCACTGCCATTGATGGAGAATCATCTTCAGTCCAGTTGTGCAGCCATGGTCTTTAATCCACTGATCCACATGCAAACAGAGGTTGTGGAATTCCTCTAAAGGGTCTGAAAATATTCACCTTCACATCCGTTGTAGAGAAATATGTACATATACTTTCACTCTCAGCCCCTCTTTCAAGACCTGCCTGAAACTGCATAAAATGCTGTACTTCCTTTACAGAAAAATTATCTGGAAGAAATGTTGCATCAGCTGGAGTTCACTAATGCACAGCCAAAAGCTGTCATTAAGTGACTGATCATGCATTAAAGATAAAGTTATAAGCTTTAAAATAGATCTGGTAAAGGAAAATTTAACTTACTTTAAATTACCTATAGAAATAACTCACCTAAACACTGACTTAATTCATTATGATCAGTGCCATTATAATACATATCAGATATATTCATAATTGCGTGGCATTTATCTTCAGTTAATGACCTGGAGGAAGGTTATTAAATAGGTTTCATCCTTTGGTTACTGTAAATGGAAGAATTCACTGAGCTGGTTTGCAATCTCACTCCTCCTGAAGAACGGTTATTGCTGAGCTGTCCTGCAGCACAACAAAGGCCTGCCAGTGGCTCTGTGAGCATTAGGTTTGACATAAAGTCACTAAATCTGTGCTCTTTACCGCTGTTGCTTGTACTGTAAGCAGCTGCATTGCTAAATCCTAGAAGGGAAGTGTGAACTTATCTCATGGCCCCAGTTTGGGAACCATGGTCCAAGAAGGTGCTTGGCCAAATGCAGCGTAAAAGAGCTCATCTTCCATGGCTGTGTCTATTCCCTTAATTTCAGTGTCCTTGGTTTCCCTAAGTCTCATCACAGCAGTGGGTGGCCAAGCAGGCTGAAAGACCTTTTGTTGCTAATAATTCACCTCCAGGTCTTTTGGTTCTCCTGGGATCTCAGTTCGAGGATGGTGGTTCCTATCATCTCTGGTACTCTTAATCCAACTCTTCCTGCCTCTAACCTGTTAATGCCTGCAGTGCAGAGAGAGCAGCTGCCTGTCCTGGCAATTAATGGCTTTTCCTTGGCTGGTGTTTTATCTATCAATCTTCCTTCTCTGGACTAATTTTAGAAGCTGGATTCAGTGCCAGCTTCACAGATGATCTTTTCATTTTGTAGAGGTGTTTGGCTTTGTTCACTAATAACTTAATTAGAGGTACTCTCCAGATTCTCTCTCTGCTTGTGCAGCCCTCGCCCTTTCTCTTTTCCCTGTGCTCTCTTTCTGTCAGACCAGTGCGTCAGAGCTCAGAGGACCTGGGGTGATGAAATGTGGGAACACTGATGAGTCCGTAGGAGGATCAAGGGCTGCAGCACCCGAGAAATGGTTTGTTGAAAGCCTCTTTCAGTTGCAGCCACATTAAAATGTCCCCTCTTGATGAAAAATGGAGGTGTTCAGGAAGCTGGGAGCTTAAGGGATGAGAGGGGACAGACGTTTCTCAGGCCACACAAAACTGGGAGGACTGGTGGTGTGCCAGATGATTGTGCTGCCCTTCAGAGACACCTTGGCAGCCTGGAGAAATGGGCTAACAAATACAAAGTCCCATGCCTGCGGAGGAATAACCCCCTGAACCAGGACAGGCTGGGTGCTGCTGGGCTGGAAAGCAGCTCTATGGGGGAGATCCTGGGCATCCTGATGGACACTGAGCTGTCCGTGAGGCAGCAGTGTGACTGAAGACAGAGAAAGCCATGGGTCTCCTGGACTGTCACCAGGTCAAAGGAGGTGCTCCTGCCTCCCAGTTCACACTGGTAAGACACATCTGGAAGGCTGGGTCTGGCACTGGGTTCCCCAGTACAGGAGAGACATGGACATGCTGGAGTGAGTTCAGTGAAGGGCCACAGAGACAATGAAGAGACTGGAACATCTCATTGATGGGGAGAGGCTGGGAGAGCTGGGACTACTCAGCCTGGAGAAGAGGAGGCTTGGGGGAATCCTGTCAGTGTAGGCAAATACCTGATGGAGGAAGTAAAAAAGACACAATCGGACTCTTTTCTGTGGTGCCCAGTGAGAGAACAATGAAATACACTGAAATACAGGAAATTCTACTTAAACATAACAAGCAACTTTCTTACTGTGAGCAAGGCTGAACACTCAAACTGGTTGTCCAGAGAGGCTGTGGTTTCTCCTTCCTTGCAGGTGTTCAAACCCAATGGGACACATTCCTGGGCAACCTCCTGCAGGTGACCCTGCTTTGAGCTAGGACCAGGCAATCTCCAGAGCTGCCTCCCAGCCTCAGCCACTTGCTGATTCTGTGATTTTTGCTATCTCTAAGGCAAATTACTTCCATTACTTTCACCAGGGTAAATTTTGTCTGCAAATATTTCTGACATTTTCTGAATTTCTACCAGAAACTGGTGTTCATTCTTCCCTTTCAGGAGCAATAACCATCTGTCCCAGCTCCCCGAATGAAAGCTTTCACCTCTTATCAGTAGGTATGGTGGGAAAGAAACAGCAAAGACTGAAAACGGCTTATTGTTTATTAATGTTTGACTGAGTTTATATCCTTTCTGAAAGTCTGCAGCCTGTGTATGCTAACTGTTCTCCTGGATATCCTTCCTATGGGTATAAATGTCTCTTTTTTTAAACTCTTTAATAAATTCTTGGCCTCAGTCAGAATTCCTGGGGGCAAGAAATCCCTAAAAACGTGTTATATTAATACAAAATATATTACTTACAAAAAAGTCTGAGTCCAGGTGTGATGGATTGTGCAAAGCCTTGCTTGGATTTTTCCAAAAATGTGACCTGAGGCCTAGGGCTGGAGGAGGGTTGTGATTTGATGGTTACCTGACCCTTGGCAGAAGAGTGTGATCCAGCGAGACTGACAGCAGCAGCCTCTCGTTCCAGCATCACTGTTTTTCTGGTTTTATTTAAACTGGAAAGGGGAAAGGGCTTGGGAAGCTGCCAGTGGTAAAGCTTTAGTCACTGACAAGGTAAAATGTACTCGAAAATACAGACAGCTCTCCTTTCACAGCCACAATCGCTTTGAAGTTGGAGCTAAACCTCTCCCCAGAGCAGGTACAGAGAGTATGGATTGCATTGAGTCCTGGCCCTATGAGGCTGGGAAGAGATTTGGTGTCTAACACGAGGTCCAGCCCTGCTGCAGGAGGGGATGGCGAAGGGATTGACTGCTTTGCATTGTTTAATTGCCCTCAGCACTGCAATCTGCAGCACTTTGCTAAATTATGGCTAATGTTCAACTTTATTTCTTTGTGAGAAACAGCAGCCAGTAATGAAGTGCAGCATTTAGTCAGTGGTAATAAATAATTCCTTTCTTAACCAGAAAACCAGGGAAAAAAAAGAGCCATAGCTGGGCAATCAGGCTCTTCTTCTTTTCTCTCAGATAACATCACCAATAAAAAACCAGGAGCTTTAAGGAGTCGATGTCCACCCAGAAGTTTATTGGTGCAACAGAGCAGGTTTTTCTAGATTTGACTCTGCCATCTTATGTTTAAACCTCAAGCCTGTTCTCTCTCAGGCATGCATTACAAAAGAGATTTTAGCTCTCTGCCCACATAACACTTTCTTCCCTCTTGCTTGAGCCTCCTGCTTGAGCCTCCTGCTCTTGGCAAGAGCAGAGTCTCCTACAGAAACAGATGTTTCTCTCTTGCCTATCAAGGACACACCGCTCTTGGGCTGAGGCTTTCCGCACGCTGGTACTTCCAGGCCTGATGGGTAAGCCATGCTCCCCTCTGGAGCTCCCTTCTTTCCCTCAGGAAACCCCTGCACCTCCTTGTGGACACTGAAAAGCTTTAGCAGAGGGATTTTTCAGCTTTCTGCTGCATTCTGTGAGAACTTTATGTTTCTCACAGAAACTATGAAAAACACTGTTAAGGGTTTTTGTAAACTATTTCTCTATCTTTGTACCTGCTGTTTTCCAAAGGACTGTTATGATATCCTAAAAGAAATATTTTGAAATGGGTGTTGAGTGGACTGACCAAACACCCTGATGGGTGGTTGGTCAGAGGTCCAATAATCTTCTGCCATGCTGGCGACTCAACTTATTAAAACCGATTTATAATTAATTAAATAAGCCATTTTCTCCGGACTTTGGTCGTGTCCTTTCTCATTGTCCCGGGCTCAACAGCGACACCTCCTGAGCAGCCCTGTGAGAAGAGACTGAAGTGAACAGGAGTTTCCCAGAGCTTTTGCTGTATGTCTGCCCTCAAGTATAACAGGGGTATCATGGGATGTGTTAAATCCCCCTGCATCAGGGACTGATTTGGCTCCCTGTAAATGCTTTGGTTGTGTGCACTGTCATTAGAATTTCCACAAACAAAGGGATCTGCTGGCATCCCCTGGCAGGGCCAAGGAAAGGTTATCAAGAAAACAATACAGACTGACTGCAGAAACTTGCTCATGGTCCCACCAGCAGCTTTCTTTGTGACTGGGGACCCTCAAGGTCCAGTCTTTGTTCAGAAAACCTTAGATTTTATGCACAAATTCAAACAGGTGACTGAAATACCCTGTAAACTCTCGCTGGCTGGTACAGCAGCAATTTGTAGGTTCTGTTAAGAATAGACCAAATGTCAAGGGATGCTGCTGGCTCTGCCTGGATCCTGGGTGTTTACTCATTAGTTCTTTGTCTGCTTTTCCCTGCAAGGTACTGCTATCAGTGTTTGGAAAGAGGGTATGCACCAGTTACTGCACTCAGCTTCCTCTGTTCTGTGCCTCATTAGTTGTAGCTCTTGGCATGTTGATAAAACATTATCTCCCAGATAAGCTGAACACACTGTGTGGTTGTCTTGACTTGTGCTGTAATGCTTGGCCTCTGCCTCTATGGGAAATAGTGGAGTGGAGAGGGTACACGATTAAATTACCTCCTTGGAGGTATTGCCTGTGTACAACCACAACAAGCACTGGTGTCTGAGAGGGGATTTGAAGACGAGCACTGAGAGGTGTCCAGGTGTCCCCTTCCTTGCTGGGGAGCACATGTACAGTGTCCTGGACTGGCAGCTGAGCAGTGGCAGGGACAGCAGGAGACCTGGTTTAAGAGCCAGCTGTGCTGGACTGGGAAAGCAAACACCAGCTGGGGAGGGTCATGCTGAAATGGGCATGAAACAAAGGACCCCTCTATATTTGATATTCTCATGACTTGCGAGAATTTGGTGCTCTCTGGGCCACTCAACCATTCTGCCTTTCTGCAACACTTTGCCACTACATTTAGGCTTGTCCAATATCCAAGGAGTGGGAGCACCTGGCATTTTGGTGCGGTCCAGAGCACATAATGAAGGAAGCTGAGGCTCACCAAGGTTTGAAACTACGTTCTTGGTGTATGTGTGCCAGTAAAGCAGCAGAAGTCATTCCCTATGAGCCCTCTATGTGCTTTCTCTGCTGTTCCTGCACTGGTTTCCCAGTGCAAACACAAAACAGGTGGGACCTTTTCTGCAAGCTTCTCAGTGATGCAGGGCTGTCAGCATTAATACAGCAGAAGAAGCTGCACAACCATCTGCAGCACTGACAGAAGCCAGGCTTGATCCATGAGAGCACTGTATGTTTTTAGAAAGGATCAGAAAACCAGCTTACCAAGGAGTAAAACAAAAGAGCTCATAATTTAGTACCCTCATCTTTCCATTCCTTCTCAGGATATGTATCTGGACCCTGTAAAGTTCTAGCTTTTCTTTTATTCAGCTCTCTAGAGGATGAAATGTCTGAGATCCCCACTCCAATGAGATAAAGGTGGCTAATTCACAGGTAGTGCCACTGCAAAGAGCCCAACCCTCTCTCAGGCCTCCGAGCAATCCGTGTTTGGTGATCTCTGCAGATGGCTGAAGTGGCTCATCTCCTCTCTAGCAGAAGTGTTTTATGTTCTCCATAGGGGGGGAAAAAGGAGAATAACTGCATAAATTACCACTGCAAGCAATCTCTTCCGTGTCTTCCCTGTCTACTCAGCTCCTAAAGGACTAGTATATACTGACTCTAATCAGGCTTGTCTGCTCGTGTCAGGAATTTCAACAAGAGGAAGGAGAGGAGATACTCTGCCTTCCAAGCAGCAGAAAGCCTCCTGCAGCAGAGGTTGCTCCTGGGGGGCTCAGGCCCTTTCCCCTCATTGATCAGAAGAAAAAGTCACTCCCAGGCATTACCCACTTACCTCGGCCTTTGCTTTCAGCAGTAACAAGACCCCAACTCTCTCCTGCTGAGTGTCCAGCTTATATTTTAACAAGGCTGATTTTCAGCTGGGAGATGCCTGGTGCTGCCTGGATATTGTCCTGCTTCTCCCATTGCCCAGGCTGGGCTGAGTGTGACCATCTTCATGTAACATAAGCCAGTGTAACCACAGCAAAGTGGCAGAACTTCACTCTCTATTCTCAGTGCAGGGAAGCAGGATCATGAAAGTGCTCTTTACAGGTTTCCTGCCCTAATCCAGGGAGAAATTGCTCTCATTGTTCACTGAAGTTAGGGAATTGTAGGGGTTTGTACTTTCCTTTAAAGAGCTTGCAAGCCTTGCAGAGGCAGTGCCTGTGTTCTGTGTTTTAGCACCTGCAAAAACCACTCAGATCAGCAACTTGCCAGAGTTACAGAATACATAAACCTGGTATTTTTGCATCTGTTTAGTATGGGCTGTTAGTGGGAACCAGCTGAGTAGGTTCATGTCGTTTTTGCAGGAGAAAACAGATGACACAAAATCCCTCTCCTTGTATTTTTAAAAGGAGGCCAAGAGAAGCCACCTCTCTCTCCTGCATAAAACATTCAATAGTGCCTGAGCTCGTTATTTGGCACATTTTTTTTATAAATCTCTGGAAGCAATGAGTGCAGATGGGAAAAACTGCAGCCTACCAGCCATGAGACACTCGTTTGGATTGACCTGTCCCCTCCCACAGCTTCAGCTGCAGTGGGACCAAGCAGCCCCTTCAGACTGGGTGTGCATTTAGAACTGCTTTCCCTGCTATCAGCTGGTACTTCCCAGCCCTCTCACAAGCCATGAAGATATGGGAGCTGTCTGGGGAGATGGGATGAAGCAGAAAATAAGAAAACACCAATATTGAGTTGTTAAATGTTGTCTGAACGGCTGGAGCACAGCTCGAAAATGAAATGCCACTCGCGACTGCACTTGGAGTGAGAATATGGTATTAAATTGTGAGAATACTGCATCAAATTGTCTCCTTCTTCTACTTGGGCACCACCTGCTGGCATGTAATTAAATTAGCATCATCAGCCAGATATTAAACTCCGCAGTCCCTGAGAGTATGCCAGGTCTCTTCCAGATTATTAAGCAAGGCAGACGGGAGAATTTTTCAATCACCTCATGCACACCCTGTACCAGGATTTAGTTACTGTAAATATAACTCCTTGTACATCCCTCCTCTTTAAGTTTGTGGTGATTTCTTATGGTGAATGTCTTTGGGCACTACTTGCTCTTGGCATGTGCATGGGAAGCCAGGCATGTGCATGGCATAGGCACAGCCACAGTGCTCATCTCAGCTCTCAGTGCTTCTCATCCCACCTGCAGAGTACCCCTGGACCTGCCAAAACACAGACAGGACCAGCATGGGACTGGAAGGACAATCATAGAATGGTTTGGGCTGGAAAGGACCTTAAAGCCCATCTCGTTCCACCCCCTGCCATGGGCAGGGACACCTTCCTCTATCCCAGTTTGCTCCAAGCCCCATCCAACCTGGCCTTGGACACTTCCAGGGATGGAGCAGCCACAGCTTCTCTGGGCACCCTTTGCCAGGGCCTGACATACCTGGGAGCCAAGGCTGTGTAACTTCCTATAATCTCAAAATATGAAACGATGGGACTGAGAAATACCAGCACACCTTCCTCAGGCATCCCAGAAGGAGCCACAGCATGAGAATGGCCCAGGGAGCAGATTCCAGCAGGGGAGATCTGCAAGAGGGATACCAGAAGAGAGTGGTCATTCCTAGGAGCTGCAAATAGGTTTCTGGGAGTTTTGACTTCATGTCTGACACAGATTCATCTTTCTTTGCAATGTTTCATGCAGTAACAGGAATAATCCCCATGCTCAGCAGTGTAAGCCCACTCAAGCTAGCCTGGCAGCATGGAGCTTATCTGCAGTCTTTAGCAATGGTTTGCATCAGCTCTTCCTCTGCCCTTGGCAGAATATTTCCTGCAGCCAGGGCTGGTTTTGCACAGGTACAAGTGGCTTCCTACCAGCTTCTTCCAGCTGCAAAATGGGGAGTGTGCAGGCAGGGCAAAGGAGAATACAGAGAATGAAGACAGGGACATATTCGCAACATGGGGATCAGCAAGTCTTCCTCTTCAGGAAGTCATGTATGCTGCTGTCCCTTGCAAGAAGGAACAGACAAGTTTTCTGGCTGGTGACTCTTCCCAGGAGTGCAGAAAAGAGAAAGGGCAGATAACAGAGCCAACTTCTTTCCCGGGGCACCCAAAGTCATGCTGTGGTGCATATATTGGCGGTGGGGTAAGAGATGACACATAGTACCCAGTGCTCATCCTAAGATGCTTCCTACTCAGCTTTTGGCTGAGAGCTTCACAGCTGGTTCCCAACATGCTGTTCTGTTTCTCCACATTGAGGAGAAAAAGGATAACCAGGACTTGAATCTGGAAGGCTGAAGGGAAATGAGAGTTGACATCCAAATTCCTCATTGCTTGCAAGATGTGTGTACACCACAGGAGGAAACAAGCCAAGAAGAAATAAAATTAAAAACTGTGCTTGTGAGAAATTATGCTGAGAGTGAAAAAGCTCCAAACTATCATTTTTGCTGCAATCTGCTGTTGAAGGCTTGTGGTCTCACAGGACCCCTGGAGCTGTGGGAGAGCAGTGTCAGGTGGCTCTGCAAAGGGGTAGGGAAAGCCTTGCGAGACATATGGGAGCATTTATACGTTATCTGCCTTTAGCTAGCTGCAGAAATGTGTGATTTTTATAAACGGGGGGGCTTTTGGGAACCTCAGCCTTGCTGCAGGGCAGATATTTGTCCATTTTCTTGGCTATGAGCTCAGGGAGACAAGAACAGCTCACTAAAGCCAACATGTGTGTGAAGCTCCCCTGGACCTAAGGGACAGGCTCCCAATGGGATGAGGCAATCTCAAAACCTTATCCCAGTGTGAAATCCAGCTTGTCTGAGCAGCCAGCTCCCATTTCCTCTGCATGAGATGCACATATAGAGCACATAAATAATAATGGTGAGAGAAGGGTGCATGGCCAAGCACACCCCTGCCATGTGCCAGCCCCATCTGGGAGGCCCCTGGATGAAATGCAGCCCTTACACCATGGAGGAGAAGCCCCTGGGAGAACAAGAGTGGGTGCAAAGGCAGCTTTTGGGACCTGAGTTGCTGGTGTTGGGTGTTCCTGGGGTAGCCATGGAGAGAAAGGCCATCCTGGACCTGACCTGAACTTTTCAACCCTGATACCCTGGCTACCTTACTAAGGACACAGGGCTCTCAGCAGCACTTACAGTGCTTTATTCATTAGCTCATTTACTCATTAATTCGTCGATAAAGAGCTTGAACAAAAGCCCTGCTTTCATGGTGCTTATAAGCCTCTACAGAGGAGAGAGGCCCATGGCAGTCAGGTGTCCCAAATACAGAACTGTCACTTGGGGGCTGCCCAGGGATGTGACCTGCTCCCCAGGAAGAGCTCCTCCTCGTACCAGGGGCTGGGAGATGAAGTCTATTGAGAAATTATGAGAAAGGAGGGTAACCAGGAGACAGTAGACTCACTTGTGTTTCCCTCTGCTGAAATGTCTGTTGGCATAGGGATGATTACAGGGCCACAAATCTGGGTAAGGAAAAATGCAGGTGAACATCATTCCCAATTTAAAGATGGCAAAAGGAGGCACAGTGCTGGCATCTATCACCAGTTCACAGCTCCTGCATGTTACCTTTTTCAGCAGCATCTTTCTCAGGAGCCTTCTGAGAAGGCAGAGAACATGGTCCAAAGCCTCTAGATAAGAAATAAGGATGCCCAGTTTTAATTAAATTTTTGTTATTAAAATTCACTCAGAAGGTAACTTTGCAAAAAATTATCATTTCCTGAAGAATTCTTTGTGAGAAATAGACGCTTAAGGCAAAGTAGAAATGCTTCCTCCTTTATCAAGCAAGGGAACAGAAATCCAGGCATTTAAAAGCAACTTCTGGGAAGGACCGTGCAATGTGTAGGATGTGTAGAGCTGCAGGTGGGATTCATGCAGAAGGAACAGAGGAATGACCTGAAGTTGATGACAGAATTTCCTGACAGTCGTGCATCTCTGCTTTTACTTGGCGGCCCTGTGCCTTGTATTTTATGACATTCAAAGCTGTTTCAGGTCCTCATATGGGTAGGAGAAAAGTTCTCAAAATGGTCAGAAAAGGGGATTTTTCAATTAAAATCCTGAAACCTAGACTCCTTCAGCATGAAGAAATGCATATCTCTATGTCCTCCCTGTAGTAACAACAGTCCTCCAGCTCTTAGAGAGACACAACCAGCCTTGCAAAATGCTGCTGCTCCAGAAATTGTATTTAGGATGAAAACTGCATTCCCATCTGGAAGAACTTGGCCTTCCCCGGTCATTGTTATTTCCTGTGGTCTGAAGGAGATGGTTAAAGAAGTGCAGGTGGAAGCACCGAGATGCTGTATGTGGTAGAGCTGCAATTTCTCTGCCACATTTGCCCAAGCGGGAGTGATGCAGCTCCTAGTGGCACCGGGCAGTGGCCCTTGGAAGGGAACAAACCCTCTGCCAGCTGCAAGCCTGCCTTGCTTTGTCCATAATGACTAGCACAGGCAGGAGTTGAACATGCCTCCAAGGCAGCATATGAGAGAAAAAATAATCAGCCAACAGTGAAAAGGATTTTAAATATAGTTTGTGAGCAATAAGACTTTCCCATGCTGGCTCAGTCTGACAACCTCTCCTCATACAAATTTCAGTGAGGGTTTACCCTAGTGAAAATACAGTGAAAGGCTCTCTTTTATATGTTTTTTAAAGTCTGTGCAACCAAAAAGCTCTTTGAAGCCCCAGAAATTGTAGACATTGTCTAAAAACATCTGCTTCTCCTTTTCTGCTGTATTTTTCCTCAATGTGAAATGAAACCAATCAAGCTCTTGTTATGGAGGGGAGGCAGGATGGCCCTGTGCTGACAGCCAGGGTTATGGACTGGGACTGGCTCTACTGGGAGGGGTTGGTGGCACCTGCACAAACCAGCAGTGCTCGGTTTCCAAAAGCCAGGCTCTGCTTCCCCTGCTGTGATATGTGGGATTTGATCCAGCGTGCTCAGGCAGACCAACGTGGCTGCAGTTGCTTCTCCAGTTATTTGCTGTCCCCAGCTGTGGAGCTCAGCTCCTTGTCCTCTCCTGCAGGTCTGGATGGGGAATTCTCTCTGGATGGCTGATGCTGGAGGGCACATCTGCCTGCTGCTTCCCAAAGCTCAGTCTCAAGAGGCTTTTCCTTTGGTTCAGCCACATCTGTGAGGGAAAGGAGAGCTTGATGGATAGCAGTGCGTCCTCAGAGAGCCCAAGGAGCTTCCCACACCATCCCCATGCCCCTAGCAAGGGAAGAACATGCTGGCTAGCCCACATCCATCACATAGATCACTTTGAGTTTACTGTGTTCAAGCAAGCTGGAGAGAACAGCTGTGGATTTGTCATTTAAAAGCATTTTAATGAGAGGAAGCTCATTTTTCAGTGCAAAAGCAGAAGCTCAAGGAAATATTACAAACTGTGAGCATTACTTTCTGCTTCCTTCACAGCAGGTCTGAGCCATCTTATCTGGTGCATTATGAAAAAATTATTTTAGATTTTCTAAAAAAAAAAACCAACCCAGGAATGATAGTGCAGCTACCTTGCTGCTTCTCCCAGGAGGTAATTGCTTAATAGGAACATCTCACTGCGTCAAAGAAAAATAGAATAACCAGGCCCTTTAGATCTTCTCCCTAGCTGTTACCTACAAGTATCCACAGCTGCTGACAGTAATTTCTAGCACTCTAGCTTCTTATATACCACAGTACAAGAATATCATCACCATAAGCAACCTCATTGTGTAAGAAAATAGTATTTACTAAGCTGGAGTTGATTCCACAGTGATAGCCAGAGTAACATGTTCTATGCTCCAGGAGAATCAGAGCTGATCCACCCTCAGTGGCAGCCAGGGCTGGCACCCACCTGGAGGTGATGGGTTCCTTTTGTGCAGGTACCTTTCTGCTGAAAATCCAGCAAGCACAGACGGCAGGGATCAAACATGCAAGGGGAGAGAGCTCGGAGTTCCTCAGGTGTTGTTTTTGCACCTGAACCCCTGGGCTGAGCAGCAGGTGAAGTGGAAGGAATAAGCATCCAGACCAAAAGCACATCTTCAGGAGGAAGCACATTTAAGCAGAGGATAAATTGGAACATTTTATGTAATTCTGGAAAACCAGCTCAGAGGCAGTGCTAGGGCAAGTGAGGGGGTCTCTCACTGCGGCCCAGTGTTCCCACAATCACCCAGGGCAAAGGTGGTGTTTCACAGCATCAGTCAGCCTCTCCCCAGCACCCCTACCCCTGCACCAGGTGTGACTCCTGAGCTGAGGACTACTGGAAGGGCAGGGACTGCCAGAGTGTCACTCCTTCGCTTCCTTAGCCCTTTTGTCTTTCTGATGTCCAGCCTCAGCTTTCAGTGATTCTGATTTTTACAATGGCATCCTGATTTCTGCTCTCCTCAAGACAACTTCACATAGCTCTTAATCAGGTCTCTAACTGCTGCTGCTGCTGGCTGCAGACCCCCTGTTCTCCAAGGGACTTGCTCTCATCTTGCTGTGTCAGGCAGAGTGAGCACTGAAAGCAGAACAGAGCTCTTAGTCCATCCCACGGCGTGCTCCTGGACTCTACACTGAGGTCTTCCTCACACTGGAGGTGGGAGCTGGAGACTCCTTACGCTGGATGTCTGGTGACTGAGAGGCAGCACTGATGTGCAACACCTGCAGCATAAAAACATATTTGGGAAAATGAACTGGCAGGAGGTGGGAAGCTCAGTGTAAAATTCTATGCTCACCTTGAGGATGAAAATCAGTGTGTTCTCTATTAACTCACCTGAATTCTTCCCTCCCCATTACCCTGACAGCTCCATCAAAGCAGTGCAGCTGATTAGATTTCTGTATGGAGATGTGAGGAGTGATGGTTTGGCATTCAAAATGGGTACAGTTGATGCACCAAGGAAGAAGTTTGGGGGAGAGAGACTTAGAAGTAAAACAGGAGGATTTTAGGATGAAGATTCAACCTCCTCAAACCACACACACCCAGAAACACGAGGGAAATAACTTTTAATGTAAAAAAAACCTAGAATGATGTCAAAGCAAATAGCAATGCAGCGTGAGCTGCATCTAGTGGCCGAGGAGAGCAGTGCTTGGCTTTGGAGGAGCAGTCCAACCTGGTAGGAAAAGCGACAGGCTGATCCAGGAGTGGAACTAATGCTTCCCTCCCTGCTGCTCACAGTGGGACGCAACAGCAATCATCCTGCCTGAGGAAAAGCAGCAGCTCACACTGAATCCCATCTCAGCATTTTAAACTACACCTGTTCTGGAGGTGCCACAGGTGCCTCCTGACCCAGGTTTGCAGCAGCCCTCAGAGCCTGGAGGGGACCCATCTGGGATCAGCTGCAATGAAACCAGGCTGGTGCTGCTGCACCACCCCAAACAGGGCAGCATGGGCAGGAGATTTGGGCAGAAAGGCAGGAAACACAGAGGAGGCAGTTTCATGCACTAGTGAAGACACGCAAAAGCTGCCATCACAGGGTAAGCCAGTCCCTGCAGCTTCATATTCTGCTCAGGGCTGTGTAATCTCTAGCTGCAAGTTATTAGGATCCTCTGCATTTCCTCTTCTGAATTTTGACAGTATACTGATAACTCAATTTGAAAGCCAAGGTGTTTCCTTGACACAGGACTTTTTCTAAACAAAAGGCAGAGTACATCAACCCACAGCACAATTCATTACCCTCAACTCAGAATGTATAACATGTCAGGGGTAAAGCTGTGAAGTTTTGATTTATAAAGGCTAATCAAGCAGAAAGCTATTAGCCGAGGAGCAATGGATTATTAAATAAAATGACAGGAGAAACACTGTCAAAACACCTAGTTCTGACACTTGGAACATATAATTGCTCTTCTTATCTGTCCCAAGTCTTAGCTATGAAAGTTAAAGCAATCCCTCCAGCTCAGACACAATTTTAAACACAGTGAGGACTTGATCCAGCATCTATTTAAGCATTTAGAGCATGGCAAGTAATTTGAAACTGAATAATATCGCTGAAGGGCTTTCTCAGAATACTCAGTGAGTTCAAAAATCAAGACCTGGACACCACCTGCTGCAAAACTTTCAGTAAATTGCCCTTGACTGACAGCAGAGTCCGTTTGGGGGGCACAGCCTGGAGGGATGTGGCACAGCCCATGACAGAGTGCAAGAACAATATCTATGGTCTTAAATATAATACCTGAGCAGGCAGCTAACCAAGCAGAGATTCCACATGATATGACTCCCTACAGCCAGCCCACCTTCACTTAAGTGATTCTAGTCAGGTAATGTCCTACAGCATTTCTCAAATAAGACAAATTTGACCATAAAGCAAAAAAAACCTCCCACCATGCTGCTCTATCTATTCAGCCAATTTTCTCATAGGGCCCTCCCCAGCTTTCCCTTCCCTTCCACCTGGGCCAGACTGCTCTTATAGCTCTAACTCACTGTCTGATAACCAGCTGACTTTGGAGACTCCTCCTTCTCTCCTACCCTAGTCCCCTCTGAAAAAGAAGAAAGGCACCACCCTTCCTCTCCAAAACGCTCCCATCTGCCTTTTTAAGGGATTGTCACTCCCAGCCACATCAGTGATTGACTTTGATTCCTAGATGACTGGCATCAGCTGAGGAAGGGAGGGATCACTGATCCATCAAAGGTAAAGCTGAGCACAGTTAACAAGGAGGGTTTACCAGCTTGGGCTATAGGAAGTTCTGCTCCAGGCCAAAAGCCTTCTCAGTTGAGGAGTGCTGCGGTATGGTTCTCTTGGAGCACAGCAGTAGGGTTGGCTGGAAAGAAACAGTTGCATTTTCACTTCATTTTTGCTCTCAAAGATCAAGGTACAGCAAAGCTCTGTTTCTTGCAGTGATCAGCCTTCAGGATGAAGGAGCCAGTGCACTGATTTTTCTTCTCGCACAGTAAGTTGATCTTAAACCTTTCCTGAGTATTTTCCTTAGTTGAAAGGCTGACAGTGTTCGAATCCGCTGCTATCAACCAGGCCCACAATTTAAGTTCTGGGTTGTGTTCGGTTGTTCATATAAGACAACTTTGTTTCCTAATTTTCATGGATGCCTAAACACAAACACAAATACTGATCCTAGTGACTCTGGAGTTACCCTGAACATCAGGTATCCCAGACTTTCTGCAAGGTATTTAAGACTCTGAAAACCTTCCTCTAGCACATTTTCCTGTGTCCAGGGAAGTAGTTTCCCCTTAGTATAGTGAATGCATTCTTGTTCCCTTTGTTTCACAGAAGGGTTCTGCTGTCACAGGTGGATTAGTGCTGTATCTCTCCCCTTTGTATCAATTTTCTTAATCAATCAGCCTGAGATCTGTTGGTTTTAAGCCCTGAAATATTCTCCTGGCATGCCTAACCTGAGCAGCTGTGTGGCTTCTGGGGACCTTGGGAACCATAGAAGGGGAGGTTTGTTCGTGTCTGTGTAATAAGGGCACTAACAGGTGGAAGGAGAGAGAAAGGACATGACAAAGTCTACTGATACCACTCCCATGCTGGTGGAAACAGTCTGTGAATGGTCACTCAGCTTCCTCTGGTTGGTGGATATCTGTGGCAAGGGAGAATATTGGTGGCAAATCTCTCAAATAAGGTTTTCTCTTAAATCAATAAAACTACTTTTCTTTGAAAGGGATTCCTTGGCTGCTGCCACACAGTTCACACCGGGAGAGAAAAGAGCCATCAGGTTTAGATGTCAACAGTGTCATTTTAATGGAGGCAAGACATGTCAGTCCTGATCACATTTCTGGCAAGACCAGAATGAGATGGGACATTGATTCTGTCCCTATTTGCTGGGGAAAGTCTCTCCAATGTTGGCCGACCAGAGAGTTTTGCTGCTCTCTGACACTACGGTCTTGGCTGGCAATTGAAACCGTCAGGCCTATGGGGAGACATGGAAATCTGCCCAAATTTCCTGCCTAGATGTCTGTCCCTGGCTCCAGCACAGGGGATTTCTACTGCGAACAGTTTCCATCCTGTCCCTCGCTGCAGAGGGCTCTGCAATCCAGCAACCAGTCCCTTTGCTCTACCTGTACATCTCCACAACAGGAACTGTTTCACTTTTATCCTGGAGTAAAAAAATTCACTTTGGCCCAAATAACTGAGTAGTTTTAATTTTCAAATGGCTTTATCAGTCTGAGAAGGATGATTAAATGTGCTGGGGATTACAGCCGGGATGTCTGAGCTGCAGGAGAAGTTTGAGATTCCTTCACAGCCCACTGGAGAGCATGTTTTAAGTACGCTGAAAATGAAAGGTTAGTGCTCTAAAAAGGGTTCAAGAGCATTGATACCTTCAGCCTGAGGATGTCAAGACAACATTGTGAAATTGCATCAATACGTTGAAGAAATAAGGTGCCATTATGGCTGCAGCACCAAAAGCAATGTAATGGCTCTTCTTTGCAATCAGCAGGTTAAAGGCTTTCTCTGAACTGCAGTGCCTCAGTGGAAGATGTTTATAATGAGCCTGGCATGGTGAAGTCTGTCACAGCTTATTCAGTGTCTGCAATAAAGCAGAGCTGCCTCAACAGTCCCTAGTGAAGTATTTTTCCGGCTGAAAATACTGTTACAGCACATTGAAACTGTAAGTGGGAGAATGAGAGGATTTTAAAGCATATTTAGGCACCGGAGTTCTCATAGGTAAAAGGGGGAACTTCTCATTGTGGTCTTTTTTTTTGTTTTGAAATTGTTTTGGCAAGTGTAATTAAAGTCAAAAGCTGGAAAAGGCTTTTCTTCAAAAAAAAAAAAAGCATTCAGTGTTTCAGTGGCCTCCACTATGTTTTCCAGTCTCCCTGCAGTAACCTGGCCAGAACACAGAGTCCTCCTTTGCTGAATATCCCAGGTGTGCTACAAGAGCATTAATGTGTTTTTCAATTTTACTGGACCTTTGGGAGAAAGGTATGGAAACCAAACATACCACTTAGGCTTCTTGTGAGAGCTATTACTAAATCAGCTCATGGTTTTTCCGAAGATTGTGTGCCTAGTTGGCTTTTCTATTCTAATTCAAGAGGGAAAGGAAGCTGGAATTGTGTGGCCTTCATTCTCTCTTCTATTTGTACATGTGTCTCGGGAGGTGAATTATTTATGATAATGTAATTACAGACGTGAACAAACAAGTGCATTGTATGTTTTTCGCCCCAAAGAAGCTGCAGTTTGTGATCGGGACACTAGATGGTAGTGTCAGTCCAGAAACATTTCACTGATGTTTGACAATGCAGTGACACTAAATCGCGGCTGTTTCAGTGGGGTTTGCTCCTTGCAACACGAAATTTGAGGTGAATAAGTTGTGATGTTGTAACGTTATTCAGACCCAAAATTTTGCAGTTAGGTTCGAAAGCTGTAAACAATTTCCAGCTGTCTTTCAGAAACGGAGATCTTGAGTTTGATAATTTTGCGGTTAACCTTTACTGCTCTACATGAAAACCAGTGAAATCACTATTTCTGGTGGTGTGAGCACAAATTCTGATCAGAAAAGAAACCCAGACCCTTGATATCTCAATCACTGACACCAGTGATGTTAAGGAAGATCCACAGCCATGTTCCTGCTTGCTTTATTCAGTTATGTTTCAGTGTGAGGTTAGTAAAAAGTGCATATGAGATGTGGAAATCACCATTTTAAATTATTAGATATCATAGATTGACTGAGAAGTTAATCCAATTCTGACTGGAAATAGAATGCAAGGATAAATCAGGCATATGTTTCTCCTAATATGACCATTTTGGTTTCAACAAATTGCAAACTAGTATTGATTTCTATACATAAACTACCAACAAAAAAGAATTAGAAAACTTCTCAGCAACCTGAAAAGTCAATATCAACCAAACTAGAATGGCATTTAGGAGAGGGATGCTCTGCTGATGAAAATAAATTGCAGTAAAATAGCTTCTCACTTGTAATTTTTATCTAATATCATATCAGGTCTGTAATCCTTTGCAAGTGTCATCCAATGCATCACTAGTGACTGCAGAAATGTGCAGAATTAATAAAGAATGTGCCTGGGTTTGGAATAGCTCCAGCCTTCCTGAAAGGTTTCGGTTTGATGTATGATATTCCACTGATGAAAGTATAAAATCTATTAATTCATAAAGTGAGTCTTATTCTTGAGTTCCAGCAAAAAAAGCCCTTTGCTCGAGGCCCCAGTTTCATACCATGAATTATCTTTATCCCAGCAGGCATCTTCAGCTGTGAAACTGTGTGGTTGTGTCACAGCACTTCTGACAGGAATGGCTATGGAGTCGCAAACATGGATTAGAATAAAATCTGGTTTAATATTTTGCTTTAAACAACCTTTAAACACCTGAAGGAGAGGAAGGGAGTAGTGGGTGTGAATTGCCTGGCTGCAAATAAAGGGAACTCTGGTGGGGAGTACAGATAGGGATGACTGGTGTGCTGTGAAATAAATGGGCATGGCAAAAAGCCAAAACATAACAAATATTCCCCGGAATATATGGGATTAGTTTCTCTGGAGATCCTTTCTGTTCTGTTGTCCTGCTCCCCGAATGTTACTGTCCCAGTATACGATAAGCATTCATAATTTTTAAGGAAAGTGGAAAGAGAAAGGCTTTCTCACTAACACGGGCCAATCATCATTTTGCACTGAACAATCTTCCTTTCCTACGTTTTGGTTTCTCCCCTGGTTTAGAGCAGAGGATGGAGTGGGTGGGTGGGAGAGCCCATAGGGATGGACATCAGCAGAGCACAGCATGTGTGATCCATCCATAAAAACACACATAAAAAACACATCCATAAAAACCACTGTCATCCCAGTGCCACTACATCCCTGTGGAGCAGGTGGTCTCTGAATGCATCTGCTCAACTCTTCTAATGTTTTGCTTGAAACTGGGAGTTCTGATCTCTTCTCCCTTGACAGGTCCTGTGTCTCTCTCAGGTTCAGCAGAAAGTGAGACCCAGCAGGATGTTCCTTGCCTTCCTGGAGACCTCTTCAAAGTGCTGGACTGTCTTTTTTCAAAGGAATTTTAAGCAATCTGTAGCTCCTTCGGTAACCTACTCTACTAAGCTGAGAAATCCCTACTAGACAAGTCCCACTGTAATTTTTAGGCTCAAAAGTTATAAACCAGTTTGTTGTACTGGTTCTGCATGGATATGAGCTCTTGCTAAGGATGGGCGGTTGTTGCTTTCAGTCAGATGAGGGTATTTCAAGTTCAACACAGACTTTGTCAGCCTGGAGCTCAAATTTTTATCTACTTGTGCCCAATTGCAAACAACAGCAGCTCTATCCCTTCGGTGAGAAATATTACTGTTTGACTGGTATCACAGTTTGAAAATAAATTAAACTGAGAAGCAAGTGCTGTATATGACCAGACAAAGAAAAAGTTCAGGAAGCCTTTCTGTATCTTCAGATCAAGATGAACTTCGATAAACTTGGGTTATTAAAAACACAAGCAACATTTATCTTCCTCTTTTGACTTGCAAATTAACCTAAACTCACATAACCAAATCTGATGGGAATTTATTTTCAGCTGTAGAGTTCACCACAGACTTAAAAGACAAAATCATAATTGCATATTGTGGACTGCTTCTGCTGCAAAAGTTTCCAGAGCAAAAGCCTACTTTAGTGAAATGGGGTTGTAAACTAAAAGAACAGTTAGAAATGCAGAATTGGATGTTGCTCATTCAAATGCAGTAAGGATTTTGATTTGGATCCTTTCTCCTTCCCTTTGAAATGCTATTTACCTACATCAGAGTTTAGTAAGGTTAATGTGTTAGATGTTCCCCCAGTGTAAATTCTATCAGTGGGAAGAATAGTGCCTGAATAAAGTCCTCCAGCTCTATTCATTTGCTTTCAATGTGTCAAATTAATTTTGCCACATGGGTAATAAAAGCTGTGCTTCTGTGTATTTCTGTAAACATTGTACGATTTAGAAAGTGTTTATGATTTCTTTCAACAATGAAACTTAAACTGTGCGCAGTCCAATACTGGTGAGTAATTTCAGAAGTGACTGAGGCATGTAATTGAGTTTGTCAGTGTAATTGTATTTTGGAATAGATAGTGGTGTGGTTTTTTTCAGTTGTTAGTGAGTCTCGTATTTAGTGTGCTGATTAATTCTATTAGAGGAGTTAATTAGACTGAGAAGGTGGGGGTGAGGATGGGTACAAATCACTTTAAAGCACTGCATTTAACTCAGAGTTGATTATTCTGTGCACAGAAAAATGCTGCCTCTCCCTGTTTTGGATTCATGCATGTGATTAGACCTCATCAGTGCAGCCCCACACCTGTGCCAAGGACAGACAATGAGTATGGATGCAATTCTCTCTCCTTTCAAGTGTGAACTTCCAAATTAAGGCACTGCAGGGTACAGGGATGACCAGACTTCAAAATAATAAGCTCCTGTGTATACTCTGGAATAATAAAAATAATAATTACAATATCTATATTTCTGGCACAGCCTCCTCATATTGTTTCCTGTAAAGAATAAAAGGTAATAAGGAATAAACACGCATCACTTAAGGGCACTCTCTGGCTTTGCAGACTTCAGAAGAACTTGGGCTCCAGTCTTGACATGGGAGATTCAGAAAGAGGGGATGGAGAATTGAAAGAGCCTCCTCTAAAGCCAAAATATGCAAAATAAATACAAACACAATAGATTTTTAAGCAGCAGTTAGTGTGTAATTTTTTAATTACCTGGAATATTTCCAATCACACAAACACAAGACACTGACAGGAGAGCATTAAAACAGGCCTTGAGGCATCAACTGAGCTGCACAAAAAGTCAAGGCCCTTTATAAAGCCAGCGTACAATGCTGGAAGATGGTGTAATTTTCTGGAAAACAATCTCAGTCTGAACAGGCATAAAGGAAAGATACTGTCAAATGAAACATTGGTCAGGACTACACAAAATCCAAGTAGGCACATTTGCAAAGAATTGTGAGGCCGTGTCAGGGAATTGCTCCCAGGCTGCCTGGTCAGGCCATTACAGCACTGTCAGTAAAAATGCCTTGTATCTCCCAACTCCTTCCCTGTGCAGATAAAGCAGCTGTGGTCAGTACAGGGCATGTTTTAGTAAGATTCAGAGTGGTAACATCTGGCAAATTCACATGTCATGAACTGCTCCTTGCCCATGTACAAAGAGCCCCTGTTCCCATGCCTTTTTGTTTCCCTTAGATAATGGCTTTTCTGCAGCAGAATCCGACTGATAAGTTATTGGCTGGGAATGGCAACGTGGCTCACAATGGCACCGTAGGAAGAGACGATCAGAAACTTTCAGCATTGGGAAACTTCACATCGGAAGCCAGCTCTGATAATCCTGCTGAAAGGAGAAGAACTGGCAAGTTTCTCTCTGCAAAACAGAAGGAAAAGGAAAAAGGCTCTGGAAAGTCACAGGAAGATGAATAAAAACTTCTTGTCACCAGCCTCCTTCCGCTGGTCCTGGGAAGGACCTCTCGGCTGCCTCCCACCAAAGGGTTGTGCTCCACAATGTCAAAGGAAACAGGCAAGGGGGCCAGGGTTCTCCCTCTGAGACCTCAGCTTGCTGGAGACACTGTGAGTCTTCTGGAAAGAGTTATAAGAGCTGTCAAAGCCACTCACCTGTACCAATAAAGCTGTTTAGTTCAGGTTTGTTGGTGGTGTATGGACAGCCTGATAGATGTAGCTGGATGTGGACAAAGACCCATTCCCTGATCTTCTGGAGCTGCTGTTCCACTTCTCTCCAGGGGCTTTGCTGTGGGTTTGACTTGCAGTTAATAGGAAATGGAAAAGGAAGACTGAAGTTAGACAACAATCTTCCCCACTGCTGACCTCCTCTTTAGGAGCAGTCATCTCCATCCATCCACTCCTGTTCCCAGCCCTGTAGAAGGGAATTTGAAGAAGGATTTCATGTGGTCTTACAGGACATAGGTGGCAGTGTGGAGTGATGGCCAAAAGGGATGTGCAGGAGTTCTGGGACAGTCAACGTGTGCCCCAACAGCTATGACAGTCTGTGCTCCCTTCAGCCCTCTGCTCCCTGTCCCTACCCTGTCACCCATGTCCTTTGGTCTCTTTGTCCTCCTCTGAGTAGCCTAAGCAGATTGAGAAACGCTTTTCTTTGAATTAGATGATACTAAAAATGAATTATATCAAGTACAGAGTGCCAAACACACAGCTCATTTTTCTTACAGCAACCTGTATTATTTTTACAGTTTACATTACAAAAATAGCTGTAGTTTGCATGCCAAAGTTCATCTGTTCAAATAAACCCTTTAGCTCCTTTCTTCAGTGACATCTCCCAATAGGTGGATTGTTTCAGCCATGGTGGCTGTTCTACATGTCACTCCAAGCACTTTTCCATCCACTCCCTGGGAACCAGAGATGGGATTTAGCTGATAAAAACTCTGAGCTGAGCAAACAGCTGGCAATGAACTGATTTTTTTTTAAATACTGCTCCTTGTCTGTACAGAAACAATTGCAGTTTATTTCTGCCAGGAGGCTGATGGAGCTGAGCACTGGAGGTGAGGGTCATCCTTGAGCTGGAGCCACAAACCGCTCCCAGGAGTCAGGGCCACCATCTCTGGAAAGCACTGCTGGGCCACACCATTGGGATGGAAGACCCATCCAACCCCATGGAACAGGGAGGAGTCCAGCTCTCCAAACCCATGAAAGTCAAGAAAAGCCTATTCTACTTGAGTCTTTTCTTACAAAGGTCCATCAAAATAGCCCAAGGGATCATGCTGAGCTTGTACCAGGATGGCCTTCGTCTTGTGCTGGTCCATACTGATTGGAAGGGGAGGGAAAATGGGTCCAACACTAATGTTGCATCCACTCCTTCTCCTAGGTGGGACAACCCACCTCATGTTTCACTAACTCCAACAACAGCCTTTGGAAGAGACCAGGTCTGTTAACACTCTTTTTTTAAAAGAAGAGGGACTTAAATCACAGAATGACTGAAGCAAACCAGTGGCTGAAGAAACCATGTTTCCTGGTTCCAGCCACTCTATGGAAATGTCAGGGATGCTCCTCTGGGACAATTTGGAAATGCACAATTGTTTGGGCAGCTTAGAGCCATTCTGTTGTAAACTTTTTCTTAGCTCTGCTTCCTGAGCCAACTAAGTCATTGCAATGGCCCACAAAATGACTTGAGAACAGATGTGAGTAATTCCTGTGTCAGGGGGTTGGATTATAACCACATCTACAGGCCTAATTAAGATTTTCCTTCATTTCTCTTATGAGCTAAAATGGAAATATTAGATTAACTCAGCTGTGCTGTAACACTAACTGCAGAGAGTTTGAAAGACATGTTCACATGTAAAGGTCACTGCACTGCCACCGGATCATTATTTTACTTACTTTACCCAGTAATTAAAATGCATGTTTTCTGTCTTTCCCAGGCCTTTCATCTTCAATTGTCCAGGCAGCCAATAAGGCAGAATAAATGAGAAGCATCCAAAAGTTGTACAGTTTAAGGCTTTCTATCATTATGCAAAATCTGTATCATCATTAATCACTTTTTTCTTAATGAATTTGCGGACTAGTGTTTCTGCTGCTAAGTACTCAAAGGAGTTATTAAATTTATGGCTGTCTGGTTCCCCCATCTGTTTCCATAAAAATTTACTGCAATTATTATTTCAGCAGAATTTCTAAACCCTGCCAGACTTCTTAAGAACAGAGAATGCTACTGTAAGCATGAGGGGAGCTAATGGCATATGAGTGGCAAAAAAATAATCTAAAATCCAGATTAAACAAGTCTTGCCTGTAGTTTGCATGAGGGTTGAGGCAGGAAAAGGAAGACTGACAAAATTAGGAGAGCTAGAAAAAATCCTGCCCATCCAGGTCCAGCTGTCCACTGCTGGCTACATATTAGGAAAATATTTAGTTAATTTTCATTTTTCTGAAGGAGGCAGCTCCAGAAGCCTGTCGGCAGAAGTTTGCAGCAGAGCTGCTGAGCACACAAGGGGGGCCATGGGGCACTGGGCAGTGGGGTGGCAGCTGGAGGCAAGTACCAGTCCTGGGAGGAATTACTGGGAACAGGACTCTGCTTCCTCATGCAAGAGCCCTGGTGTCAGGGGGCCTCTCGGATTTTACTACACCGAAGCCGTGGCCAGGAGCATTGCTGCCCTATCCCTGGCAGAAATAAGCTGCAGAATATAAACCTGTGCTTCTGCAAGAGTCTGGAAAGAGCCCTCACCTTTGAGTGTGCACATCAGGTGTTTAAGGAGGCTGGTGACAACGCCGTCTCCCGGAGAAGGACCAGTGTCACACCTTTCTGGTGCATGGAGCCACACTGCTCTCCTGCACAGGAAAAGTCCTTTGCTCTGCTGTTTGTAATAAAATGGGACAAACAACATTTTTATGGTCAGAGGGTTGTGTTTTGTTCCTTGTCTGCCACAATATGCTCCTGTGGTGCATCACAGCCTCTTGGGTGCTGTATGTGGTCATGTCGTTGCAGCTCCCCCTTCAGATGGCTTCCCTGGCCCCACTATGCACCTGCTTATTATCAAATTAGGGGAATCCTCGAGTCTTTATTTTCACGATATTTATGCCAGGATAAATTTTTGCAGCTGATAAATTTCCATCTGCTTTTATGAACAGTGGGATGGGCTTTTCCTTCTCAGGAAGGAAAAGTTGTTGGGTGTTGCCCAAGCTAAAGCAAAAATGATGATCCAAGAAGGACTGACTGACTGGAAGGGGTTGGCTCTGGTGTGCCTGAATTGCCCAGGAGGAAGATAATTAAGAGAATGAGGAGAGCAATTGCTTCAATAAATAAACTGGAGCATGTGTGAGACCAATACCGCTGGGGGCTGATATATACCAAGAAGTCTGTTTTTAACATCTGCTCTTCAGCAGCCTTAATATGTTATGACCAGATCAATAAATCTGCTGCTGGTGTCAGACATCCAAGAGCAGCCACAGAGTGAGAAGGAAATACACACAAAGAATATGGACATGCTTACATATTCACAGATCCACACATACAGGCATTTATGCGCATGTGCACTGTCGTACTAGTGGAAGGATTAATGCGACATAAATCTAAAATGGTGCTTAAGTAGCCCTGACAAAGAGGAGCCATGAGTGGCTGATATTCACTCCCTGTGATGTCTCTTTTTCTGCAGAGCATAAGCTAGGGGGTTGCTATGTTGCTGGCAGCTCACATCCCACTCAGTGCATCCAGAGATGCAGTATGTTCCTTATCCCACTGCAATTAAAAGGCTTTTCATCTCTTGCCAAGGCTTTTATGTGCTGCAAAGGCTGACGGAAGCAGGTGAGGTGGTGTAGGCATAATGGCCATTTTTAAAAGCATTCTTACCAACCTGCAGCCACAGGCAAGGAAGGGCAGAAAAGAAGAGCAGGAAACAAAAAAGAAGACAAAAGGAGGGGCTGAGCAAAAAAATTTTGGCCAGCAAGTTTCTGTGGTGCTGGCAGAGTCTACACTTGCAGCAGGATGAACAGAAGTGTCTGTTCTCTCCTGTGCTTCAGGGTATTGTCCCTGAAGTGCCTGGGACAAGCCCCACGTGGCTGTTCCACAGCCTCCCCAGCTTGCCCTCCAGCCCCTGAGCTCCAGCCACAGCTGGACACAGGCTTGGGAGAAGCTGAAAATAGGGTCGACCATGAACATCTTCCATTCAGGTGCAGTCAGACACTACCTGTGCAAGGTTCTGCTCAGCCCATCTTCTTCCCTTGCAGTGGAGATGCTGGGGAGCACCCGCAGCATTTTCTTGCAGGGAAGAAATGATGTGAGAAACCAGGTCTCTTTCTTCACTCAATTTACTTTTCAAGCCCGGGGTGGGGAGAGTCCACTGAAGGACTTGGCACAAAGATTGGTGTTTGGCCTATGGCATTAAGCAGAACTTGTTCATTTAAGACAGGGCAGTGTCTTGGAAGAATAGAAGGTTGTGACCTCTCTGATGAAGCAGCAGTTCTCCTGACAGAAGGTGATAAATAAAAGAGTCAGTGCCACAGAGTGTATCTGAAAGCTTTGCACTGAAAAATATGAAAAATGCTTGCTATGACCCCAAGAACCTTTACATCAAGAAACCTCCTGGGCACATGGGGGTAAAAAGGTCTTGTTTTAAGTGCTGCCATCGCTGGGTTCTAGGGGATAGCAGTGACTCCAAAAGCATGCTTCACTTACTGCAGATGTCTGATTTTTTTCCCTCAGTATGGCTCCAATGTGCTTAATTTAATGACAGACATGGACTTGGAAACTGAGGAACTTTCAGCTTTTGTGTTTATTTAGCCACTCAGTAGAACATCAGCTGGAAATGGTAAATTTCAGATCCTTTTTATTTCTGTGTAAATAGCAGGGTTCTTTCAGAGAGCCAGGTGCTCTGCTGGGTGTTACTGTAATAACTGCCACAGTCCAGTCATCCCTATATTACAGCTGGAATATGTAACTGTGGCTCCTCCTTCTTCCAGGAACCAGGATCAAAGTTTTTGTAGAATCACAGAATGGTTTGGGTTGGAAGAGACCTTAAATATCTAGTTCTAACTCCCTTGCCCTGAGAATTTTCAGGAATTAATTCCTGGGACAGCAAACTGGGCTGCCTTAGACTTTAGGTGGTCAGACATCCATAGCAGGGACAGGTGTGGCAGTAATGTCAAAGGAGTCCACTTGTTTGATCATTCTTGATATGAAACCAACAAGTGTTTCTTAATAAGCACAATACAGCCTAAACTAAAGCAAAGTATTGATAACCCACCAGATTACCGTAAAAGTTGTAAGTTAGAGACAGAAAACCAAGGAGCTGCCTTAAAAATCTAAGGAGTTTGAGAAATGCAACACGTTCAGGTTCTTTCTCTTTTTGCCTGAAGAGCTTTGAGCTTTTCACTCAAAATGAAAATGAAGACTAAATGAAATGAAGACTGCTCTAACATCACCTGTCTCTGGGGACTGAGGGAGCTCAGAAAAAAACCCACAGTGTTGTAGGAGAGCTGTAATGAATTTGCTGGAGTTGGCAATGGCACTTTCATGTCAGTCATGGTGCTTGCTGTGGGCAGATGTTACAGCCCAGGTCAGCATGGTGCTTCCCACCTGCAAGCACCCCGAGCAGTCTGATGGAGAGGAGCTGAGCTGGATGTGAGGCATCATCACACATTCCCAGCTGCTACATCCGAAACTCATCGCAAGTGATGTGCTTGCAGCCAAGGAAATCTTGGAATTGGAGCCTGCCTGAATTTTCTGGTTCTGCACACACTGCAGTGCTTTCCAACATTCACCCTTTCTTCCTCCTCTAGAATCACATTTCCCGTAATTTCAAGTGTGGTTTCCTGCAGGGCGAGGATTGTGTGAGGACTCTGTGCCAAAATCCTCTCTGCAAATTTTGGAACCACTGATTAATTGAATGCCCGCTGTAGAAAGGGGGAGAGAGTCAGCGAGACACAAATACAAAATGTAAAAGCGTTGGGTATATGGGGGAAAAATGGCATTTTCCTTTCCAGGAGAGCCAGCACAGCTCTTGGGAAGAGACAGGAGCAATGACCCCGGCTGAGAGGGTTTATTACTTTTGCTGTGCATTGCTCTGGCTCAGGGGAGCATCCCACAGAAGGTCTGCGCTGGATTGCGTCAGAACCCCTGCACCAGGCTCTGTGCTACAGACACTGCGGCCGCTTTTAGGAGCTCTCTAAACACAGAAACAGTTTAGTTTCGAGAAGAGACACTATTTATTCCGCATAGGGTGCAAGGTAGAAATTTCCACAAAACAAGCATTACAACGCATAAAATGTTACATCTATTATATGGTAAAATTTACATGAACCCGCCTATCTAGTATGTATTCTCCGCCTGCCAAATGCATATTTATTTGGGTAATATGATCCTACACAATGCTGGAATCACAAAGTTCTTTTCTATTGTAGAAGTTATCTGACGTCATCAGTTACGTTTACAAAAGGTGGCAAAATTCATCCCAAAGACAGAAAATTCAGCTTGAAGACATCGACATCAATTGGAGAAAAACTCAGTTTCAGGATTTCAGGACTGTTTTTCCCTCAGGATGTCCTTTTTTTTTCCAAGACACATGGGAAAACTGTTTGCTTTCCAAACAGAGCCCACCCACGGAGAGCAGGCATCTCTGGCGCACCCACCAGCACTTCAGGGGCGCCAGGAGGAGTCCCTTCCCCCACTCCGAGAGCGGCTGTGCCGATACTGCACAGCAAACCGTCACTAAGCATAAGGTAATTAACGCTCGGCGCTAATTGCTGGGAGCTGCCCGCCGTGCGCATGCGCGGCGTCCAGGCGCAGAGAGAGCCGCACCCACGTGACCGCGGGCCGGGTGCAGCAATATGGCTGCGCCCATGTGCGCACACGGGGCGCGCCCGGACCGCCGGGTCCGGTCCCGCTGATCCCGTCCCGGGCCTCCAGCCCGGACCGCCACCCCTGCATGGAGCCGCGGGAGTCCTGGGCGGCCTTGGCGGTGAGTGAGCGGGCCCAAAATAGATTGTTTTACCCGGTGTGCAAGAGCCCGATCTGGAAACAGAGTAGAAGTATATATACAGCTCTGCGCAGAAAGGGGCACTGGGTGGCAAATCCACAAAGCCAGCACTACGGCTGCCAAAACTTTTCATTATTTCTGCTCTTTACCGAATAAAAGCATTAATGTTCATTGGCTACAAGTTATATCTTATTAATTAGTATTGTATTTTCTGATGGTTAATGATTCTCTCGCTTCCCATGGTAATTAGTCCACACGTTCAGTCTTTCTCTTCCTTTGGGTCGGTGGGTTTCCTGGGTCCGTGGCTGTGACGTGCCCCTATCGAAATTACCTTTTACTCAATCAGAGCTGATTCAGCTCCGTTGACAAGCTGTTTTTATTAGTTTCTTCCTTTTCTTTGGGGTTCTGTCGAATGTCCTCGTGGCCCATAAATTCTGCATCCTTTGTGTCCACTATCAGTGGTACATCCTTCTTCCCAACATTTGTTAACCTCTCTCAAGGTGTGACATTATTGAAACACACGCAGCCCTAAACTTTAGCAATTCTGCTGACAAGTATTTTGGCTTTCTAACACATGGACATCACGTAGAGCCTGTTGGCTGCTCTGTTTCAACAATTAAATCTCCTTTCTTGTTGATTAAGCTTGAAAATTACAAGGATCTAACATCAAAGAACATCCTTTCTTAGAAAAAGTTTTACATATTCCACATTTTGCAGCAGGCCTGACCATTGCCAAGGTGATGAGCTGAGCTGAGGGATGGCCACAGTTTATGGCTTCAGCAGCCACTCCAGAGCCGTTGGGAGCCCCTGATCCTGTCTGGGAAGCATCTACTTAGCACTGCATTCCCCACCCTAAAAGCTGCTTTTTCATGTGTGGTCTCAGCAAGGGGGTGAAGCCCCCATCACCATAGCTGGGGGGACCCCCTTGGAAACATGCAGTTCTCACTGTCGGTTCTGTGTGGGAAATCAGGGATAGGGTGCCTTGGGCTGGTGTGAGGAGAGCTGCAGGAAAGTTCAGCTCTCTGCCCCAAACGCTCTGAGGCAGATGGATGCAAGCGGTGAGGTCGTGGCTTGATGCATTGCAATCAGGTCCCGGTTGTGTTCAGTTGTTGTGATGAAATTTGTAGAGTCATTGAATATCCTGAGGTGGAAGGGACCCACAAGGATCATCCATTCCAGCTCCTGGCCCTGCCCAAGACACCCCAACAATCCCACTCTGTGCCTGAGAGCATCGTCCAAACGCTCCTGGAGCTCTGGCAGCCTTGGGGCTGTGACCATTCCCTGGGGAGCCTGGTCAGTGCCCCAGCACCCTCTGGGGAAGAATCTTTTCCTGATACCCAACCCCAGCCTCCCCTGCTACAGCTCCAACTGTTCCCTGGTCACAGAGAACAGTTAGTCCTGTCACTGGTCACAGAGAACAGTTGTCCTGTCACTGGTCACAGAGAGCAGAGATTGGAGCTGTCCCTCCACTTCCCTTATGAGGAAGCTGCAGACCCCAAAGAGGTGTGATCTCAGTCTCCTCTTAGTTAACAGGTATGTCCAGCTCCTGGTGGTAACACTGCTGTTACTGACAGGTGGGGGAGAAGTTATCTTCTAGGTGTCTTATTAACCAAAAGTCATTTCTTTTTTCTGCAGCTGTTGCAAACACACAGCTCTTGTCACCCACTGGCAGGTGCTCTGTTAGCTACCTCATGAATTTAAATGACATTTAAGATACAGAACTTTGAGAACTTAAAGAAGCAATTAGTAGCTTTTGATTCATGTTTTAACAGATGGCTAGATTAAATCTGATCAATGTTATTTTGAGCAGATAAGGATTTTGATGAAAAAGAGTGAAGAAGAATCAATGCATGCAAAATAGCCAACTAGATTAAAAGAGTAATTAAGTTATTGATTAAACCTTTAGCAGTAGATAGTGAACACCTCTCTGTTACCCTGAAGAAAAATTATCAGAGCAACACACATGTGATTTGTTTTCAGGCAGAGTTAAAAATCTGTACAGCTGTTTCTTGTGTGCTGATCTATATGAGGTAGCATTCAAACTGTGTTTTCTGTTCTGAATAGCACTGCATCTAAATAATGTCTCATAACTGATTAATGTTAACTACTGATTTTTTTGTTGTTTTATTTTAAATAAGTTTTTCTGTTTATTTTAGCCTTTTCCTTATATTTTTGCCAAATAATTATTTTCTACAATTTGCCATGTCATGGGGTAATTTAAAAAAAACCCCAGTCATCTAGAAACACAGACAATGGAAGAAGACTGAGCCCTAGTTGAATCAATTTTTTAGGCTTTTGTTTTATGAATTCTTTGTATAAAAACTTTTACCTTTTCTTTATGACTTTGAAACCTTTATTTAACATGATTTCCAGTAGCTTAAGGGAATCTACAAGAAAGGTGGAGAGAGCATGTGGTGACAGGACAAGGGGGAATGACTTCAAACTGACATAGAGTAGGTTTAGATTAGATACTAAAAAAAATTATTTACTGTGAGGGTGGAGAGGCCCTGGCACAGGCTGCCCAGAGAAGCTGTGGCTGCCCCATCCCTGGAGGTGTTCAAGGCCAGGTTGGATGGGGCTTGGGACAACCTGGTCTAGTGGAAGATGTCCCTGGCCATGGCAGGGTGCTGGAACAAGATCTTTAAGTTCCCTTCCAATCTAAATCTTTCAGCGATTTGATGATTTTTTTTTCTATAGGCTTTTATCAGCAAAAGAAAATAAATCAACTTTACTTTAGGCTTTGTTTAACAAAGGCAGTGAGGGAGTGTAAACACTTTAAATGAAGAACTTTGTTGGAAAAATGTGAATGTGCTTTCTAGAGATGCCTAAGGGGGAAGCAGAATTGCTTCAGTCTTTCCCTGATTTTATCACACAACTGCTGGAAGTGTTGGTCATTCTGTGCTGTCTCTCGATAAGCAACATCCACTGTCTTGCTTTTCTGTGGAATGGGGAAGTGTTGCACTGCTTTGCTTGCACTATTCAAAACACCAAGATTGTTTTGAAAATACCTTAGAAATGGTTTAAAAGTCGTAATGTCTATTACTTTCTTTCGTTGAACCCTCCTTGTTAAAGCTGTGGAAGCTGTTGAGTTCTGTGTAAGACTATCAGTTTATAAACGGACCTCAGGAAGGATACAGTCAGCAGTGCTTTGGGTTACACATGCCTCAGTTACTCACATCAGCACCACAACTTCACCCCTGAGAATATTAATGCACTTTTCTCCATGGTTTTGTCTTGAAGGCTGGTGGAGTTGCTGGTGTCTGTGTTGACTTGATCCTTTTTCCCCTGGATACTGTAAAAACAAGACTTCAGAGTCCTCAAGGATTTAGGAAAGCTGGTGGTTTTCGTGGCATCTATGCTGGTGTTCCTTCCACTGCAATAGGATCCTTTCCAAATGGTAAATTTTCTTTGGATTATGCTTTGTCTTCTTTAAGTGGTCATTTATTTCACATAGGATATTCATGTCTATGGCTTCCTCTCCTGTGAATGCCTTGATTCTGTGAGTCCATGTCCAGCTGTGAAGAGCAGTTTCTAGAATTGCAAAGCACTGAGCAAGCTTGAGCAAGGCTGGAGTGAAGGCTGCTGCATGTTTGCTCTGAAAAACAACCCTAATTCCTTGGAAGCACTCCTGGATATAAGCCTGTCCTTACTTACAGGGGCACCCTAAAGCATTTCTAGGTGCCAGGGAGGGCTTGAGTCTTGCTTGTCCTGGACACTTTTGTCAGTCATGACCCACTCTTTCTTGGCATTGGAATTTAATGGAATTTCAGAGTGCTTGAGCACAGGAGGAATTTGAGTTAATTGTCCTGGGGATGCTCCGCCCATCTCCCTGAAATAACAACGCTTACATTGCAGACATCAGTAAGACTTTTGAAACCGAGGGTTTAAAAGAGTAGATGCTTGTAGTCCCTGCAGAGAAAAGGCATCTGAAATTCCTGATGCCTTTGTCCATTTTGTCTTTGTAGGGAGGGATGAAAAAACAGCAGTCTGTGCTGTTGGACGTAAATGTTAGGAGAACTTTGCTGACAAATCCACTGACACCTTCAGATGTTTGATGTCCTTCATAAGGTGATATAAAAAAATTCAGTTCTTTATCTTGGCTGCTCTGTTATCTCCTTTTGAGGTGATAAGCATCTTTTGATTAGTAGAAGGCAATTCACATGGCTCTTCTTTACAATTAAAATCTGTTCCCCCGCAGGACATGTCATTTTTTTTCAGTATTTACATCTCCAAAATCTGCACAGTAGTTTTATCTTTCCAATGTATGATTGAGAACTGAAATGATCTTCAGGAGAAGGAATAACCCTTAAGGTGTAAGTGCCTTTGTAGTTGACTGCTGCAGTGAATAAACACAGCTCATGTTGCTGTGCTCAGTTTAGTTTTGTGTATTTCTTGTTCACTGCACAGAACTTTTACAAATTCTTCAGAAGCTTGGAAAAAATTTTATGGAGCTAAATTCTAAATATTTAACTGACAATAGCTAGGAAGACGTTATTAATAAACTGCTACTGAAACAGTTTTGCACATTGCATGACAGCAGAATTGTATCAATGCTTTTTGGGTTTGTTTTTCTTTTCAATTAATCAACTGATTGATTGTTGTTCCTTTCCTCCCCCACTCAAAAAAGGACCATCCGTTCAATTCAACCAAGAGACCTTCCCTCTACTCCATCTATGGATATGGAAGATACCAGTTTTTCAAAATGTGCTGGACATTCATGGCTAATTAACACATTGTTCTGTAGCTCACTACTAAATGTGGCCTGGAGTCCTGCCACCTTAGATATTAATGGGAGGTTTGCCAGGGGTAGCCAGAAGCATAAACTTCTGAAGGAATTATCCCACAGATTCTGTTGATACTGTTGTACTGTTTTGGTGTAAAAATACCCTGGTTTTAACTACAGCTCTGTGATGGAGGAACAGTGCAATGATTGTATGTATTCTTGAATTTCAGCTGCTGCTTTTTTTATCACCTACGAGAATGTGAAATCCGTGCTGCCCCATGGATCTTCATCTTACTTGTCCCCTGCAACGCACATGGTGGCTGCCTCCCTTGGGGAAGTGGTAAGAAGGAAGTTCATCTCTTGTGTGTCCGTGGGAGGAGAGGAAGCCATTCAGTTATGGAAACTCGGGTTTGGAGTCATATCTTGTGACAGTTCTTACAATAGCCTCGTTTCTCACTGTTGACACAGTGCCTTGGGGCTGGGTGTTGAGCTCTAAACACCCCATGCTGTTCCTGCCAGTGCTGGCCATCTCTTTTCTCCTGTTTTTGTCACACACAGTGTGTCCTGGCACTGCACTGATAAATTGGGGTGCAAATTGTCTCTGCACGTTTGAGGTAAGGAAATGGGTTGTATGGAAACAGGCTTTTCTGGCTCTTTTGCAACTTAAACTTAGCTGATGGCATGGGGCAGAAAAATCTATTGTGTCTGTGGTTCCATATTCTGCTTTTATTAACTGATTTTTTTCTTTTCTTTCCCATGGGAGCTCAGCTTAGGTGTATGTTGGTCTCAAGCTACCAGGAGTGTGGAGATGCCATTTATTTCAGCTTAACACCAGGTGCCTCACTACTACAGCAGCACAGCCTGGCTGCTTCCCGTGGGAAGCAGCTCAGCTCTCCCTGCTCTCTGTGGGATCAACTTTGACACCTAAATAATTTTTATTCTTCCGTGGAAATGTTACTGATTAGATTGAATGAGATTTATCCGAAACTTAATTTACCATACCAAGCACATGAAGATAGGTGAATGCAGCACCTATAACTACTCTGGTAGTGGTAGATAGAAGGTGATAGAAGGTAATAGACGGGGCTGGGTGGGATTTGTTTGTGTTGCTGCCTCAGGTGGATTCTTTCTGAGCTTGGTTAGAGCCTGTGCCGTCAGGTTATAACGTCTAACTTAAGGCAATGCATAGAACTTATTTCCATGAAGATTCTCTAAAGGCTGTTAGAAATCATCAAGAGGTTATTTACTACCATGGCAATGCACAGCCCTAAGACTCCTTGTTTGCCTGATGCATCATGGAACAGCAGATCCAGGAGGTGTTTTGAGCTCCTCAAGTGCTACTGCAGAATCAAGCAAAATGCCAATTGGGCTTGTGAAGAGGTGCCAGCATTTTGCAATAAAATCCACCAGAAGAAAAAGTCTCTTCTTTGTGGAATAGGTTATTTATGGTACACTCCCTGTGCCTGTGAGGATCCTGTGAGAAAATTACAGCTGAATAATTTAATCAGCAGTAGCCAAAGAGCAGTTGGGTACAGATGACTGCTTTCAACAGAACCTGTTGCCATTTGTTCCCCGTGCTGGTCTGTGACCTTTACAACTCAGGCACTGGCTGCTTTCATTTTGGGGCTGGCAGAGATGGTGCAGCACAGTTAAATGAGTTGCTCAGGGCTGTCTCAGGTGCTTGGCTCTGGCTACTCTAAGGCCAGAGAAACGTATGATGGTAGCCACTGAAATGGCAGAGTGGCTTTATGGTGTGGGAACTGCGATGTTGTAACAGCCATTTTCCAACTCATTTTCCTGTTTTTTGCTAGCTTTTCTTCTCCTCATGGAGTGATGAGCGTGAGGGGAGAACTAAGCTCTAAAATAACTGAGATACGTATTTAGAGATTTGCTACAACAAATCTGTAATAAAACAGCACAAAGCAAGACCTTCTCATGTATCTTTTATATAAAGTCTTAGTTGATCAATAGAGATATATTAACTAGTCCAAATTGCATCAGGGTGAAAGTTATAATTACAGTTTTATTGATTAGTCATTAAGTTTTAATCAGGGCATAACCACTGGGACTATTATTTTGTCAGTAGGTTTTTTGATAATACGTACTTTTCTTCATTTTATACTTCATGATATAAATTGCTTTTAAATGTGAAGCATTAAGCCAAAGACTGTCACATTAAGATTCTTAAAGCATGTCTTTGCATTTCCACACTGTATTTTACAAAACAGAGAAATTACTGTTTAGAGCAAGAAAGTGTTGATGGATTTCTAGGTTTGCTGTTCCTTCACTGGTGAGTATAAATGAGTCAGATACCTTCTTGCACATCAATAAAATGTGAGTGTGCAAAACTTAAATGTGTGTTTGTCCTGACTAATCTGTGTTTTGAATGTTACCTGCTAAAAATAATAAAATAGGTAAAGGGCAAGAGATATGATGAAGTATATATGAGAAATCAGTCAAATGGGAACTTTTAGTTGTTATAGCAGCCACTCTCCTATATTGTTTACAGTCTGTGGAAATTCGTGGGAGAAACAGTCCCCTGGAACTGGTTTGGTCCATTTTTCCAGTTCCAGGCAGGGAGACACAAAACCAAGCAATAAAAAGGCAAGGGTTGTAGCAGTGTTTTGGTCTTTTTCCTTTTAGGCAGGAGGAATACAGAAAGCTAATCTCATCTCCCAGAGTGAGATAAAGAAAGGTACATACAAATCTGATCCTGTTAAGCATAATTATTTTTTCCTATAACTGAATCTTTCTGTATAGGGACTCTGAATATCCCATAATACATGAAAAACTGCTTACAAAGGCACATCCAAAACTCTAGAGGGCAGATACATGGTGTATCATCTCATCAAGGAAGGAGAAAGTTGAAGAATACATGAATTGCCAACAGGGAAAAGCCCTTATTATACCACTTGTATAACTGAAATCTGGAGATAGAAAACACACTTACTGCATCCAGGACTTTGGAATTTTTCATCTTGACTCTGCTTTGCCCTGTGTGTTTAGTCTGCCTGTATCTTTGCAGTTAGCTGCCAAATGTGCTTGGAAAACATGATATCATAGGGAGTGGAAAGGAAAACCAGATGCTCTGAAATTTTACTTTTAATATTCTAAGGCGGTATAAGTAACTCTGAGAAGGAGCAGTACTTTTAACCTCCTAGTGCTCATTTTCAGTAGTAACCAGGTGTGTCTTGCAGGCCCAGAGTTAACTGTTCAGCTCCAGATTGATTTGTACAGATTTTTTTATGTCGGTTTAATATGTGTGTGTGTACTGGTTACAAGAAACTTTGCTAAATAGAAGTCCCCCTCTGAGCCTCTCCCACCAACCTCCTGCAAATGTGGTTTCATGGGACAAATTTAAATTGTCCCAGTTTGACTGATGAGGTTTCTCTTAGGAGTGCCAAAGGGGTTGGATTCGGCACAGGTAATTTGGATTCAGCACAGATAATTTTACATCCCACTGGCTTTTCCATGGAGGTGAGAATAAAGTTGTTTGGCTCACGTTCCAGAGAAGGGAGCTGACAACAGCCCTTTCACATCTAATATTTAGATATTGTTATGGTTACGATCTGAGCTTTGCAAGATATTAGTGGAAGTTTTGGGTTGTTGCCTGTAAATACTGGGTTCGCTCTTATCTTTCTGACCTTTTGTTCTTGATTGGCTATTTTTGATGACATTGTCTTTCTTTTTTTTTCCCTACTTTGCAAGACAGCAAACTGCCTTGACGTTCAGAGAGGAAGTGTGGGGGATGACTGAGGACCAGGATGGGAGGGAGATGTCCTGTTCTTTTGGCAGCAGGTGGTAATGACCATGCTCTGGAAGTAGATCACCAGCTGAAGTCATTGAGCTGCTTCTGTCCTTGCGCAAGTTTCCAGAGTACTTTAGGATTAGAAGTCTGGAGATTTGAAAAGTTCAAAACTTTGTCACTTCAGTGGGGAGAGGGGATCATGTGACTCCACAGGGCAAGGTGAGGACAGGTATTTCAAGGTGAGATTCCAAGCTCACTTGTGTATTCCAGTGTGTTACTACTTGAGGTACTTCTGTGATAAGAGCGAAGTGTGTGGTTCATCTGTGATTAGCATCTGACCCTTCATATTAATAACTTCGGAATTTTTTTATCTGCTGTTGGGATGTGTCAAATAGGAAAACTTCTTAATGCAGGAATTATCTTTCTTGGGAATTCGTTTACCTTTCTCTACTAGTATGAACTTGTTTCTTAGAAGAAGCAAGCTCAAATGCAAGCAAGTTTACAGTTTACAAATCATGATTCTGTAGAATGACATTTTAAGTGTGCTTTCAATTCAAATGAAAGAGAAAAGTGCATGTTTTACTTTATTTTATGCTTGTGGGGTTTTTTTCTGCATAAAAAGAGGCATTCTAGACATGATGGACAACACTATTGTCTGTCTCTGTCCACTAATCAGCTACTTCTTCCCTCTGCCCTGGCAGCGTTGTTTGGAACAGTTAACTAGTTTCAGTTTAATAGAAGAGCAGGAATCTCCAAAAGTGTATTGGTGTGAATTCCATGAGACTAACTGGCTAGGTCAGAGAAGAAAGTTGTTATTAGTGACTGTTCTGTGGAAAAGGCAGAAGCATGAGTCAGACAAATCCGCAGAGTAATAGAATGAAAGTCTCCAGCAGGATAATTGGCCAGGGCTTTGCCGCATGGTAAGCTCTGGAAGATCAGCTTGCAGAAACCCAGTCTAGCAGAGACGAGACAGCCACTCACATCAGACATGAAGTTAAGATTTTAAGTATTTCGCACTCCAAAACTTGCATGTTGGAAGATGTGACTTTTCCGTTCAACACGCAAGTTGGACACTGTAGGGAGAGCTGATTTTAATTCAGCAAAGAAGTGATAAAGTACTTGTGTCTAGACCTTGGGCTAATGGCTTTGAATATTTTAGCTATCCGTTTTCTAAAAACTGAACTTATAAATGGACAAAACTGTTCTGCATTTTGTGCTTTGGATCTCAACCAGTGTAGTATGTGCTGGCAGATCATAGGATTCAAAGTAGTGTGCAAATGACAGCAGTCCAAGTGTGATGGGACCTTTTCCACAATACTGAAACTTTTTTTTCTATTTTCATTGATCAGTGCCTGTCATTTTAGCTGTGACTGTGCCTTTTGTGCTGTGCAAATCTGGCTGCACACAGGCTTTGAGAAAGGGAATACTCTAACCCTGGCAAGATGAGCAGTGGTGGAGAGTGCAACAACGTAGGTGGTCTTTGGAATTAATCGTGGTGGGGCTTGAAATACTCATAAATTAATCTACGTGAGATCAGGTCTGCAATACAGATGCTGTAGGATTTTTGCCAAATCCTTGTGCAGAAGCAGTGGTTAGGAGATGGTTGGGAAGGTGAGACTGCTGCCTTTGTGAGGTAGTGGAGGAAGAACGGAGAGCGGATGGAAACTTAACTCAGAGCAGCGGCTGGGAACTGGTTGTAAATAAAGATGAAAGGGGGCATGAATCCGCAAATGCTGCCAACAAATTCATCATACAATTAGAGGCTGAAACAGCAAATTAAGAACTGTCAAATGCCTAGCCAGCCACCCACGCTGATCTTCTCTTGTATGCTTCATTCTAACTGCATCATCTTCATCAGCTGCTCTCCCCACACTGCTTTGTGTAACCTACTCGGTTCAGGGCTTAGAGAACATGCTGCTTTGCAGTAAAGCTTGATGTTTGTCATGTCTTTTGATCACAGGGCTGATATTCAATTGATTTAGAAATATTTGTAGCTCAGTGTGTCTACAGAGGAAAGCTAATTTGGATTAAAAAGTTATAAGCGAGAAATAAATAAATTTAAAGTATTTCCTAATGGATTTCCTGACTTACTGTACCAGTCAGCTTTGGAAATGTTTGAGACACTTTGGAATAAACTTACCTTGAACTAATGTTCTATGCAGAGTTTGTCAGGAATAACTATGAATAGCTCCATATGTGGAAAAGCCCATAATTCTTTAAGTGAAAAGGCTGAAGGAAAGGGTAAGGGATCAATTAAAGGAAAATACTTACTAAAATACAGTGTAGTTGAAATTTCCGTGTTCTGGGCCAATGTAACCCCAAGAGAGTGAGCAAACTGTAAAATACTAGTCTTCTTTCAACAGGAGACTTAATGTGTTTTCAGAAAATATTGCCTGTGTTCTCTTGCCTAGAATCTCATTAACGTCTGTCCTCCTGTAACACAGCCTGACCCCACTTGGCTCCTTGGAAACAGTTTTATGCTGGATGGGATGCACTATGCTACTTTTGCTGAAAGAATAGTTTGGCTGGTGGATTTAATGAGTTTCTTAAACCTTTTAAAATACGTTTAACAGACTTTTATGGTGAAAGTGTTGCTGGAATAGATTGGATCATGCAGATGGTTCTGTACACTGAATTAAGGGTCTACTTTTCTTAGGTTTTAAGGATTTCTGTGTTTAAATGTGGTAGTAATTTATGATTCAAGCATCAACCAGGTTAAGGAGGATTTTTTTTCAAGTTTTTTAGCTGCCTGATTTTGCTGCTTGAGTTTAAACCAACTGCTTGTGATTGTACTGAAGAACTTCAAAATCTGTGGGACACAGTTTGTGCTGGAGTATAAGAGGTGTGTAGCATCAGGCCACTTTTGGCAAGTTTTAGGTCTAGTTTTAAAAAGGAAACAAAACTCTACACTGATTAAACATTAGAAGACCAATTGATTTATGCAAGGCACACAAACTTTCAAAACATCTGCATGAGAAGTACTTCTGCAAAGAAGTGTTTAGTGTCAGCCTTGTCAGCTTCACAAACTTTCCCTGTTCTTTGCCTGTTAGCTGATGTGACTGGAGTAAGAGTTTCTCCTCACTGTGAACAGAGCTTGGCACAAATTCCCACTGCTGGAGGACAAAAGTTTTCTGAGGTGTATCTGTTCACAAGGACTTGTTCACAACTGGGCTAAAGGAAAGGTAGGCAGGGAACCCACAGCAGGATTTGTTGGGAATGTATCTGGGCAATTGGAGAGCCATGTGTGGGCAAGGAAATCTGAGAGGAGCAGAAGCCCAGTAGCCCTGAGAGGGCTTCTGAAATGATGGATGAGGAACCAGCTGGGGACTTCAGGCAGCTGGGGTGAAAAGGCTCAGCCAGGATGGCCATCGTGAAGGAACAAGTGTGTGGTGGTGCAGATGATATTCTGAAGCAGGGAGGGAGGGAAGGAGGGAGCTCTGGAAAGTAATAAAACAGAGCTGACTTAGATTTGAAAATGACAGGATGGAATAAATCTGCAAAACAGCTCTGCAGATTCCAGGTAAAGTCATCTAAGGTGGGAACATGGAGGAAGTTGGAAATGTTAGTGCAGAAACTCCAGTTTTCCAGGTGCTCGTGACATTTGGTCCCCATGAATGGTCTCATCTCTGAAATAGTATGTTGTTAGGCTCTGGGAGGTGCTGAGATCTGAGGGATCTTGCTGAGTGAGATTGTTCTTTGAAGGAATGTTTCCTACCAGCATACAGGGGAACTGCAGTTAAATTAATGAAGGCCTTGTTGTGTCAGTCAGAGGGAAAGACGGGACAAAGAGCTTGGCATTGTCTAAACTTTCCCATCCAGAGCCCATTAGTCAAAACTTGTTCTCTCCATTGGGTTTAAATTGGGAGTGGAGTCACCTGTTCATGACCCCAGCAGTTTTACGCAGGACTTAATTTCACTGTGCTGGAAGGGCACTTCTGTGCTGTGCATGAGAGTGTGTGGGGGGGAAATAAGATTTAGATTATGCTGAGGCTTTGTGCTGAAGGTGATCACTTTCCCTGGGGCTGGCATTTAAAGGCTGGTAGTGGACAGTACATGTACTGGGCAGGTCTGTCATCCCTGGAGACAATTCCCTCATTAAAATAGGAGTTAACACTTCCATTCTGTATTCTCTGTGCTCTAGCAGGCAGCACAGCTTGCTGACAACGATATGTGGCAGGACTTGTTCACAACTGCGGTTGTGACCCACAGTGAATTACCAACCAGAGAAACTTGTAGTTTTGTTCTGTCTTGGTCAAAAGTGCAGCAGTTATTTAGATGAAGGTTGATTGGTGTTTGAAATGTTTTGGCTCTGTGATTGCAGCAGTTCAGGTGCTCTGTTCAAGGAATATATGAAACCAAAGGACAAGTGGGTATTTCATGTTCCTCCTCTTTTCTGCTCATTTTCCCTGGTGGTGGGAAGGATGAGGCAGTTCATCTTCCATCTGCAGCTCACAGCTCATGTTCCCTGCTAGCTAACATTTCCAACCCAAGAGCTGTGACCACAGTTAGAAGCAGTTATTTGGAGGATGAAATACTTTACTAATCTCATAATATTGCATTCCTTTTTCCCTTCTGTTGAAGCGGGGCATCCCAGGGAGATCTGAAGAACCAAGCATAAATTTACAGGGTTTGGAGAGGCATGGTAAGCTGCAGTGCTGAATTCAAGTTTTGTTGAGAGCCTTTGACATGAACCAAGAGGGAAATTTCCCCTTTATTCTCCAGATCCAAAGGAAATCAGCACAATTTAAGATCTTTCAATTTTAAACTTGCCTATTATTTTAATAATTCAGTTATCTGAGAAAGGGAAAAGGCTATTTTTCATGTTTCAGGTTAAAAATAGTAACTTCCTACTTAGAAGGGAGCATCTGACATAGAAACTGAGATGTTCAGATTATGACATATTAACCTATTTTGGGAAGCAGCATTTTTTTTATATTAAAAAACCCCCAACCAAATAGAAAACCAGCAACAAAGCTAACTTGAGCTCCAAGGTAGCTTTTGCCTGCAGCAGTATGGTCAGGGCTAATGCAGGCTACACTTAAAAACTCCACAAACCCCAATTTATTGCTGCTTCTCTTTGAATGGGGTTTTAGAGTTGTTCTATTTTTCTTGCTTATTTTACATTCTGTTGCAGCAGGCAATCCTTCTGACCTTCAAAAATGGGGTGAGAGATTAGGATTTTGTTGGCAGATTGACTGCAGCCTAAACATATGTCCTTTGATAAATCATAGCATCTTTGTTGTTGTCATTTTCGTGCAGCAGCTTTTCCTCCCTAATGGGGTAGTGATTATCTTGTGCAAGTATTGTGAGGTTTAGCCTGAAGTCTCTGCTCTCTGGATACAAAGTTTTATAGTGTCATAAACTATATTCTTATTTGATTAAGAATAAACTTATGCAAATGGCATTTAACAGAAACTGTCCCCAGGCATGTTCCTTTAGTTTAAAGTATGGAATTATATTTATATGGTGAACATCAATTAAAGCTTCCCAGCCTACTCAGATAAAGTCCTTAAAACTAACTTCCTGCTTGAGAAATTTAAATACTAAAATAATTTAGAAAGGGTTCTAAGGGGGTTTAAAGCTCCAACAAAAGAAAAGTTTTCTGGAGCTTACTCCGCGTTTCTGTACTGTAATTTTCACGTAGGCTTAGCTATGCAAGCCAGAGATTTGCTCAGAGTCACTGAGTGCAGGTTCCTAAATCACCAGCTACTCACAAATTCCATAACAGTTCTTTGCCCTCAGACTACCCTTCTCCTGCCGTGGAGCTGAATGGCTGGCTAATTAGTAAGTGGAAAAATATTTGGTCTTGATGCTCATCCAAGCCCAGGTTAGTGCAGAGAATAGATCAGCTCATTAGACAGGAGCTCATCAAGTGCCAGAAGGTGGGCTCTTACTTCAGCAGCCTGTCTTACAGCAGGGGTAATATCTGTCTTTTATTAAAGATAACAAGTGCTCAGACCCTATGGCTGTGGGAGCTTTTAGGAGTGAGTCAGATCGTCTACTTTGCAAGGAGCTGCAGGAGGAGATAAATGCTTTCTCAAGCTGCTCTCCTTTGACCTACAAAGCTGAAACAGTGTTGTACCAGGTGTGTCCTTGGTTCTGAGGGAACCTGTGCACCAGCCCAGTTTAAATGCCCAGCCTAAGCCCTTAATAGCAGTTATGACACCTCCTCTGTCCTCTTCCAGATGTTCCTGGATACACCCTGTGCACAGATCACAAGGTTAATGGTCAAACTCTAGTAGAGATGCCTAGAAACAATCGTATGTGTCATCTTTGATTCTCTACCAAACCCTACAAATCCAGCCAGAAAGAAAATGCTTTGCCTGGAGCACAAAGGGTGGAAGCAAAAGGCTGTTAATCCAAGTAAGATATGTTAATATTTGGATCGTAATATAGCACTGAAGACAGGAGGTGTTGTGTTCTTTTCTAAAGATGTTGGCATTGTCTTCTGTTTGCACTGAGCCTCTGTGTAAGCAGGACTATGCCCCCTTTGTCCTTTTTTATTACGTGTCTGGTGTTATTGTATAAAGAAAAGCGCTGAGTACCCTTGTGCTGAATTAGATGAATCTGCCTGATTCTGAACAGCTGCTCCAGGTGTAGGTGGGACTGGCCTTTATGCAGAAGTTACAGTTTTAAGATCAGGTGTTTCCAGTAAACTTAGGTGAGCCCATAGAAAAGCCTTTGGGTGGATTCCTGATGCTATTTACAGCAGATCTTATTTTCTGTTTGCTACAGGCCCATTTATATTGAAACAAACTGTTTAAATTGGCATATATAAAGTTTCATGGCATTTTTGAGACTTTATTTGCACTGGTCATTCTTCACCATCAGTCAGAACAGCCAGGAAAGTCTGGTTCCAACATGAATCCGACCAGCAGATGGCAGCGTTGATTCATGCAAGGAGTACCCAAAAGTTAGAATGCTTTTCCCTGAACTGACAGAGGAAAGAAATTACCTTAATTTAATTAGAACATACACTGTCTTAGCACTACATAGATAAATGCTAATGAAATAGACCTGTTTTTAGCTTTTGTCCCTGACTGGCTAATGCAAGTCAGTAAATTAAAAATGCACATAGGTTTTTGTCTAAATACTGGAGTCACCCTTTGACCCGGTAATGATTTGGGACAAGGATTTTGAAATTCAGTACCCTCTTGCTCAGAAGTGGTCATAACATTAAAAAGCTGGAAAGATAATAGGTGCTAATATTGTCATTTCTGCATACCTGCTCTGTAAACTAATAAGAGCTTTGCTTGTAGCTGTAAAATCAGGTTTTCCTAAAGCTTAAATTTAAAAATTCTTGAGCCTTTTCTTTCAGTATTTTTGTCTTCCTGCCCTTATGGTATGTATACATGTGCATTGACATTGTGTTACCTGACCTGGTAAATAAGGAAGGAGCTTATAGGGCAGCACCTGAACTTTCCCAGGATCTTGATTCTGTCTTCTTGCTCCCATCAAAAGATGGGAATAACTCCTGGCTCCAGAGCTTGCTTGGGAAAATGAGCGTGGCCCCTATCAATGGGGTGCTGTTGTCTGATGGCCTTATGTCAGCTGAGGTGGCTGAGGGCCCACTGCTGGACCCTCTCCATGGCTGGCGCTGCAGATGTTTAACACAGACCTAATTTGTCACAAGCTCATCCCCAAATCTGGTAGGATGCACCAGGAATGGCCTGAGTTTGGTGGGCTGCATTGTGCTCTTCTGTGGCAAGCAACAGGCTTCGTCTATGTGAACAGCCAAGAGATTAAAAAGCAATTTCTTCATGCCACCTTGGTGATTAGGGAGCTGAATCCCGTGTGAGGCCATGTTATTGTCTGTGTTGCATGCCTGTTAATCCTGTGGTGGATGCAGGTAAAAGCGTGGATGTGGGCAGGTGCCGTGGGACAGCTGTACAGCTGCATGTTTCACCCCTCCTATGCCATTTGCTTATAGCTTTCATGTCTGAAAATTGAAGTGTGGACTCTCTTGGTGCATTATCAGCATGCTGGTGCTGCTTGAACATCCTTATCCAAGAAGGCAAAGCCTGGAGACATGCATTGTGTTCTTTTACCTTTGGCAGGCTTACCTGGAAGGCGCTGCAGTGACTGAGATCTGAGCGTGATAGAGTTGAGATTTTTCTGCACCTGCCTGTCCAGGCTGTTACTTTTTAAATAAGATACATGTGAACTTAATCTTGCATACTTCCCTTTAGAGACCTGTTCTCCACATCAAAAGGCTGCTGGGTTTGTTATTGATAGGAAGGTGCATGTGTAGGAACAAACAAGGTAACATGTTGTAAGTTCAGGTGCATAGCGAAAATGTCACTGTGTGGTCTGATGTTGGCAGCTGCAACTCGTGGCTTTTTGAATACCAGAAGTGCCCTATGGAGCCAATCTGACAGCACTGCCCGGGTGACATGAGCCTTTATTTCCTTTCAGAACAGCACAATGTAATCATTGTTTTTGTTCTTGTGCAGCCGCGGACTCCCTTTTAAGCGCAAATTCAAATGGAAGAAACATCAAAGTTAATTTGAAATGAAATGCACCCCAAGTAGTCCAGGGGAAATGGAGACATTACTTTGTAGCCACCCTTCTCCTGCCAAAACTGCAGCACCCCAGATGTCAGGAAGCCACGCTGTGCTCTGTCTGGTCTTGATGGACTAGATTGTTTTTATCACAGCCTTTTTAAAGCTTTCCTCTTGCCTCCATATTTTTAAGGAATAAAAAGCTAATATAAGGACATGGAGTGTTATGAAGCATGAAGTTCTATAAATATTTATGCTGAACTATCAAAAAACTTGACAGTTCTTATTTTCTAGACAGATTGGGGTCACTTGTTATTTTTGACCCTGAGAGTTGAAGAGTACATGGAGTTAGATCTGTTTGTAATGACTTTTCAATATTGTTGTCCAGTAAACTTGTAGGAATGTAACAGGATAACAGATTTTTTTCTTGGTGTCTTTGTGAAAATGAAGCTTAAACCTTGTACTGTGTTAGCCACAAATGACCACTCAAGTTGCTGTCTCTGTGTAATCTCTAGTGAACTCCTGTACTTTCTTTGGCACACATGGATTTTCCAGTTAGCTGCTTGGTTTGCCACTTCAGATGGACAGCTTTCACCTGGGCTGCTCTGGATTTGAAGTAGTCTGTGATCACCTTTATGTCTAGGAACTACAGTGTGTTCCTGAGCCCAGCATAGGATGGTCTCAAGGCTGGCTAAAAATCTGGCGAAGGCCTGTGGTCTCTGCAGTGTTTTGTCACCAGTCCCGTCACTGCTTTAAGCATCCCTGGAGCCAGCTGAAGACAAACTCTGCTTAAAAGTTTAAGTGCTGATGAATAGGCATTTTCTAGAGAGATGAGAGGCTTATAACTGCCACGCTTTGGGATCCTCATTCTGTGAAATGATGTGCACACAAGCTTAACCCCTACCTGAAGCCAAAGTGGCAAGTGAATGTTTAAAATCCAAGCCTGGCTTTTTCAGCAAAGCTGGAGCTTTGTGGCAGCAGCCATGTTATTACATCCAGCTGCAGAGCCTAGTAAATTCATCTGTAGGAAAGGATCAATCCAATGCTTTGCCTTGAATGAAGTGTGGTGTGTATTTTAAGGTAAACCTTGGAATATGTTGTGTCTAAAGCTGACCAGAATGTCTCCCGCTATCGGTCACTAGAGGGCGCAAAGGAATTACCAAAGAAAGAAATCTGTTGTTCTTGTAGTCCTGAATCTAAACTTTAGATCTGTGAAGGCGGGGGGAAGAATTCCTGTGACTGCCAAAAGACAGGATGGCTTCAAATTTTGGTTTTATCAGTGATTTTCTCCACCCAAATCTACTTCTGTTTTTGAAGTTAAAAATTCCAAGGGTGCTTCCATGTTCCTGTTAGTATAATTTTGTGATCAGAAAGTACATGGCACTCAGAACAAATACATAAGCTGTTCATTAACAGCTTTTAAGTCCTATAATTAAAAACCTGATTTCCTCATTTGTCAGGTTTCTCTTCTTGGAAGAAGTGTTTGCTATGTGAAGAGGAAGCCAGCAGTTGCTCCCTGAACCTCTGGTTCTTTTGCAGGTTGCCTGTCTCATACGGGTTCCATCCGAGGTCGTCAAGCAAAGGGCCCAGGTTTCCCCTTCCTCGAGCACTCTCCGGATTCTTTCCCACACCCTGTACCATGAGGTGAGTTCAGAGCAAAATTTCTAAAAATTTTCATCCTTCCCACTCAGTGCCATACATGTCCAGAAGTATTCCTACAACTTTATTCCAATTCTGTGCTTTCCCAGCACTTTCCCATCTATTCTTCTGTTGCTAAAAGTGATTGGCATGTTATGATTGTGGAAACCAAACCCCCACCTCCCCCTGGAGCAGGCACTTACATGCATGCTCCAAACAACTCTTTTTTCTCCTCTTTTTATATGGGGTACCCGCATTTAAAGAGGAGGAAAAAAAAGAAAAAATATTTAGCTTCCAGGTTCCAAAGCTGTGCTTGTATTTATGCAAACAGTCCTTGTCTGGGGCAGCAGGACATATTTTGCTGAATGGTTCCCAGTTTTTGAAGCAGGCTTTGGAGGGAATGTCCAAAAGGCACCATTTCAGAGAGGCTCTGTAGGAGCCAGAAGGAACTCTGGAAATGAGTGCTCATCCAGTATTGGTTACTTTTGAAAAATAAGGGCTTTTGTCTTCTCTTCAGGAGTTATGCTGTTCCCTCCTGTAAAAACCTGTTCACGTCTGTTTTAGCAGAGTTTCACAAGGGGGGATTTTCAAGCTGTGTTCCATAAGAGAAAGTGGCTCCTAAAAACAGTGTGGGGAGAAACATTATACACATTTTCTGAGTGTAAAACCCAGGAAAAGGAAGACATAAATATGACCTTTAAATGATCCACTTGATTTTTATTTGCTTTCAGATGAAAACTATTGTGATAACCCTGCACAAGACAGTCACTAGAACTTTTTTCTGTGACTTGATCATTCTGCTTTAACAGCTGATTCTGTCAAAACCGTATGTTTTTCCCTTTCCATATAGCTGGCCAGAGAACCATAAGCCTTGCCAAACACTTGAATTAAGTGCCCTATAATAATAAACAATGTAATTTTATATACACTTATTAAATAAGTTTTAGTTGTTTTGAGTATTATCAGCTGGTTAAAAATATAAAACATTTGTCTTGATAAAGGCTCTGAATCAAGGCTAAGGAGGTGAAAATAAAACCCTCTGGCCCTGTAAATAATGGAATACAGTATACAGTGTTATAATCAATACAGTCAATTTGAAGCTGAGGTGTGACACTTTAGGGCTGTAATGCTTGCCTCATAATCACCAATAAATTGTGGTCTTTGATAAACTCATTCCCCGTGGATGATGCTTTCTTTTGTTGGTTTACAGGGTATTCAAGGACTTTATCGGGGTTATAAAAGCACGGTATTAAGAGAGGTAAAACACTTGTCTTTTTCTCTTTAATTTTTTTTTTGCAATTGATTCCTTTGCCTCACTTCGTTTTCTAACAAGAGATAATAGTACAATTGAGATCAGTTCTCTAACCTTAAGCTCTAAATCCCAGCATGTTTCATTCTAGGTAAGTTACCAGCCTGTAATTTAAATAGAATACTGATAATGAGCACTAAGAAAACCTTTGCTACATGCAAAAATTCATTTGCCATCCTATCTCCCAGTTCTGTTACTGCTAAATTGAAAAAGGATGGAGAGGTATATGTTAACATGAGAAAACCATAAACTAAAGTACTGGAAACTTTCTCAAGTCTTGTGATTGCGTCATGTGAACTATATATGCCAACAATGGTGAACTGGTGGCATCAGGCCAAGTTTAGCACAGACAGATTTAGGCTTTCTTTAAATATATTTGTCAGCAGATGCCAAGGGATTATTTATCATCTGTATATAGAGAGGATTGTACTCTCTCTTCTTTTCTTTTTTTTTAATGTGTGAAAGAAATTCATTTAGTCCCCCAGTCTGTAGATTTGATATGGCATTACTTAACTCTAAATCAGAAGTATTTCACTGTTGGAAAAAAAAAATACGGCTAAAAATATTTTGACCTGCTTGGAAGAAAATAGTTCCTAAACTAAAATCTTTTCATAAATGTACTGTGAATTCCAGGATTAGTGTCATGGAAGTGTTTGATATGCTGTGTGGACTGAGGGCAGATTATAAAAGAAGTAGAAAAACCTACTGATAAACTCCCAGTCTAAAATTGTTTCAGTATCAGATCCCAGGAGGTCATCTTTTGACAAAACAGAAGTTGCATCATGTGTGTGTACCTCAAATAGAGAGATCAGGCTTGGTTCCTAGGAAAACATAAAATCACAGAAAGGTTTGGGTTGGAAGGGACCTTAAAACCTGTCTTGTTCCACCCCTGCCTTCCACTATCCCAGGTTGCTCCAAGTCGCATCCAGGCTGGCACTGAACACTTCAGAGATGGAGCAGCCACAGCTTCTCTGGGCACCCTGTGCCAGAGTCTCAGCATTCCTCACAGGGAGGAATTCTTTCCTGGCATGTAATGGGACACAGGCACTGTTGTCCAGGAAAGGCTCTCTATGTGACATGTTTGATGTCGTATGTGTGGGTTTGTCTTCTTACGTAACTCAAGTGAATAAAGTAGGTTTGGATCTTCCCTCTTTTGTTTTAAACACAGGCTTAGGTCTGTTGTCTGTGTTGCTGTTGATAATAAAGCCAGTTGCAGAGACTTTTTAATCTTTATTCAATAGCTCTGCTTTCTTCAACTTCTTTCTTCAACTGTTTTCAGGACAGTTACGTTGGCCAGCTCTTGTTACAAGTACAGAATAAAGATGAGTATTACCTAAAATAAGAAACACCAAACTTAGTGTTCCTTAAAGTGCTGACAAATGCTAATGCACTGCGGTCTATTTTAGCAGTTTTGAGTGTTTAAAAAATTAGTTATTTGTGCAGAGATGACACCTGCTTTTCTGAAATGTAATTCCCACCATAGCTTTGTCCTGTACTTATTTTCTGGCTCACTAAACATGTTATTCACTCAGATTTCATTTGCAGACAGGCAAAAAAGGCCAATGAATACGAATTATTTTGATTTCTCTGAGGGGTTCTGAATAAATGAATAAATTTAGATCCCATTGACTACAGATTTTGCATACTAACAGGTAGATAAAGCACATGGTTGCTACCGTGTGCTATTCTCCTTAAAATTTGTTTTGACATATGTCAGGGTAGTAATTAATTTGCAGACCATATTCATGGCACAGTGTGTGACCCTGCTGAGATAACTTTGTTTACTCAAAATGTCAACACTTTGCTGGAAATTTAATGGGGGTCCTCTCCATCATGTATATTCATAAAAGATCCTTCATAACTGATTTCAGTTGAAGTATTGCTTTTTGGGAGAATCTGTCCAATAGAATGAGAAATAAATTATTACCAAATGAAATGTGCTTTCTCTTCAAAATGAAACAAATCATAGGTGATGTTTAAAAAGAAAAAGAAATCTTTGAATTTAACACTGTTAAGACTGATGCATTTTTCTGACACGAAATTTTGTAAAGCAAGGTCCGGTCGAGTAACAACAGCTTTTTGCACCTTCAGCTGGAGCTGTTGTAAGCCTGACATTTAATCTTGGTATTTTTCCTTCTCTTTGGGTACACTTCTTCCTTTAGGGGAAGTCTTTATTTTCAGATAAAAATCTATATTAATTCATTATTGGACACATCCAGGTAGCTACATAGCATATATAGGCTGATACTTAATTCCAGCTGACTTTTATACTTACAAGGTTTGTTTATATGCTTTGGTTCTCTGCCTACACAAAACCCTTTGTTTAGTTACAATGGAGTGGGAATTTTTGGATGGAGGGTCTTCAATACATTATTTTTCTTTAAAAAAAAAATGGAAGAGGCTGGGAATATTGATGCTTTTCAGATGATGATATTCTTGCGCTGGCAAAGTTCTTGAGCTAGAATTTAAGAAACGTTAATTTTAGCTGTTGCATTGGGATGAAATTTTGTGTATTGTATCAAGCAGATTTCTGGACAGAGATCTGCTTGCCAGCTGATGGAACTTCAGTGAAAATAAATCTGTTTATAAATGGAGTGTGGTGTGGAAGCCTCATCCTCTTGCTTTAGCATGGCAGATCTCTTCAGGACAGCCTTACTCTGCTCCGTGTGATTGGCTTTAGCTGCTGTGCTGGTGCAAGGTAGTTGTTCCATCCTTCATTTTTGATTCTCACTCTGACTTAGCCCCTTTATCTTCTCAGAATGCTTTGTGAGCAGATGGATATTAGAAGAGAAAGAAGATGGCTAAATATGTAACGTAATGCTTTTGGAAATAACTTTGAGTGAACCTCCAGGCTTGAAAGTTTTGGCTGTGACTCTTTTCACGTTTTTGGTGTGTCTTCTCTCACATCTCCATTACATTTTGGTCTTTACATCTTCCTTTGATGTAGTTATCCTGAACTAATCCTAAAATGGAAAGGGAGGTGAGGTACAGTGCATCATTCTGTTGGCAGTAGAAGCCTGAAAGAGACATCTGTGCTCCAAGAGGAAGGCTTTTGTAATAAAGCACCAAGTGGGAGTATGGTTATTAGGTTGCTCAATGAGACTTTGAATAAATGGCAGAAATCAGAGGCTGTGAAATGATGTGGAATTCCCATGATGTCATTTCCAAAGCAAATCCAAGTGAGAATTGCCCCTTCCTATGACTGTAGTGTACCAGTGTTCACCAGTGTGGAAACTGGATCACGCTACTAAGATCAGTCAATGAACAGGTAAATTTATTCATGTTTTCCACAACAGAGACAAGTTAACTGGTAAAATTTCCAGCCATCTCATAATAAGGCAGCAGCAGACTATAAATCCACTGCAAATCCTTTAGAATTCCTAAATGGGAATGGAGTTCTGCTGCTGAGATCTTGCATAAGCAAATGGAGCCAGATTTTTAATTCCTGCATAATTCATTTTATTAACTATGACCAAGTAGAACATCTGTTAAAATTCCATAATGTTCAGTTCATGGGAAAAAGAAAGAAAGAAACCCCTGAGTTCCCATTGGAGCCCTTCCATTTCCGTTAATGTTACCGGACTCCAGCAGACGTCGTAGAGGACGCTGTTATAAATGAGGGGACAGCACAAAAGAAAAGGAAGTGCTTTGTCCAGTTTCCCTGTGTACAGTGAGTTACTTCACTGGCATGTCTGTGTGCAGGTTGCAGCTTCACAGTAAATCTGGTGTCCCTTCTGTCCTGAATTATCATGGTTTGGAAGAAGTGAGCGACTCCAGAGTGGGTGTTCCGTGTGCTTTTAATCCAGTTTGTCACTTGTAAAAATATTGCAGATGGACTGGCCTCTAGCTTGGAAGTAGATTCAAAAGGAGCTAAATTAATATTAAACTTTCTTAAAGACAAAGGGGATGGAGAATGACTAGCTCTCTATAACTCACAGATGTCTTGGAAAGAGACTGAGAGTCACTTTCAAATGACAGTCTGTGCAGGTAGCCCTGGCTGAGCTTGCCCTCTGAGTAGACTTTTCTGAGACAATTCAAACTCTGCTTGTGTTGGCCTCCGTTCAGGTGGAGGTGGCAATGATGCTTTACTTGTCAATGTTGTTTCAGAACTCAGAGCTCTGAGTTTGAAAGGAAACCACTGACAAACCTGACCCCAATTGGGTACCACATGCTACTGGCCTTGCTTTAGGTGAGATAGCTGAGTTGTCACTTTGGGGAGTCCCAGTTCTGTAAGTTAGCTCAGCTGTGGGTTGGTTTGGGGTTTCTGTGTTTGTGTTTTTCCCTTTAGTATATGCAAGGTAGAGCCCTGAATGGATAAAGGCAGCTGCTGCTGTCTTGGGAGGGAAAGAGTGATATAATAACTTTGAGAGGAGAGGGACAACCAGTTCAAAGTATGCTGTTGCATTAGTGAGTGGCAGCAGTGGGACAAACACCAGCAAATTCCAGAGAGCCAAGGAGAAACAACATCTCCTGAGGAGGAGGTACTGCTTGTTGTATGTGTTCCACAAAACTGCTGTCCTTTTACAAGGTGTGTCTCAAAAGGGCTTTGGAGGACCTGCAGTGCAGCCTTTGCAGATGAGGAAGGAGCTAGAAGTGAAAAAAAAAAACCAACAAAAACCCCTCTTCTTAAACAACTTACTGCCTGGGAAGGGGAAGCTAAAGCAACTAGCAGAAAAATGGGCCTTAAAGGCACACCTGCTTCCGTTTTCCTAATTTTAAAGGGTTGGTGACCAAAGGATGCTGAGGGGGGTTTGTATAAAAACGTAAAACCCAGCTGAGATATGCTGACCCTGTTGACTGAAGGTTGGAGGGCATTTCTGAGGGGTGAGCTTGATAGGGCACATTGCAAACAGGGAGTCCAGTTTGTTTATCCATTTAAGGTAGTTTTGCATGCTTTTCTTTTGTTAGGACATCTTTATATAAATATCCTGTTCTCTGAGCTGTTGGAGGGTTTTTTTAAAGTTTGTCTCTGTTGCTGTAGGACAGAAAGAATGCTATTAATACATTCTTTCACTTGCACAATTAAAACTTTGATCTTTTGTCGTTCCCTGTGTATTACAGAGCAGATGTCGATAGAAATAGGCAAACAGGACACTATCTTAATACAATATTTGGAAAAATAAACATCCTCCTTAGTGAAATATGTGCAGTATCTGTCTTTTGTTGCCTTCTGGAAAACTGGCTTTATGTTATTTTGTGACTCTAGATAGGTTAGGTTTAACCAGGAATTTGCCAGGCAGAAACTGTAACACTGGTTTTTGACTTTTACTGAGCAGCCAGCATTTCTTTGGCTTGGGTGTTTCCATATAGAACATTAGCAGTCTCATGAAAGGGATGGAGGCTGTGAAATGGATTAACGAGCTTTGTGGAAAATTGTGCAGAACTTATGTGACTTCATGAGTAATGGGAGGAAGTTGAAAAATAAGTCCCTGCTTCCCACTGTAACATCACTTTGTCTTGGAAAGCCCATCACTGGAAAGCTCTTGTATCACTTGTATCATTCTAGGCATCAATATTCAAGGGGTTTTCATTTTGAGGGCGTGTCGCTGTTGTACCGGGGACGGAGAGAAACGAGGCAGGCAGGATCCAGGGAAAGCGGGATTATTTATTAATATCCAGACGGATTTTTATCCTGTAACTCGCTGGAACAGCATCAGGTGATTGGTCCCTTGACCATCCGCCTCTCAGGATGATTGGCTAAATCCTACAACACCCATTTCAAAACAATTCTGCAACTAAACATAACAGTATTGCAAAATATTGTACAGCTGCAAGATAAAGGAATTATTTACAAAAACCCGTATCAGTGTTTTTCATAGCTTCTGTGAGAAACATAAAGTTCTCACAGAATGCAGCAGAAAGCTGAAAAATTCCTCTGCTAAAGCTTTTCATTGTCCACAAGGGGGCTGTGAGGGTTAAAGGTAATTCTTGAGGGGTAGGAGCAGGAGACAAGTCTGTGCTCTGGGTTAAGGCCTCAGGCACACCCTAGCTTGTGACCTGGAACACCAATAAATGGATAAAATGAATAACTCTGCTGCTATAGGTTGTGCTCATTACCTCCTCCCTGCAAATGCTGGAATAGTACTTGGAGATGAAAATGGAGATCTCACAAAGCAGTTGTAAATGACTTTTACAGACTACGAAATAACCCTAGTTTTCCTAATTTACCAGTTGTGGGAAATAGGTTTTGTGACACACCTGAATGATGGACAGAATCTTAAAGCAAATTCCTTGAAGTTTGGGGGGAAGGAATGGGGTTTTTTGGCTTTTTTTGGTCAAGCATGTTTACAACCAAGATGTTCTGGTTGAACACTCTCAGGCCAGGTGCAGTATCTGTATAGACTGGCTGGAAGCAGAATTCAGCCATCCTTGGTGCCATGGATGTGCTATTTACCAATGGAGCACACAGTTACTGCATCTCTCTGACATCAGTGGGTATATTCAGATGAAAAGAATTCCATATATGCAGAGTATTTCTGTATTTTGAAAGCTACAGCCTCGCATCTGGAGTCTTTGAACAGAAAAACACTTGGAAAGCCATGTGCACTAAAAGCATGGTGCGTGATTTGATAATGCAGATTCTTTCCAGCTGAATGTGTGTGCAAGCAGAGTCTTGCAGGAAGTGTGTCCTCCTCCAGGCTTCCAACAAAGATACCATTTCCATACATTCTCAAAGCAGCTTACTTAAGTGTTTCTGCAAATGCAGCATTCATGGTGTAGGAATGTGTTTTGTGGGTGGGTAGCAGCACTGTGGGCAAGAACAAGTTGAGAAGAAAAGAATACTGTGAAGAAAAAGTTCTGGTTTTCTTTGTACTGTGATATTTTTATTTCTTTTGTTGATTTGTCTTTCTTTTTTAAATAACCTAGAAACTCTGTTTGCTACACTGATTGCTTTGATTTTTACATGTTTCACAATGGTTTGAATTTTTTGGCTGACTGGTGGCTTTTAGTTTTAATTCCTCAGCTGCATTCCAGCATGGGCAACTGTATTTTGTCTGTCTAAATTCTTTCTGTAGGTCTCAGTTCCTGTTTTGCTAAGTTGTAGAGTAATCCTGCTGATGGCTGGAGGGTTGCTGGGCTGTGTCTGGTGAAGGCCACGTTTCGTTCGTGGGTGAAGCAACTTCTGTATGTGTGTGCTGAAGTGGATAATTCTCTACCCCTAGAAAGATATATGTGTGTAGGGCATCTGTTTATCTAAAATATGTATGAATATACACGTGGATGCTTCTATATGTAAAATATGGTATTGCTTTTAATAATTTCTTGTCAGGGGTCTTGGACTCTCTGAAGCAACTAGTCCTGTAAATGTGTGTGATTGGTCTGGAACAGCAAGCAATTTAGCAATTTCCTGAAAGTACAGGACTCTTTTTCAAGGATGAAATTCTTGCCTGAAGTAGACCAAAACATGATTTTACAGTGGAAGACTTCCACTTGCAGGATCACGCTGCTGTCAATATTAATAGCACTTACCTGGTTTTCATACTTAGGCTACTATTACCTGGTTTCTCTGCACCTGCTAAAAACAGAAGGACAGTTAAAAGAATCAGCAATCCAAGAACTGAATCTGTAACTCAAAGATTATGGTGAAGGTGTGAAAAAGAAACCAGATCTATGGCAGAGAGCTTATGTACTTTATCAATTATGCTAATGATTGGAAGAATGAGTAGAGAGGCACTTGTGAGAGTGTGCCACAAGAACAGTTCTTCCAAGTGCGTAAGACACATCATACTTCAATTATTTTGAAAGACTACCTGCTTATTATCTAGCAGGAAATAGGAATTGATCCCACTGTTTTGAGTGCAGAAGTGCCATGCAAAGAGAAAATACTGAAATCCATACCTCGATTCAGGATATTTTAAGGGCCAGTAATGGCTGATTTTAGCGGATGGAATAAATGTAACAGCTTTCTTAGCTTGTTCAAAGGGCAATCTCGGGAGTGCGGTAGGAATTCATCCTTGAAGTTAACATTTTGGGCGGGAAAAGGGAAGTAAGTGAATTCGCGTGCCTCCCTCGCTGTGGCACTTCCCGGGGTCGGACACCAGAGGGCAGCAGCGCCCGCACGTGCGGCAGCAGCGGCCCGGGAAAGCCGCGGGAGCGAGTTTGGGGTGAAGCTGCGGATCCTGGAATTGATGCTTTAACCCCGCCTCTCAACCCACTTGCAAAGGAAACGCAACACTTCAAAGGTTGTTGATTTGATTCTGGGAACTAGCCCTTTTGAATTTCCGGGGACTAACTTGTGTGAGGAAATGGAGTGAGGTTTAGCTTGGGAATGATTTTATGGGTTCCTATTTTTTAGCTTTGACGAGGTTTTCATTTCATATGAATAGGTTATATAAGGTCTGTAGCATTCCCCATGTATTCTTGCCCCACAGAATAATGCTCATGTGCCATGAAGAAGAGAAAGGAGGATGTCTGATCCCAACACCTGGCAGTATCTGAGACTTCGTGGACTGTGTAATCAGCTATTTCAAATTTTACTTCAACATCACTTTCTGTTAATATTCTGCATTTCTTTAGCTTATGTGTTTCTAAGAAAAAGACAATTAAATTTATAATCTTTGGGATAATGTGGTGTGCACCTTAATTTGAAAATCTCATGTCACTTCTTATTGACAATGTAGTTGGAAATGCATGTGGGAGGTGGACCAGGGTGGTAACATGATTTCCATAATTTTTATAGAAACTTAGGCAAAGCAGGCCTGGTGTGTGTACTGCAGATGGAAATAGTGTTATTAAACCAGGCTCTTATCTCACTTTTATTTTTTCTGTTAATTTTGTAGAAGCCAGTAAAGCGTAAGCTTTGCACATTTTCTTTTTATGTTGGTTGAATATGTGAAAATTGTGTTCTTGCTTTTCAAAGCCAGCAGGTCTAGAGATTGGACTGAATGTTTTGGCATCACTCTGCAGTGCTTTGGTCCCTCTGCCAGATCTGGCTATCCCAGGCTTGAATCTTTCCCAGTTAAAGGCTGCTAGTGATGCACAGTATGTGACATGGATAGATTTCTGTCCTGAGGAGACTGAGGCATCTCAATGCTCTTTCAGACAGAGCAAAGCCTCAAAAAGAGAGAGACTCATAAGCCAGGATACTACCCCTGCTTTCCCATGGGAAAACAGCCAGTACATTGTATTCTGTGTTTGCATTTGGCATTGTACGGTCTCTTAATGTAAAAGAGGGGGGCAGATAAAGAAGGTTCCATGGGTATCAGAATAAATAATATGTTCATACCTCAGTGGGCGGTTATCTGCTCCCTTCTTGCTTTTGCTGATATGAAATCCTGAAGTGCAATAAAACATTTTAGGAGGCTCATGAAATACAAGACCATAAGGCACTTACCTGAATCTTGTCTTGCTGACTTTAATGTACTGAATGCCAATTAAAGCAAAATTTAGCCCATTATTAATTTTGCAACTGGCTACATACCTTACAAGTTTTGGGTGGTTGTTTCTTACCCCTTTTTCTCCAGCCTTCCCAGCATTTTGCCTCCTGGCCTGTGCAGCTGTGCTGGTGATATCTTTTCTATTGCTGGAAATGACCCATGCAGTTAGGTCAGTTTGTTTTAGCCTCACTCCTTGTTGCTGAAGTAGAATAGCACATTTCCCCTAACTGCATGAAAGCCAGGGTAGACAATCTTGATAAATATGATTAATGGGCCCCTCTGCATTGCTCTGCAGTTGAAGGCTTCCTGAGATTCTGTGTCAGCTGGGCAACAGCTCCCCAAACCAACCTTTACATAGAAAGTATGTCTCAGGTTCAATTACGTTGTTAAAGGTATTTTTATTCCCAGATTTTGCTGTAGGAAAGTCTTTGCAATTGAAATACAGTAATAAGAGTATGAAGATGTATTATTGTCAGGAAAAGGAGTTCGTAAATATTGGTGAGTTTGGATTTCTTAACTCAGTCCTGTTACCTAGAGGTTTGTTTGTTATGTTTCCCAAGACAGAAGTTAAATCTGGGGTTAGTGAGGTGTTGAATTCCTTGTCCTGATCAGCAGGACAGGAGTTATTATAGGAGATAGTGACAAGTGGTGGCAGCTTTGAGTCAATTATAACTTGTCGGTACTTGGGATATACTTGTAAGTTACTGTTACGTTTATCTCCCGTAATGTGACTTAAATGTGGTATTCATAGAATTTGACAGAAGATACTTTCTGAAGTATTGTCAGAAGGAAAACCAAATTAGTATCATAGTATCTGGGTGAAAAATGTTATCTAGAGACTCCAGCAGTTACGCAACTGCTCCTTCACTATGGGGGGCAAAATACCCATAAAATAAAATGTGTGATTGGTGTCAAGGAACATTGAGCTTGCACCTCTCTATTAATCAGCAAGCACTCAAATTTGTGAGGATATTCTGCAAGTTGTCCTTAAAATTCAGAGCCCCTACATGTGGGAATTGCTGGCTGCAGCAAAGGCTGGATCCATCCAGCTTTCCTGGTGACTGTTCTGCCATTGTAATTGCAGCACAGCAGCACTCTCAATAATTGAGTACAAGCCTTAATAGCAAATAATCCTCTTGAAGTTGTTCCCCCTCCACTGCAATCAGAGGAGAGCTTTGTTAAGGCATTAACTAACAAATTAGCTACTAAATACTGGTAATAACCTACTTCCCAAAGATTGCTTTTTAATTATAGCCTAAGCTGTGTGATTCCTGAAATCACCTCTTTGGCAAACCAGTGTTTGCGATCATTTCCAACCACAGTAAGTAACTGGCAAAAAAAGTAGTTTTTAAGTCTTTACTGATATCTGAACAGATTTTGCTTCTATATTCCTGCCTACAGAAATACTTTATCAGTGTTTCTTTTCACTCCTGTTAATATTTCAATTTAAATGTATTAGGCTGTACTGTGAAATTACTGTTTTAGTTTTACTTCCATGTACAATATGTGGCTTCATTAGATTTTTAGATAGTGTAGATATTTTTTCACTTAACCGTTACAAGAAACTTTTCCTGTGAGGGAGGAGGAATTAACCACTTTATTTTTTTTATGTATTGGTTAATGCAAACTATTTATTTTGCTAATCTGTGTTGCAATAACTAATTAGAAAAGTAAATTATGTTTAGGCTTTGGCAAGAAGGGATTTTTTTTAATATATTGTTTTCCTCCCCAGATTTCAGTAAAGGCTGCACGTCTTCCAATATATCATTCCACTTCCCTTCAAACCTGACTTTTTTATAAGGGAGCACAGCCGTCAAAATTGGCAAGCGTTAAGCTTGATAATTAGTTCAATATAGTGACCAATTGTGTGAATTACAAGTTCAAAGCAACACATGGACATGGATGAAATCAGATTTTGGCATTTCTCACTTAGATTGTTTCAGGACATTGCTGGAGCTTCTTTGATCTGTAAATAACAACTGTGGTTCAGTGTCTTACTTAAAATACATCAAACGCATTCATGACTTTTGCTTTTACATGTAGATCTGACTTCTAGTTACAGTTTTGGATCAGACTAATAAAACTGTTCATGTTTTGAGATTTCCTAGAGAAAGCTACCAAAGATAGCTGTACTCATTCTTTATATTTTAAGAAAAGCAGCAAAGACTTCTGTGGTGTGATGTGCACCCCAGACTACATCAACAGATGCTCTGTGAAGTCAAAAGTGACCATTTCCTGTATTGCAGATCCTCTACAACCTGCTGGCATTGTGTGTCTTCCTCTCCTCTTTCAGCTAAAACAAGTGAACCAAGGCTTTATTTTCGCTGTGCTATGTGGTAATCTCATTTCCCTGCTGGATCTTGCACAGACCAGTGGTTTTGCTAGTTCTGAACTTTTTTGGGGGTTTGAAGTGTGCTGTGCCAGCCAGCAGACAAGTAGCTGGAGATGACCAATCCGGCTCTATTTGCTACTCCTTAAAGATACACACAGGTGCTGACCTAGTTCAGTAAGAGTCACTGCCTTTCAATAGTTGGGTAACTGCACTACCCCTGGGCTTATCAGTTGGTTATAAAAGAGCTGTATGATTTCTTGGTAGCAAAGGAATGTGAGGAATTATGGCTTCTCGGTGTTTTACCATCAGCTTTCCAGCTGAGTAACTCCATTCCTCTAATTTGACCCCCAGTGTTTGGCTTAGAAAAGTCCAGCATCCAGGGATGGTGCGATGGGGTTTTTCTGCTCCAGAGTTCTGTAACTGCCTGAGTTCCACACAAACAGAGTAGTGTGGGGTTTGGGGTCTAATGAGGTAGAAAGTTCTTCCCCTATACACCTCTTAATATACAACTCAGTGAAAATTCACTGCAGCCCTCCAGCCCCCGCAAAAATCACAAGCCTGAAACTTAGCTGAAGGACAAGCTTCTTGTCTAAGCATCCCTGTCCCTTCTCTGGTTATAATCCCTTGATATCTCACATGTGGAGCTTTTATTTCTGTGGGTGGCAGGAGACAAAACCCAAGTGGGCAGGTTAGATTTTGCATGATGGGATTAGCCCCGTGTTCTGTCCAGTATCTTGTCTCTCCTTGGGACCAGTCTGCGGAATCCTCAGGAAAGGCAGGAGGTAAGAAAAGTGCCCTGCTGTGTCTCAGGCTCACTGCTGGCAGCTGTTACAAGACAAGCATTCAACCTCCCTTCAGTGAGTCCTTGTTCTTACCAGCACCCCTGACAAAAATGACTATAGAAATAGGTACTACATCTCCTAAACTTTCACATTAACCCTTTTAAATGGATGCAGCTGGCTTAGAGTCTTCTTACACCAATGATTGATATTTTGAGGGGGAGGCAGCTTATATTTATGGGAAAAAAAATTATCCTTCCTAGTTATTCCCCATCTATCTTTCCCTTCAAGACTCTGCTCCACACCATGCTTATTTATTTCTGTATCCTGCCTTGCAAAACATCATCTTACACAGATAAACTTTGAATCTCTGAGGGCCAAATCATGCACCCATCACTGTTCTCCTGCTGATTTCCCTCTCAGCAGAGCTGTGGGCTGATGAGTTGGGTCAAAACACAAGCTCTGTGTGGCAGAGGCTTCTGCAGGGTGGCTGCATGATGGTCTCTTACCTTTGTTGACAAATCTTTTGAAAATTGAAGTTCATTGTCCAGATATAATAAACAGAACAGCATGTAACAAAGCTGTGGGCAGAGAAGATGCTTCAAAAAGAAATTCTCACCATGAAAATTCTTGGCAGCTTTGGCACAGCTTCATCCCACACCTGTCGTGCTTGGCAGAGGTTTTCACTTCTGAATCAGGGCAGGTAAAAAAGCTATACACATCCAAAACACCCTGAGTTATGTAGGTATAGCGTGATATTTCCCAACGTATTTACCTTTTTAGTGCTCTGAAAAATACGCACATTTTCTGAGTAATTACACTCCATCCTAAAGTAATGAGTAGGAATTCCATTTTGGATTCACAGCTCTGTCACCAGTGCTCTCTTACTGTTTTTTCACTTTGCTTGTAAGTCTAGATGTGTGTTTAATTTGTTAATTTTGAATTTTAGATGGTTGAGAGATGCCTATTCTGAATACTTAATGGTACTAACTGTTATTTTGAGAGCATGTAGTAGTGTCTGAAGGAATGCAATTAGAAACTAAGCCCAGGAATTTCTGTGGCAGGTCAGACACTTCTGCCCTCAGCTGTCATTGACTGGAAAAAGAATAAAGCTCACAGAAGAAAGCCTCTGCAGATCACTGAAGCATCCTCTTCCCTGATGTTATGATATAGGTCATACGCTCTGTTGAGAGACAATATGGATGTGCCTGGTGGATAAATGTTCTCTGGGTAAACTTGGATGTTACTGTTTCTTCTCACCTTTTATGATCCACATCTTTCAGACTGATGTGAATATGTGAAGTATGAGCTGCTTTGAAAAAACAGAAGTGTGTATACATCTAACAACCGTGGAAAAAATGTTCGAGGCATGAACTGGATGCTGTGGTGAAGTTTCAAACACCAGCCAGCAAAAGAGCCCTGATGTGTTTGTTTTCATTCCTGTACTTTTGAGAGCCTATTTCATGATTGTTGGTGCTTGATTCAGAATTTGAGGAGGGTGTTTGAAGAAGGCAGTGTAGCTGTGTGACTTAAGAGAGTGGTGAACCATCGTGGCCTCCATGACTGAGGGCAAACTCACCTTGCCTGGCTAGTCCAGATGCCTGTGAAAGAAAATAAATGAGAGAAAACAAGAATTTGGGATTAATTTTGAAGACATAGTTAAATGTAAATCCTTCAGATTGGCAAACCATGGGGAGAGAATTCTGCCCAAGTTCCCACTGGGCTGTGCCTTGTTCAGAAGGGTGAAAGGCAAGATGCAAAAGATCTTTAGTTCTTTGTTTTACTCCAATATTTGAGTCAATGTGTTGCACAGATCGTGGGTCAGGTGAACATAAATTGTGCAGCTGGAATTTATCTGGGCATTAAGTTAACCTCTGACTCACCCCCAGTGGTACAGCATTACAAATGTAGTCTTCAAGGAAGGATGAACAAATTTCCTAAGCCACTGGGCACAAACAAAACCTTCAAAATCAGCCAAGAATACCTCCTTGTTTCACTGTTCCGTCACCCCTCGTGCCCTGGGATGTATTTATTGTGGCTAATGCTAGGAAAATTCAATCTGTCTGTTTGTGCTCAGAGTGACTCAAGGTACCTCTCCTTGCTTTGTCCAGCTCATGTTTAGTTCTGTGTCCTTTAAAAGATTTCCAGACCACCAAGTGTGATGAATCTCAGCTCAGCATATGAATATCAGTGGTTTGACAAATTAACCTCTTTTGTTAATATACTTCAGCAGAAGGGAGCATAAAGAAGGGAATGCAAAGGCATGGTTTTCTTGACAGTCTCAGCTGTTTAGGAATTAACTAATTTGGGCCACAGGAATCTTGTTTATTACTAAAGGACTTGAAAAGAATGTGTCCTCTCACCTGTGATTTTATTTTACCTTCATACTCTCCCAAACCCCACCAGACACACAGAGCTCCCACTAACAGTGAGGAAGGAGCTTAGAACTTCCAGAAGCAAATAAAGCTCAAGTATATGAGTTGGAAATGGATCTTTTCTGTGTAAGGGAACTACTCTTATTTCTTTTCCTAAGAAAAGAATTTCCTTTCTCTGGATTTACCCTCTATTTTGAATTTAGAAAGGGAGCAGAGCTGCGTAGTAGTGGTAGGAAGAAGCCAACTCAAGGGTCTAGTATGAACTTTGTCCTAAGAAGCTAGCTGGAAGATCCTTCATGGGTTATGGGGCAGACACTGAAACATGGGACTTCTTGCTGAGGTTCATGTTTGACCTCTCAATCCCCTTGGAAGTGATGATCTTGAAAGAAGATGGCCTAGAATGACTTAAAGTATTTATTTTCCAAAGGCTCATGAATTGCCAACATAGGGAGTACTTTAACTGTAACAAAATACTGTGTATTTAAAGAGAATTCCTTCTTTTTGAGGAGAAATGTGACCTTGATTAAATGATTTCTATTTTTAATCAACTTTAAGGTCCCTGGAACCTCTGAAGTTCTCAGCAGCTGTTCCTCAGATGTCTCCTGGCCTGTTGGCCTCACAGATTTCCCCATCTCCTTGGGAGGACTGAGGACTCTGAACATCCTAAACAGCCAGAGATAACATTTTGTGGCCAAGAAAGACTCAGTGGTGCCCTGAGCTCAGGAAAGCACTCTGTAAATGGTCTCCAGAGCCTCCCCACAGAGGCTGTTAGAAAACCCTGTTAAAGAGCACTTCAGCCTTAATAGTTGTACACTGATCCCCAAACACTGGATCTTCTTTCTGCTGCCGATCTTTCTTTTGTGCTTTATGTTTCCTTTGAGAGAATGCAGGCAGAATCTCTTCAGCTCTTGCTTTGCTCTTTAATCCAGCACCACAAACCAGAAATCCTCGGGGTTTAAGCAGCTTCACCATTTATTTACACAGGTCTGCGGCAGCTTTTTGTTTTCTTTGTTGTTTCATCTGTGGTTTTCCCCCCTGCTGTGTTTTGGATGGTTCTGTGTTCCGTAGGAAATTCTGGAATTCTGTTTAGCTGCCTGCACACAGCCTCCCTGTGCATTCACCTTATCACCTCTGCACATGGTGCAGGACAGGACCAGCATCCTGCTCCCAAGGCCATGCTACCTTTTCTTTCCTGAAGTAGTTCTGCAAACAGCACAGCCACAGTTTCCTATGGATCTGTACCCACAGCACCTCTGCTTCCCTGTTGTGCTGACTCAAGCTCTGCTTTTGTGGCCCCAAAACTCCCTCCTCCAGCCCTGAGCTGTTGGTTGAGCAGATGGTAACAGATGCTGGGCACTTCCACAGGTGCTGGTTGCCAGCCTACCAGTTGTCTAGCCAGCAACACCAACAGCTGTTGACTCCTTCTGCAGTCCTTCCTGCAAAGTGGGGTTGCCAAATTGAGACTCTTGGCTCAACCAAGATGCTTACAGATGAGTTTGAGATGTTTATTTGATGTTCACGTAAGTTTTAGGAGCGCTGTGTTTGCTGCTGTCTTATTTGCCTAAAATCAGATGATGAGTTCAAAAGCTAAGGAGGGGGGAAAAAGAGGGCAATTTGTGCACCACTTCAATAGCAAAGCAGTCTGAAAACGGAGCTCTGTACAGTCAGAGACAAGATGTCAGTAAATATCCTACTGAATGGCTCATGTTCCATTACTTACTGGTATAGCAATGAAATAATTAATTTTTGGAGCGAGATTATAAGCATATGGTATAGCTGGAAACCTTAGTACTGATTAAGTATTATTATCCAAGTGATTAACTAAAAGTTTACTGCCCAGACATTGTGTAGTTGCAGCTGATGGAAGGAAAAACCCAACAAGGCCAGTGAAATTTGGATCAGGACCATGTAATAGTATTATTGATTGGCAAAGGCATTGGGTTTTACTGTACTAACCAAATATTGCTATTTATTGTGTGTCAGGTACCCACTGAAAATACATGGGCTGCAGTCCAAATACCTGTGGAGATTAACAAGTTGAAGTTCAGTTCAGGGCACTCCTGAAACCACTAAGATATGAAAAATGAGGAATACTTGTTGATACAAAATGTCCTCAGACTTCATCAATGCAGATGTCCTTTCAGGGGTTGTTATAGTCTGTGAGTAACCAAACCATGGTGCACATCTGAGGCACCACTTTTCTTTTCCTGCTCAATATGAAGCTTTAATTGAAGATTTAGTTATGGAATTTTGTCTGTATGAGCAGAATTCCGTAGTTTATTATAGTGAAATGCCTGAAATAGCAGAAAAAAAAAAAAAAAAAGCCTGTAATGGAGGATCAGGGAGTTTAAAACCAAGATATTAGAATTGCATGGTGTTGTGTGTGCATTGGGTTGAGGCCTTTACCCACTGAGAATCAGACTTGCAAATGCTGTGTGTTTGCAGATGTGGAGTTTTTCCATTGTTGGTTTATTTACAATTAATTGTATCCATGCTGGATAACTGTCACAGGTATTTGAATGGGCTTAGAAATCTCTTTTTTTAAGAGATAGCTGGTACTTTGCTGCTTTTAAGCTTTAGCACAGTCAGGGTTTTATGTAAATCTGTCAGTGTCATTTGCACCACTGCAAGCACTATTATTTAATTCTGTCAAAGGTGTTTCCGTAATTAAATTTATAGTGCAGCTTAATAACAGTTCAGAGAGCATAAAGCTCCCAATGTGTTTTAGTTCTATTTGAAAATGGATACCCAGGCTACATTTTGGATCAGAGACAGTAAAATTGGATAGTGTTTTGTGACCCTAAAGCTTTTCTGTTCAATCACACCTTAACATTCCATGTCACTGGGTTGGAAAAGATTTTCGTACAAGAGGGTTTTGAAGTGTTTTATTACATTGAGAAAAAAATCACAATGAAACAGAACTGTTGGCTTTTCTGTGTATCAAGAGCTGTTCTGCTTTCCAAGCTCCTGTTAAGTGTGAACTGCTTGACTGAGATGTTTGCAGGGTCAGGCTGCTTCCAGGCATGGAGACGGGAGATATCCTGGTCTCCTCGCTTGATGCAGCATGTTGAATTATCAGGAAGTTACTAGTACCTTGTGTCTCTTTGTCTTGTATTTTTCCATGAGAATAATTAGGAGATAAAATAAGTTTGTTGCTTAGCAAAGAAATTATTAAATAGTCCTTTGACAGTAAAGAAATTACAGCATTAGAAAATCCTATTGACCAAAAATATTTTTCAGGTTTTAGGAACTAAAGTATCATGAATATGGACATAGCGCAAATGCCCAGATGCCACAGCTTGAATAAACTTTTTGATCAAGGATACAGGTGTATTTTTGGATGAAAGAATGCAGCATTGAGCGTTGCTTCCTTTTTAGCCTGAGCGTTACCCCAATATATCCTTTAATGCCTGTGCTCAGACTAACAGAAAAACTTTGATTACCAGTGCCTACAAAGAGCAGATGGTATCTTCTGACTGTGTTTTAATATGAGTATGGATTGAGACTGTGCATATTTTAAATCAGCTGTGTCTGTAAACTCCATTCAGTGTTACCTGTGCTTTGAAGAACTTCAGATATTTAATATGTCTACAGACATCCCATAAATTCTTATTCACCCCACCTGCTTCCATGTGCAAAGCTCCTGCTGTTACAAGTAGAGCTTTGATGAATATTTTGTTTGCCCTATAAAGTCCTTTCCTTCAAAGATATGGATTTTCCTCATGGAAAAAGCTTTGTTTCTGTTCAGAAACACAAGGAGAAAAGAACTGTCTTATGTCTGCAGCTCTCTGGTGTTGCAAGTGGGGTGGGAATGAATAGTTACTCCTAGAGCTGTAAAGAGCAGCAAATAAAGGCTCCTATTACCCCAAAGACTGGTCAAAAAACCAAATTTAGTCTATGCTTTAGATTTTTCGTACTAAAGCCATCTCTTCCCATGGTTCTGACATGATTGCAATATTGCTCTGTGTTTGTGACATGCTTGTTAGTCTTGTGACCTTCCCTCCCTGCGCTCCTCCACGTTTCCAACCATCCATCGGAAGTATCCAAAGTCCCAGTTATAGGAATCTGGCTGGGCTTTCTTTGTTTTCCCCTTCCAGGAATCAGCTATTTAGAATGAGGTAGACTTTTACATATGCAACAGTGTGAAACTACAACGCCGCTTTCTGAAAGGGGATGTTTTACTGCCTCATTAATACCAGCTAGAAGTCCTGCTTTATAGCATTATGTCAACAGGAGCAAGGTGGAAACACAAGTGGAAACGCTGGGCTGAGGGCTGAGGTTTTCATTAGTGTTTTTGAGTCTTGTTCTTGTCTTTGTAAAGCTGCAGGGTTCTTGGGAGAACTGTGTGCCCCATATCAGGCCAGGAGGTTTATAGAGCTTTATATTCATCAGTTATCATCTTCCTTGTCTTTCTTCACAAATGACCTCTTTGTGAAGCTCTCCAGTAGAGAGCTGTTTGATCAGAGTTGACTTTGTGAGGTCTCCCCTAGAACTTCCTGTGAGACGTCATAATTTAATGGTTTAATTTTATCCTGGAGCATTTGGGTTCCATGGAAAATCTCTGGTATGTGTGTACATACACCCCTGTAAGAGGAAAGCTGAGATCTTGCAGCAATTAAAGATATTTGCATTACAGTGTCAGGGTCTGACCTTTTACCATCCTGATGGAGGGCTCAACAAGAAACCTGGATCATGTACACGCTGTTTTAGGCTTCAAAACCAAACTGGAAATTTGCAGACATAATATGAATGTTCCCTGTGTAACTGGTGAATAAGATCCACAGGTGAGATGTATTCTTGAAGAAAACGCTTATCCAGAAGGTTTTTTCCTTCAAGGAATTTATGCTTCTGAATGCAGCAGTAATTGTGAATGGAAAGGGGTTGTGTTCTCAGGTGGACTTCACGTGTGTTCTCATTGCACATCTGAGCTGGCACATTGTGTTTGGGTCCTTCAGCCACTGCTGTAATATGAATAATCCACAGAAAGCTGATCAAAAGCAAAGCCTTACTGTTTTACTAACTGTCCTCTCAGCTAAAGGTCATCTTTGAGCTGATGACCTTCTAGTCCAATGGACAAGATGAAGGGCTACCATTTTTCCCAGATGTCAGATCCAGAGAGATTGAGTGCTTTGCCTGAGGTTATGCTCTGAACTTCCTATGCAGATGGGGAATTCTCCTCATTGCCAGAGCAGCTTCAGAAATGAAAGACCATCCTGCTGCCTCACTTAAGGGTTTTTGTTGTGGGCTAACCATTGAGCACACACGTGGCATTTTGCAGGACACTGAGGATGAAACTGTCACACTGGCTGACTGTGCTAATGATCTACTCTGAAATTCAGTGTACACATGCGGGGACTTCTCTCCTATTCACTTTTGAGCCCCAGAAGAACAAAGTCCTGTAGCTCAAGCTCCTGCACCACAGCGTGCCTCAGACTACACAGGCTTGCACAGACTCTTAGGGCTGTACTTGTTTCCCACAATTTTCTGCATGTTTGTCTCTAAACGAACCATGAAATGATTCAGTGCCCGCATGTGGTTTCAATAACAAGCGTATGTGAGCAAATGAGAAAATACAGAATGTTTGACTCCAAGCTTCCAGCACACACTATGGGTTAAAATTGAAGTAAGTTTGTAGTACAGTGTTGTCAGAGTTGGTTAATTACTTTGTGGTAGGTGACATTTTAGATGATACTTTTCTCTCTAACCTTGTAACAACTGCTGAGTGGTGGAAGACTACGATTAATTAAGGGCAGATTTGGAGCAATAATCTCCAGCTTGATCTTTACTGGGATCTGATTGTTTTTCTGGGAAGTTTGTGTCATGTTGTTGGTTTTTTGGCTTTTTTGTTTGGCTGCTGTTGTTGATGGTTGTTGGGGGTTTTGGCTTTTTGAGAGAGAGAAAGAAAGAAAGTGCAGGAAGTAGCTTTCTGATCTGTTTAGCTGAGAGTTATGTCAAGGGCTTACGGTTCCACATCTTGAAAACTACAACGGCTGTAGAACCATCGTGGCTACAGGTGGTCTTTTCAGAGTCTAGAGCAATCCTTCCCTTTGCCACGTATCCTCAGCTTTGCAAAATGCTTCTGGAAAGACTTTGTGTCCTTCATTATTATTTTGTTAGAGTGAAATAAGTTCTCAGATTTTTGAACTCTGCTTTTCTGTTCTCTTTTCTCACCTCAGACGTGTTCATCTCTGATGTTCCATCTTCCACGCTTTACTGACGGGAGATTTACATCCCACTACCCTGAGATCAGAAGAAATCTGTTGCTGTCACACGAGAGAATCTCTCAGACTATTCTGAATCTATGTTTTCTTTTGCTCCCAAACTTGAAGGGTTAATGTTGGTTTAGACTTTACCAGCCTTTTCTAACAATCTGACTTAAGCTTGCTGATGAAAAGCACAGTGAGAATTGCCTTTGGCAGTCTTTAATGTCCTTGTGCAGGAAAGTGGGGGGGGGGAAAGAGCAATAGAAAAGCCACAGGAAGCTAAAATGATAAATAAAGACAAGTACTTGAAAATTTTCTGCAAGTGAGAGAAAAAAAGCTGTTCCTATGCCTGTGATGAGGAGGTGAAGAAGTAATGACTTAAATTGCTCTGGGGAACTATCCAACAAAGCAGCACCTGAGCTGATCATCTGTGCAGTCCATCCATCAGGAGAGGTTGCTAATACAGATTAGATAGACTAGCTGGGAACAGGCCCTGCCCTTGGTCAATGGCCTTCAGATCTTATATTCTCTATCAGACTGTACTTGCTGTGAAAGGCAGGTGCAGTTGTAAGAGAACAAGAAATGCAAGGTAGCAGAGCAATTCCTCTGAACGCTGTGCTTTAGGTGTTGTGTAGAATAAGAGACTTAGGTAAAACAGGTGGATAAAGCCTTTAGAATTTGTTAAATTCCGTGTATCTCCACTTGTGTTATTGGAAGAGTTGTTTTTCTCTGGGAGTTTTTTTCACTATCTTCAGTGTCAAAGTCCCTGTGAGCGTAGAGGTCCCTGCACTTGGTGCATAGGTGTGTCTATAAGCTGTGCTGGGCTGCCTTGGTTTCTTCTCAGCCATCTTGGAGCACCAAACTTGCTTGCAAAGAAGAGCTACATGAGTGTAGGTGTGCTGGAAGCTCTGCTCAGTGTAGAGGTCAGAAATGACAGCACAAAAACTGTGGTAAAATTTGCTGTAAATCCTGCAACTTTTATGTAGCTGACTTAAATAAAACTTACAAAAAGTATTCTTAGCCCAGAATTTTGAAACATTGAGGCATATGAGCTGGGGAATGCCAAGCGGTGTGTGTTTTGGGGGTACAGAAGGTTTCAGGAACACACTGAGGCTGAGGGAAGAGCAGTTCCCACAGCTGTTCCTGCTTTCTGCCTCACTGTGAAAGTGGATCCAACCTTAGGCAGTTTGTGGGACTTGTCACAAAGACAAAGGCTGTAGCATCCAGGCAAATCCTCGCGTGTTCCAAAAGGGAAATGCACTTCTCTGAGGCACAAACATCCCGAGGTGCTGCAGATGATAACACCTGTATGCAGTTATTTTATCTCTGGGCTCATCGGGCCTTAGGAGCGGAGCCATATCTTAAAGGAGCTGTCACAGCAATCCCTGTTAGCCCCCAAGGTGTCTCCTGAAGTGCTCCTGCAGGTAATTAATCACCTAATAAAACACACTCTTTGACAGTAGGTGGAATTTGGAAATTAATTTGCACCCCTTAAATGAGGCTTCTAAAACTATAATTATCACAAAAGAAAGAAACAAGCTGTGTCAGGTGTATAAATGATTTATTTATCAAGAATAAACTGTCACCAAAGTGGCACTTAGCTTGCAGCATCTGTGCTGCATTTCTTTAAGGTGAATTAAGCAATGACACTTGCCTTTCTTCCCATATTTGCAGGTCTTGGGGCAAATCTTCAGTTGTTTGTGAAGTGTTTGGTGTAAAAGTGACCTGTAACAATATTATAGCTGCCTTTCCAACGTTCTCTTTCTTTAGTGCGTGATCACTTCTTGCTGCCTCATCAATCCCTGCTTGGATGCCTTATCCACTGAAGAGCCTCTGGCCTCGCCAGAACTTGTGCAGCCCAGCTGGCCATTTGGATTTCTCATTATCTCTCCAAATGGTGCATTTTGTGAGCTGGATGTTGGTAGCAACAGGAAATAGAAAGGGGAGGGAGTTTTAACTGGTTGGCTGGACTGCATATGGAATAAGTTACCTGGAATAAGAGGAAATCCAAGATATCTGATTCTCTCTCTCTTTTTTTTTAATTGATAGAGGTTTAAAGATGGCTGAGAGATGTATTTTTTGAAGGCTGTGAGAGAGCAATTTCTTTAAAAAATCCAGATAAATGTGAGAACAGTAACATTTTAAAAGCAAATAGTTTACAAAAATATTTAATTTCAAAAATACCCTTTCAAAAATGTGTTACCAAAGTGTCTGACTGTGCACCAGAGCATCTGAAGACTTATTTTAGCTGCATGTGCAAAGGCGACGTGGGCTTCACTGCAGCCTTACCTGCAAAATTGCCACTAACAACTGTTCTAGTTGCTACAGCTGAAATGTATTTGTTGCTGACAGTGTAATTGGCTGGCTTCAAAGGGCATACAGTGCATGTAGTCTGTGGGACATGGAAGAAAACTGTCTCATTATTACATATTAATCTTACATTATTGGTGCATTTATTTCTGAAAAAGCCCAAGAGGATTTCTATTCACTCATGTCAGACTGGCTTCTCTAATGCACAGCTCCAGGGAAGGGCCCTGCCTCATTACTTCCCCCATACTTGTTTGCTTGAAGTTGAGTTGACTTGAAAAACGGGTGAGCATGCTCAGCATCACTGGCTTGATTCAAACGTTCTGCACACAGTGAGATTTCTTGAGAAAAAAATGGAGCAAAGGTGAAATCAGTTACAGTGCCCTTTTGATTTACATTTTAGTCGTGTCATGTTCTACATCGGAAGTGACTGCTGCTGCGAAGCATCACAAACACAAACAAAACAGGGTGCCTTTCAAAAAAGCCCCTGTGAAGTGATTAGATTGGCAATGCCATATTGTAGCTGTGAGAACTGACAGATTGCAAACAACTCGTGTGAGCAAAAAATACTTGTGATGCTGACTCTTCACTTAGGGGTGTGAGTTGGAATAATGCTCTGCAAAATCCTTTCAATATAAACTAACTTTCTTCTTTTAAGTTTTACCACAAGGTATTTTTGCTGTATTGCAGAGGTTTTTGGAAGTGTACTGGAAATATTTTTCATGCAAACCAAGTGGCAAAAATTAAATGCTCGGGAATGCAGCTGAAGGGGCAGTCCAACCACCCTGAGCATGTCCTGGTTTGCTTGAAATATGGTTGCCCTTTTCAGGCACTCAATTCATCTTGAGGCCAATTTTAACAGTGCTCAGTGCAGAAATGGCTGTTATGACATGCCCTGAACCAGCTCTGGTTCAGCTTGTGTAAATTCTACGTGTGGGGTGCTTTTGGAGCTGACAGGTGGAATTTTATTGTGATCCTATTTAACTATTCTACCACAGAAAAGGCTTTTGGAATTTATCTTACTGAGTTGCTCTGTGTTGCAACGCAAAAGCATGAGTTCTTTACTTTTTTGTTGTTTTTTTAAATCAGCACATCTTGTAAAGGCTCTTGCTCAAGGTAGGATCTCCCCAGTGTTCAGCTGTGCTTTCCAGCTGGGCACTCTCCAGCTGGTCTGTGGGCACAAACCATCATGTCGGGGTCTTTTCTGTCTACTGGAAAATTCTAGCGTAACAGGCTGTTTTCACCATGTCCATCAGCATTTCAGAATGAATTTGGGAATGTCCTTTCCACCTCAGACTGGTCCTAGGCCTGTGACGATGATAGTGGAAATTCCGTGCCTGTGGCAGGGGGATTGGAATGAGATGATCTTTAAGATCACTTCCAGCTCAAACCAATCTATGGTTCTATGACTTCCAGACAAAGTCAGGTCATTCACTAGCATCAGGTCAGCTGAATTTTTAAAACTGCATGAGAACACAGAATCAGCACAGTTCTGCAGGTTTCTTTATTCTTTTCATGATCTCAAAGCCCACTACCAGCACATGGTGATACTATTTAAAGAAAGGTGTTAATGGTATTATATCCTTTGATTGAAAGCCACAGTTGATTTTTGCTGTTGTAGAAGTTCCCCAGATTTTGGTTGTTTTGTCTGAAGTGGTCTATTAGCACTTGCCCTGAGATAAAAATTGCTTTTTAACTGAAGAAAGGATTCTGGCATGAGTCAGAAAATCCCAGGGAAGATACATGAAAAATGTAATTAAAATGCCTTGAGGTTGAAACATTATGAGAATTGTAATGTATATCTTGCTAATCTCATTAGAAAAAATCCTGGTTTAAGTCACCTGGTTATATTATATGCTGCTAACACCAGCCTGCGCCTTTTCAGTCCAAAAAGTTACAAAATTATACTGTAAAAGGTACTTGCTTTGACATCAGCAAAGCAAGTGTATTAGGCAGTAGCATTGCTTTCCTTCCTTTTCTCTTTGGTTCCTAATTTTCTTGGTAATTTTTCTTTACTGCACTGCCTGGTGCCCAGTTCCTTGAGTCCAAGTTGCACTGCAACCTCTGGGACACCATGTCTTTGATCAGGATCAGTATTTTTTATTTCAGATACTGCTTCATAGTTTTGTTGAACTAATTTAGGCAAATATATCCCAGCCAGGCTCAGAGTGAAAGGAGCGTTATCCGTGCATTATGGGGAGTGTGAGTGGCACCTAGAATAAGGTATCCAATCCATCCGTAAGGCTGCAGGAATAGAAAGTTCTAGAGACCTACCTAAGGGCAGGTTTCCCAAGCAGTTTCTACCCTACTGTCCAGTGAAAAGGTAATATTTCAGGAGATTCCTCGTGGCTAGGGAATGTCTGGCTATTTCTCCACAACATTTTTGCATTCCGTTTGCTTTCCTCTCAAGTAATGCCTGTTAGCATGAAAATTATTTCATTGCTGACTGCTTCCCAGCTGGAAAGCAATTGGGAAGACTATGGTTCAGATCATATATATGTAAATCCCACTGATTTTTTCTGTGTATTTCAGACAAAATCCTGTACCTACCCACACGACTTGAACCATTGCACTGTGAGTTTTGTGAATGTACCTGTGACAGCAGGCAACTGGCAAATCTGCTGTTATGGGCATTTGACATGGCTGCAAAACCAGTGAGGAAAAGAAATCATCTCAGTCAAACCTTCTGGATGCAGAATGGCCTTTAAATGAATTTAAGCTGTGAGAGCGGCATTTCCCATCCTGTTCCCTCTGGAGGCTATGCTGCAGTGGGCGTGCAGCTTGGCTTTCTCCTTTTGGTGTCGATGTTTTCCACAGAAGGAAGTTTCTTAAAGGGACCATCAGTGCAGCAGATGCTGTGCTCAGACCTGCTGCGTGAGAGAGGAGCATGCTGGGGATGGTGGGATCTGATCCCGTCGTGGGGCCCTGGCAGTCACTGCTTGGCTGTGATGCTGAAGCTTCTTGGTGGAGCTCCAGTCGCGTTGTTCCCTTGCTTTATCCTCTCTTGGGTGTTTGAGATCACTTTGAGCTCCTCACTGTATATCTAAAGTAACACACAGAAAAGATTAGACTGTGTTAGCTGGCTTTTCTCTTCAGTGGCCATGTTGGTTGCAGCCCCAAATTAGCAGAGCACTTTGTTCAGGGACCAGTTCTACAAAACACTTTGGCCCAGCTCCAGCTCTGGAAGAGCTTTTAGATTAATGGGAAGTTGGGAGCGTGAAGAAGAGCATGGAGTTTTGAGAACTTGTGTTTGGTCTTTAACATCTTTAAGGCATAATCTTGTGGAGCAGCAATAGCGAAAAGCTGTTGTCATGATTTAACCCCGGCTGGCAGCTCATCCCCACATGGCCACCAGTGGGATCGGGGAAAGGACTGGAAGAGAGGAATTGAGAAAACTTGTGAGTTGAGATACAGGCAGTTGAACAGGTAAAGCAAAAGCCAAGCAAAGCAACACATGGAATTCATTCACTTCATGGACAGGCAGGTGTTCAGCCATCCCCAGGACAGCAGGGCTCCATCAAATGTAATGGGGACTTGGGAGACAAATGCCATCTCTCTGAACGTCCCCCCTTCCTTCTTCTTCCCCAGCATGACACCACATGGTCTGGGATATCCCTTGGGTCGGTTGGGGTCAGCTGTTCCTGCTAGGTGTCCCCTAACTCCTTGTGCACCCCTAGCCTACTCACTGGTGGGGTGGGATTGGGAGCAGGAAAGGCCTTGTCTCTGTGTGAGCCCTGCCCAGCAATAACTAAAACATCACTGATTTATCACTGTTTCCAGCACGAATCCAAAACACAGGCCTATACTGGCTGCTGTGAAGAAAATTAGTTCTAGCACAGCTAAGCGTGTGCTTAGGTGCTTTGCCAAACATGGAGGGGATGATTTATACTGGTAAAGTGGAAACTTGGTAGCGTCCATTTTGCTGACCACAGCTCTAAGCAGGATTTCACAGAACAAGCGAGAACTGCTGTCATGCTCTGCAGTTCAGTTCCCTCAGGCCCTGCTGATAGCCCAAAGCTACTCCTGGGCTGTGTGAACAGAACTGCAGGATGAGCAGATGAAGAAAATAAGGGTTTGTGTGTGCTGGGATGTTCCAGTTGTTTAGTTCTCTTGCCCACCAAAGCACCCTTGTTCCCCTTGATCTTATTCCCAGGCTCTTGTAGCCTGGCACACTTTCCTCACGTCCGAGCTGGGTAACCTAGTGTGAGAAGTTGTTCAGGTTTAGCTTTATGGTTAAACATTGTGGTTATGAGAGATTCTCAAGGCAGACAGAAATGAGGTGCCTGTATAAAGACATGCAAAGGAGTTCAAAGGCTTATGATGAGAGCATCTTCTCCATAACTGGATTGAAACAAATCATTGAAAGTCACACCTTTTATTTCCACAGTTCTTACACTGGTGGTGCCATTGAACAAGCAGGATTTCAGCTCCTTTGAGGAAGCCTGCAAGAGGTTCCTGAGAGCAAACCCTCCCTGCTCTGTGCACGCTGGATTTGTGCGTGCAGCCAGCCTCGCTAAAGTTTTTTCCCAGCTTGCTGACAGGCAGGAAGTTGGGGGCTGCAGCCGTGAGACGGCTTTTCCCAGGGGCTTGATTGCCATGGACGAGTCTGCATGTCCACACCTGGGAGGGCAGCGAGTCCCAGGTGGCCCAGCAGTGTCCAACCCGACATCCTACAGCTGCTACCTTGGGGTGGGGGTGGAAGAAATGCTCCATTAGGAGCAGAGTAACTCTCCAGCTGCATCGGCAGGGAGGTCTGCTGGGTCCAGGGGTCTTCCTGTTTAAATAGTTACAGAGTCTGCAGAATTGGTTAAACTGTCAGAAAAGAATTATAGAGGATAAAAAAAAGTAGTAAAGGGACCATCCTTCCTGTATCTGTATGTGCATTGTGTAACTGCTCCTTTGGGCTCAACCAAATGCTTGCTGGGATTTTTCAGTTCACTGTAATGAGTTTTAGATTAGGTCTTTTGTAATGTAGAATCAGATTAAAGTTTGTGGAATTGTAGCTGCCGTTCAGGAAAGTTTTAATATGTAAAAGCTAAAGGAAATCTTTGTCTTAAGGTAGTAGGTCATTTCACTTCTGCAAGACCATGTCCTGTGGTTGGGCAAAAGCAATGCAACTGTGTATTGAAACAGCTGAAAATGGCACCCGCAGAGGGAAACTTAGCAAAGCCCCATTTTGTGAGATACAAAATTCTGAATGTGAAGTAAAATACCTTTACATGAACAGTATTTCCTAAATTTGACATTAGTCTGCATTCTTTCTCTCTGCCACATGATGGAGATAATGATGTAAGATATATAAACAGTGCTGCACAGGCCTTACACTTCAGGGAAAGGAGTTTCAACTTGGTTTATAGCAGTTGTTCCATTAATGTTGGTTTTGCACTAGCACTGATGGAGTAGTTTTCTCAGTGGTGTCCATGAAGTGTTTTGTTTAAAGCAATGTTAGCTTACTTGTTCTTTTTGGTATGGTTTGGGTTTTTCTTTTTTTTTCTCCACAAGGGCAAGTAAGCAGGAATACCCTTACCAAATAACCAGGGGTAGCGATGCAGCAAAATACCGAAGTCTGTATTTGGTAAAACATTCAAAAGAACTTGGTTAGCTTACATTAACTGTATTGGGACTTTAAATTCTACTTAAATGTTAATGGTTTGGGCTCAGATATAAGTAAGGCTGTTGTGTATGTTCTGTAAAAGCAAGCAGTATGCGGCAGTTTCTTTTTAACAAGTTTAAAATAAGCACTTCCTAGAACCTGCTCTCACCATGAGATGGGTGTGTGCATCCTGGGAAGGACATGGTAGAATCCAGATTAGTTGATCTTTGTGTTGTACTGTAGAACCTTTGCATCCACCCTCTTCTTTCTCCATCTAGAGCATCAGTCCTGATCCAGAAGCTGTTGAAGCCACATGTGCAAAATTCCCAGCGACTTCAATGGCCTTTGGATCTGGACAATGTGCAAAGGCAGAGATGGATTTCCTCTTGGAAATGTTTTTAGTGATACTCAGAAAACTCCTGGCAAAAGATGTATTTAATTTTTATGGCGAGAGCTGCTATATTTGTAATCATAATGTAGTAACAAGACATTTGTAACAAAACTAGTATAGATTGAGATATATCCAGGATGGGAGAAACATGTTTCTTCCCAGTCTGTTTTTTTGGGGGGTTTTTTTGTGGCTGTTACTCTGAGGACAAGGGTTCCTTTGCTGATATCAGTGCAATTACAGCTGCACTGTTTTCCTGTTTTTTAGACTGAATATTTGCTGGATGAAGCAATACTCTCACTCCTCTCCACAGATCCACCTGCCTTGTGAATCAAACATGCTGTCTTTGATTCGAATCCTGGGTTCAGTTTTGGGCCCCTCACTACAAGAAAGACATTGAGGGGCTGAAGCATGTCCAGAGAAGGGAATGGAGCTGGTGAAGGGTCTGGAGCACAAGGAGTGGCTGAGGTGGCTGGGGGTGCTCAGCCTGGAGAAAAGGAAGCTCAGGTGGGACATTACCACTCTCTATAACTCCCTGAAAGGAATAGCCAGGTTGGGATCAGTCTCTTCTCCCAGGTAACAAGTGCCAGAGTGAGAATAACAGGCCTCAAGCTGCATGAGGGGAGGTTCAGGTTGGACATTAGGAAAAATTTCTTCACTGAAAGAGCTGTCAAGCATTGGAAGAGGCTACCCAGGGAAGTGGTTGAGTTACTGTCCCTGGAGGGGTTTAAAAGCCATGCAGATGTGGCACTTGGGGATGTGGTTTAGTGATGTGCTTGGCAGTGCTGGGTTAACAGTTGGACTCAGTGATCATAGAGGTCTTTTCCAACCTAAATGATTCTATGATTTTGTGAATCTATGCTGCTTGTTTAATTCCTTGTGCTTAGGTTCTTATATCAGCTGCAAAATTCTCACTTGAGGAATTGTTCAACTCTGATACCACAAATCTGTCAGTCCAGTGTCCACTTGTGAATGTTTTTTTCTTTGGTTAGAGTTTCAAGTTTGTATTTAGAGGCTATTCCTCAATAGGTACCTTTCATAAGGCATTTTTGTAATTATATTTAAAATGTCCCATGTATGTAAAATGTCCATAAAATGCTCTCAGAGTCAGTGAACTGACATGCTGCCCAGACAGTGTGTGTGTGCACCCATGGGCTGATGTAATAGCTCCTCCAAATGTAAAGTGTTTTTCCTCAGAAGGCTTTTTCTAGAAATGCTGCTCTCCATGCTCTTGGGTTCTGCTCCTGTTTTTTTCTTGAGAACAAAGATTAGTCCTTCATGGTCCTAAACTCAATGCATGTGCATGACTTAAAGGCATTACCTGCCAATAAATAGGAGATTAGCTGCGGCTTGTGTATTTCCTGATCAGTTCAGGTTTTTTCAGATGGCTCGTTGTTATCCCGTTTCCTTTAACGATGGGACACTTTAATGAGTTTGCCATCTGACATACATCTGCTTCCTGTTAAACAATACCTTCATTCTTCTGGAGCTGCTAAACTCATCTTTTATCCTACAAGATTTTTATCTGTGCCCTGAAAACAGCATGTACAAATTGCTGTCAGCATATTCATTTACTTGCTGAGGGTTTTTTTTTAATATGTTGTTGAAAATGAATAGCAAAATGGGCATCTCCTTTAATGCTTATTTGTTGGAAAATGGGAGAACATGGATATTATTTGTGTAATTAGGGGCTGGTCACTCCAGCTCATATTTGAAATCCAATAAAATCGACTTTTGTGGCTGACATTATACAATCTCTAATAGTTATTCTGTTCTCCCAGCAGAGTAAGGAGGGGTTGGGGGTGGAATTTGAGGTTTTTAATGTTGTTTCTTTGAGGAAAGAGCCTTCAATAGCTCAATGATGGTCTGTCTCACGCGTGTGCAAAGTTAGGGCTCTGTGATCATCAGGATTCTTAAATCAATCCAGCCTACATTGAGTTTGTGCATCTGCCTCAGTGCCTCTCTTTTTGCCATGTTTTGGGAACACGCAGTTGTGCTGGATCTCTGACTGTATCTTTCCCCCTCCCTCGTCAATATTGCCCCTGCAGAAAAATATTTTTTCCTTTATTTCTCTTTGCTTTTTTAATCACAGAACCTTTTTCTCATAGAGGGAAAACTGAATTTTCCTTTTACTTATCTTTACTACATAATATTCCATGTAAGTGGCTTTTATAATGAGTGGGTGGTGCTATTTAAGGGGAAATGTGGATGTGAAGTTCTGCCACACAGGTCCAAAGGACATCTGTGAGAATGGCTTGTAACCAAATTAAGCAACCCTGTGGGGCACATAATGTTTTGTCTCGGAAAGGAATTTAGTTCCGACCATTCACATATGCCAGGTGACAAGTGGAAGTACTTTGGGGTTAGAGCTGGGGAAACAGAGGAAGCAAGGTGCAAATATTTATTTGAGAGTTAGCGGATGCCTGAACCAGAATAATGACTCTAATTCAGGAATTTTGTATTTCTTCCCATTTCTTCTCATTTATCCTCTTGCTGTTTTCTCCCAGCTCACACAGGGTTAATGTTATTTGCTTGAAAATGAGGGAATTCCTAATTACTTCAGGTGGCTGCTGGTGCATGATCTGAAATCTTTGTTTTAATTATACTCTTGGCATTGCTGAGATTGATGTTTCTACCACCCTAAATGCCATTCCTTTGCCTCTGGCAGTGCTGCAGAGCTGCGTGTTCAACACTGAAGGGCTGTGAAAAGTTGTTTGTTGCAAATACAACTTGATAGTTTTCCCTGTGATGGCTGGGGTTCCCATGGGGTTCCACCTCTCTGGCTTCATGCAGTCTTATTAGGAAGGTGCTGTGTGTGAACTTGGTCTTTCACTGTTTTCCTTAAGGAGTGAAGCCAGGAGATCTTCGTGGTCATTGCTATGCCAGCGTTGTTAGACTTCCCTGAAAAGCTTTGTTTGTTTTTGCATCAGTGTTTATTAACAAAGCCCTCCATCATTTGTTTAGCATACAAACTTGTCCGTTCTTTCACCATTCTCCCAACCTTCCATCTCGCAGAGCTGCAGGAACACGGCTGATGGCTTTGACAGTCTTCCATTCATGTTAAGATTACAAATTACCTTCTTGTAATTTGGTTCCTTGTGGAGTCTGCAGTTTTTCAAGGAGGGTCTGGGAGACCATATTTTGCAAGAAAGTAAGTGTACTTTGTCAGCTCTGGGGTATTCCATTGATGATGGGTCTTAAACACCTTCACCTTTAGTCAGGAGAAAAGCTGTGAAACCTCCAAATCTTCTTGATGGTGGCTGTTGCTATGACCTCTGATGTGACCAGGGGCCAGGCTTGCCTCATTTCATGCTGTCTTTTCAAAGCCCATCCTGGGGAAAGTATATTTATAGCTGGAGCATCAGTTTATCATAATCTAGATGTATTGGGCAAGTGTGTGAAGAATTTTAGGAGGGCAAGACACTGAACCAAATTTGCTGTGATTATTAACAGAAATGTTTATTCCAGTGGGCTGACAGGGTTGTTTTATTCTGCTTTAACTTGAACCTATTAAAAAAAAAACCTCTATCCTTTATAAGGAAGCTAGAAAAAAAAGGGATTGTAAAAGGGACTTAGGTAGAAGGAAGATTGTTGTCCTGAAATTTGCTGTTTATGTATCCTTAGAAAACAATATATTTTTGCTATTCAGAAGTGGGTTATTAGACTTTTCTTTGTAATTACAATGGAGAAGGCACAGTTTGGCACAGCAGCTCAGTACCCCTCATAAATACAGACTTGGACAGTGATGGTCCCTCTGTCCTTGTCACGGTGAGTGCAGGTGTCAAGTTGGGTGCAAGTTTGAGAGCTGCCCCGTGAGGATGAAATAGGTTCTCCCTGTAGTGAGCAGATGTTCTTGCTGCTGGCCTTTGTGACATTCATACTCTCAAAATCCTCTTCGTAAGTGTTTGCTTTTCTCCCATTGCTGTTAATGTAGGGAACAGTGGAGGTGTGTGTGAGAGCAATTTCTGGGATGGAGGTGCATTTTCAGGAACACTGAGAAAGCTCTTACAAGGTGTGCCTGTTCCTCCTCTGGCTGTTTATGCCAATCTCTCCTCCAGTATTTACTCTAACGTTTGTAAAAACAGATAAGTTTTCTGGAGAGCAAAGCCTGCTGAACTGGGGACAGGGAAAACCTGAATAAACAAACATGTGCCACAGATTAGTAAGAACATCTGTAAGTTTTATATTGTTTTGAGAACACATACCACAGTTTTTCATTTCTTATGCTTTTTTAGTTTCTCCCTTTCTGTCTCTCTCTTTTCTTCTTCTTTTTATATATTGCTAATAAAGGTTGGAGGTAGAAAGCACAGCTGGACTCTGCATGACATGCCACTGTTTAATTTCTAGCTTGGAGGATGAGAAGAAGAGTAGTTTTATTGTATCCTAGAAGAGAATAAAGCCACATGCAAATTCCAGCCATGGACATCTGTTTCCTCTTTGTGTGAAAGAATTCTCATGGAAGGGAATCCCAGTTCTGAAGGGGCTGATGAGGTTTTGGTTTTTTCTTTTGGTTCTTTCCCCCATTCTTTGCCACTACTTCAGCATGCTGCCCTTGCTCTGGCTGCTGTTTTCCTCAGGACAATGTCAGCTTGCAATTTAGCATCAGATATCAAATGGGTGAATTTTGACGTACTTTAAAATGTTGTGTTGTAGTTACAAAGAGCATTATTAAGTTCCTCCTTAAATTTTTTTTATTTAATTAAACGGTATCTGGTGGGAGGACTTTTGCTCTGTCATCAACCTTCAGTACTTACAGGTTGGTATTTTTCTTTAGAAGCGAGATGTATGTATCTGCTGCTCTGGCCAGGACGTGCAACTTATTAAGTAACTTATTAAACATAATCATTTAAAATACTTTGTATCAGGAGAATTAAGTAGATGTGTAGAAATAAGCATCTGCACAGTTCACTACCTTAAGTTAGGCATCAGGTGCTAAGGACTACAGGGACCAGAGTAAATGATAATTTCACTAACCTATAAAACATTTTAGAATAATTATTTGCAGCTGTCTAGGGGCTTTAAATTTACCTTTTGTGTGTGTTTAAGGGTTGACTCTGATGAACAAACAGCACAGTTATATAACATTAGGCCAGACATGAGAACTGGTACTGTCTGTCTATTTTATATTAATGTTGAATGAGAGGTTGGTGGAGCTTGCCAGGGTTTCATATTTGCTGGCAGCAAGTTACCCACATGTGTGGACCACATTTTTATTGTTTCCTTAGCCTATTTCAGGCAGAAATATCTCTGCCTAACGGTATGATTCTGTTCATTGCTGAAGAGCTTTTCTTTTAAGAAGCAAAATACGAAAAGGAATGAAATGCTCTAAGTGTTCAAATTAAGAAGTGTCCCCAGACTGCAAGATTTTGTCACGTCTGCCGTGGTGGAAGAATAAAGGGCAATAAGCCATCTAAAGGCTTTTTCATGGTCGAATGAGCTACCCTTGCAGAGCTATTTCTTTTTGCATATATTAATGCTACTTTTGGGTGTGGGCTGTTTAGTCTGGTCTCTTAGGGAGACAAGGCTTATGCAAGCAGGGTGTTTGCACACATGAACACACAGCAGCCTGCACAGCCCTTCCACATCTTGACCACGGAAATGTGGCAGAAGGGCAGAGGCTGCAAAGATAAACAGGAGTTCCTATAACTTTCTTGGAAATATGTGTGTGAGGGGAGAATAAAGGTGATTAGGGGGTTTGAGGGAAGGCTTGCAATAGGAGCTGAACTTCCAACAAGGGCTGTGGAATAGATCTCGAGAAGAAATGTGATGGAGGTCTCTGTCATGGGAAGATTGCCGAATGTGGCTTGGAAATTATTTGGCTTCAGAGAATCTGATGACAAAACCCAAATCTGCAGGAAGACAGACTCCCTTTCATTCCAATACCCATGAAATTGTTTGTGTGGGTTTTGTTTTTAAGTCCGGATGTCAGACAGGATCCAATGGGCGACTGTAAGAAATGTAGGACATCTCCTTAGGATCTTCTTAGTGCAGCAAAGGTGCTGCTGCTCTGCTTGGTGGTGGTGGTGCTTCCTATTTTGTTTGGGGTTTGCAAGTTTTTAAACTCTAGTAAAGTGTGATTTATGAATGTTTAGACCCTTATCCTGCAGCCCTCCTAGAGAGGAGGGAGCCCAGTCGCTGTGCAGGTCCCACTGACACACATCCAAAATCTTCCCAGGCATTTTGGATGCTGTGCATCACTGCATCCCATGGGACATGTGGGGAAAAGGGAAACCCATAATCCCCATCCAGCCCTGGCTCCGCCTGAGCAGGACACAGAAAGCAAACACCACTAACAGTGAAAATCAAACAGCACTTATGAACAAGTTTCCCCTTCAACTGAAATGCTTCTAGCTAGGAGATATAAAGGGGATTATGTCAAAAGTTTCCCTTGTTGTTTTATTAACAGCTGCATAATTTTACCACTCATTCACAAGCATAAAAAAGCAAAACTTGGAGGCTGTATTTGAAAGCTTGTTTTGTTTGGTGTACAGCTGGATACAGAGCATTTCCTTTTCTGTTTTTTAACAAATTTGAAGCAAATGTATTGGTTATTGTTACTTATTTTTCCCAATTTTTTGGCCTAGATAATAGAAAATTATGTTGCTTTTCATTTTACATTGCAAAGAAATCATTCCATATAACTTCAGTTCAACAATGCTGCAGTAGCATGTGAGTGTCTATATACCTTCTCATAAATATATTACCACACATTACTGTCAAAGAGCTGGACTTTTTCACCCAGTATTAAAAATGAAATTTAATTGCTACACTAGAGTTTCAAGACCCTGATAAATAAGAGCCATGTGTGACCTTTATTGTGGGGCTCTGAGATGCCACCAGGGATATTGCTCGTTGTCCAAGATGACAAACTTCCTCTGAGATTTCAGTTTGTCAGCTCAGTGTACAGCAGTGACATTGATTTCTTCTCACTGCCATTTCCTGCCTGAATAGATAACAAATTTTCTGTGGCAGGTGTCTGTCAAGTTTAGTTTTGCCTGGCAGATTAACTTAATAGAATCATTTATTAATCATTACTTGCAGCACAGGGAAGCAGACAATACTCTTTGACTCCTGTGATGTTGAATGGATGTTCCATTTCAGATTCCTTTGTGTAGCTTGAATTTGGGTTTAATAAGCCATCCATATCTCTAGTGAACATTTTTAACCTGACATCACTCAGAGCAAAGATATCTGCATTAAATAAGCATGATCCATTTTGAGTATCTACTCCTTTTCATGGTAAAAGATGCATAAGTGCTTTCTGAGACTAAATAATTTGATATATGAATCAACCTAAACAAGGGGGGAAATTAAGAAAGATAAAAGTCGAAGAAAATAGGTAGTTGGAGGAAGATTTGAGCCTGGGGTTGACTGGCTAACAAAGTGGAAGAGATAATGCAGAAGCTTTAAGAAGGGGCAAAGCAGACCTGCAGATACAGCTGTAGGGTGATCCTAGGACAGGCCAGTGTTTTCCTGAAGACCCTTTTCTTTGAGGTGTCTTGAGACAGATATTCAGCCTCAAGATAGCAAAGGCAGGGTTGGTACCAGGGGTAGGCATTAGACAGGGCTTCTCAGAGTGGTGAAGGACAAGGAAGAATGTAGTGGAGAGCTTTGTGGAGGAAGAAATGTAATAGAAGGCATAGCCTTGGAAAGTGATGTCTCTTGTTGCAAAGTGTTTCAGTGTGTTCACAATGAAAACTGACTGATGAGTTGAGGTTTTTATCAGGGCAAAATCTGTGAAGGACATGGAAATGCACAGGTGCTCCTGGGACAGGTGGCAGCAGGAACGAGCCTAGACAGGGATACAGGCTGTTGCTGGACAGAAGAACCCCATGTTACAGGCAATAAGAAGAGAACCACCAAGCTTCTCTCTTGGGTTTTAGTTGGGTTGTGGTGGCTCCTCACAGCCTGCTTTTAATTCTCGAAGGAGCCTGTTCATGGGACATCATGGGAGATGTCCAGGAATGTTTTTGCATCTGATGCCCCACTGTAGAGCCCTGGTTGCAGCACAACAGCTCAGCATCTGTGAGGGTCTGCTCTACTGAATATGTTTTTTTGCCAAGCTGTGTTCCTGTCCTTGGGAATGTGTTTCCTGAACCATCCTTATGGCTTTCTTGGCTAACTGTCAAACCAAGAATGTCCCTGCACTAGATCACACTGCTTATTGCTCTTGTAGGCCACCCTGGTAACAATACATTAACCTCTCAGCAGGGAATGTGATAAACAAAGTAAAACTGCTTTAGTGAAACCAGTCATTTAATGGCAGCATACATAAAGTGTCCGTAAAGATTTTTAAGTGTAATAAGCTGCAGTTCACTGAGGGAACAGTAACTGTTCCTAATTTAGCCAGTTGAGGAACATGCCAACCCAATTTGCTTTTGTAACATTATGTTGTTTTTTTTTTTCTTTTCTCACCTCTCCAGATTCCTTTCTCTCTGGTACAGTTTCCCCTCTGGGAGTCCTTAAAGGTAAGTTCTCTTTAGTGATGGAAATATAAGTTATACATTTTGCAAAGGCTTTCCATGGTAACTTATCTAACTCGATTATCGCAATTATGGGTGTGTTCAAGAACCAGTAATTATGTGCCAACCTACCTGTGCATGTGAAGAACATTTGCCTGAATATCTGAAAAATAACAGGGAATATCTAACCACTGATCTGTGGCATGCAGGCTAGATTTTACTCCCAGCATGCCAGAAATTTTATCTTTGGCTCTAATTTTTTTTTACTGCTTAAAAAGTGTGGGAACCACCTTGTGTTGTGTGATTTTGGTTTTTTATTTTATTTTAACTTTTTTTAGGGTTCTGCTCTTCATGGTAGAAGGAAATTGTGAATGAGAAAACTGTTTCAGCCTGGGTTTTGTAAACATCACTGAAAAGCTATTTTGATTGGCTGCATGTACTTTATTTTAAGGTCATTTAGAGAAGGTGTCAATGGATGATGTTTTAACAGTGCAGTTGTTTGGAATGATGTGCTGTTCTCCCACCAGCAGCTGGTTGCTCTGTTTACCATGGTCAGAGTCAGGATCTAGATTTTTGAGTGGAGGGTTGGATTTGAAGACATGTAATTTCTCCATCCCTCTGTATTTCCTTGAATTCACTGCAAAAGATGAAAGGAAGGGTTTTTTAAGTACTTGGAGGTCATAGGGTGGAAGTACAGAGAATCATTGCAGATCATTAAAAGCATTGTAACAAAATATATTTATAAAAGAGGAGCTGGAGAGAGAAACTTTCATCTTGGTAGGAGTGCTGGACTTCTGAGCAAGCTGGTCATGGAGACCCAAACTGGGTCCTTGTATGTTGGATTGGGACAACAGTTTGTCCTCTTGCTGTGTTTCTGTAGCTGGGGCTGTTTGGGGGGGACAAGCCCACAGTGTGAATGTTTGCATGTAGAGGCTTCAGGGAGTTCGAAATAAAGGTGAGTCCACAGGCAGGAGGAGCATGAAAATCATCAAGAGCTTTCGCAGAACTGAGCTGTGTTCGTGGAGGATTCTGTAAGTACTTATGAGCTCAGCCTGTTGTGGGGTCTGGGTATCATCCCACTGCACAGAGAAGCTTGGGCTGCCTTATTAGGAATCTGTTTCCCTGCCAGTGTCCAGGAATGGCTTTCTGTAAACTCTTCAGCAACGGTACTGGCCCAACGTGCTAATGGTTAGTGCAGCAGCCGTGTTTGGGAGCAAGAGGTGGCAGTGCTTAAAGGGAAAAAGTGTGGTGTTCATGCCAAAACCACATAAAGCAGCAACATTGTGTAGCTGTTTTCAGAATGTAAAGTTGTTTTAACTAATGTCCGTGTAGCTGTGACAGTAAAATGTATTGTTTACATTACAGGCTTTAAAGAAGACAGTTTGAATTTAGCTAACTACAGGAGTGAGTCACTCAGGATGAGGCATCATGTTTAATCTAAAGAGGTCAGTGCAGATCTGAGGAGAAACAAAACTTGTGTCAGTTTGTTCCACAAACCTGTTGCATTATATTCTTCTGATGTGGAGTCAAGAGTAGAAAACTGCAAAAATCAGTCTGGCATACTCAGTCACTTTGGCTCAGCACAGGGAGAGAGGTCAGGGTTTGTCATATCAAAGCCAGGCAGTGAAAGCAGAATACATTTTGTTTATCTGAGTGAAGCTCTTAAAAAATTGCCCTGACAGTACAACAAAGGACAAAAATCATTATAGTCCCATCAAGAGAATGGATGTGGCCAGTAGCATCACTGGGAGTATGGTTGAGGGTGTAGGGCTCCTCAGGGGTGCACAAAGGGAGCATGAACAGACAGTAATTACAAAGAAATAGAAATGCAAAGGACAAGAGAAAAATGGCATGAAGCCTGAACAGAAAGGAATTATTGAGATGATGCCTGAGGGACTATTTTGCACTGTATTAATAGGATTACTTGAGAAAGTAACTGTGGGAGCAGTCGTGTATGATGTGTGTGGGCCATCTCACTGAAGAGAACAGAACAAATGCTGTGGCTGTGTCATTTTTAAAACCATTAGTACGAAGTTACATAAGCTGATGGAAGATAGACTCAGTCTTATGATTCCCTGAACAAGCTAATCACCATAAAAATGAGGAAAATCTTTCCACTGTGAAAGAACAGTTAGAGAGGCACATGGAAGAAGAGAGTTTCCTTTTCCTTCAGATATGTGCTGACTGCAGCCAGCAGCAGGGTGTTAAGCTTAAAGAAGCCTAAAAAAGGCTTGTCATAGGTAGCAAATTGTGTGTTTCTATATCCCATTTTCTCTATCTGCTTTACTCCAAGCTGCTCTGGTTATTCCTTATGCTTTAGTCACAGAGTTTACATGCACAATTTTCTCCTGTCTGTGAATGTGCACCAGCTGTCCCCTTTGAGAGCAAACTTGCATGCCATGCACTAAACTATGTTAAAAGAAGAGAGAGCACTGTATAGATTACTGAACTATAAGGTTACGTTGGCTGTGGGTGCTGGCAAAGGGAGGACTGCAGTAATTAGTAAGATACAGACGCTGCTTCAAATACAAGTTTTACTGATAGTGACTCAGGTGAATACACAATTTAGGAACAGGTAATAGACTCCTTTCTTAGTTCACGATGACTCAAGAAACAACAGTAAAGAAATCATGGTGATTTAATTAAAAAAAGTAGTATTTTTTTTAATTTAGGTAGCATCCACTGCTATAAGGTGTGCTTAATGTCCTTTCTCTTCTCAATTCTCCATTTTTCCATATTTTGTTTGAGGCACAGATTATTGCTGTAAACCAAAAGAGAGAAGGAAACTGTGCTATGGTGTATCAGATTCCAGGACCTTGTAATTCCCAACTAGGGTGAGTTAGTATAGCTCTTTTCTGTCTCTTTAGTCCAAGCTTTACAGGTAAAACAGTTTTGAATTCTTCTCAGAGTTCAGGAAAAGAAGGGGTGTTACCAATTTTATTCACTTTCTGCTACATCAACCCTCAGAAGAGCACCATGGTTGAATATTACTGTGGCAGTTTGATCAGGTTTATGTTCTTTTATGTGGGGTTAATGCTTTTGATCTCATCTCAAAGCCAAGTGGCCCTGAAGAAAGGCAACAGAGCATAGATGTTGTGTGCTTCCCAAATATCAGCCAAGCACGGAGCCTTCCATATTAGTTCAGGTTTTGGACTTAATGTTGTAATATACAGTCCCCTTGTATGCTGCCCTGGAATTTCCAGGGTGCCTCAGTAACTTGCTCTGGAAATACTATATGTGTGTTCTTCACTGTGGGAATTGCACGTTGTGGGCTGCGTATTTGCCGTGAAATTGTTGTGGGTTACACGGAGCCTGGTGCAGCTCCTGCTTTCACCCTGCTGCCAGGGCTGTGCAGTCTCTGCTCAGATGACTGTGGCCCTGTGGAGTCCATCCCTTCTGTCTTATCTTTTATTCTCTTCTGTTCAGACATTTTATTCAGCACTTGTAATCATCATATCTGAGTTCCTACCAGCAGCACATAAGTGATTTATCATAAGTTCCATGTTTTTATCTGTAATTCTTCTTTTTTAGAACTGAGAAAAAAGACAACTTTCATTTCTTCTGGGGGGTATTACAGAAATACAGGGCAGCAGGTGGGGTTTTTTTCAATAAAATAGCATTTTAAAACTGCAGAAAATTAAGAGCCTCTGGTTAGGTATGAGTCCAGAAACATTTTGTCAAAAATGCCTGTTTCTTAAGGCTCAGTGGAAATGGTCAGATCCCTTGGAGAACAGTGTTGTGTGTAAGATAAACCCTTCTCAGGTGAAACAAGACTCAGTCCTCTTGGGTTTTATATTTCTGCATGTTGGCTGCGCTTCAGAGCCTCTGAGAGTTACTAAAATGCAGCTGTACGGGGAGAATGGTCTCTTTATAGACCAATTGTATTGTATGTCTGGAGAAACGGCTTTCGTAGTCAGTGAGGAGGAAAGGAGCAGGCAGGACAGGAGGACATAGGTCTCAAATGAGTCGACTTGAAAAACAAGGGGGGTTTTGTTTGTTTAGTTGGTGGATTTTTTTAAGGAAAACAAACCTACTGTCCTGGGAACCTTTTGTCTTTTTCATTAGACAGGTCTGACTCTTAAGATGAGCCACTTGGACATTGCTAAGACTATGGAACATCAGGGTCAGTCAGTCCTGCCCCTACAAACCCAACCTCCCTTGGAGGGCTGGCACAGACTGTGCTGCTCCACTGGCCCAGGAGCTTCCAAGAAAGATAAAAATCTTCAACTGACCATGCTCAAGATGATGTCTGACTCTTCTGGCACTCAGTGGGGCCAGGATTTCCCTCTTTGTCTCAGTGCTGAGCAAAATTTAGAGCTCTTAGACTTTCTGCAGATCTAGTAAGCTCACAAGTCTTTTGGCACTGGTTTTAGCAATAAAATAATTTTCTCAAATCTGTAGGTCTCACAAATTAACAGGTGTTATACAAAAAGAGCATGGGGAGAGTCCAGCCGTTCCCCTGTGAGGCTGAGCAGGATCAGAAAATTGGTTGGGTCAGAACAGGAGTTCTATGGGTTGGTTCTAAGCTGGTTTCTTCCCACACAATGGAGAGGAGGTTTGGGATTTGACTTAGGTCCTTTGTTTTCTGTTCAGGTGCAGCTGTCACCATAGGCACAAGGCACTTGTGTTGAGGGGAATGTGCTGGTGAACTGAACTATAGATCTAGAGGACAATGGCACATGTGCTTATTTGTTTGGTTCTCTTGGTTCCCCCCTCCAGAGAGCTCAACTTCTGGGGGCCAGGATAGGCAGTATAGGATGTGAACTGATTTTAGGGTCAGCTCAGCCTTGCTCTTGGTCATCAGTGCAGATAGATTTTGAGATATATCTTGAAGCTTGCTGTGCAAAGACTGCTTGATGGCTTTCTGTGGAGAGTGAAGACTCTAACCTTGATTGAAGCTCATTGCACCTGATTTTTAAAGTTAATCAAAAGGAAAAGTTTACGGAATACTTCTGCCCAGGCAGCTGGGGTTCTCAGCAGTAATACGTGTTTATAACTCCACCATTGAATCAATAAACCACATGCTATTTCCCTCCTAAAATTTACAGTCAGATCTGTTGCTGCTTAACAGGGCAAGTAGAAAATAAAGGCATGTAGCCAAACTAGGCCTTAAATGGCTCCTTCCCTGCTCTACAGGTAGGTGACTGTTTTCCTTTTTTCCTGGAGAAGCAGTCTAGTATTTCTTTCCTCTGTGCTCAGCTGCATATAAGTCAAGAGTAAATGAAACCCAGGCCCAGCTTTAAAGCAATTTCCTTGCAGGCAGTGTAGTAAGTGTTCTACCATGCCTCGCTCCCTCTTTGAGTAACGGTTGGGCTGATTTTGGGATTAAGTCCTAATGGTTAAATACCACTGTCTGCCATTTGCTTAGGTGCTGAATCAGGAAAATAGCTTTGCACGGGGCGTTTGGGGGCAGGATGTAACGTGTCCATGCCATGAGCAGAGTGGCTGCATTTTTCTCACAAAGGAACAATGCACCAAACAGCTGTTGAGCAAACAGCCCTGGCTTTATTGCTGCCACAATAAGTGTCATTCACGCCATCCTGGGGCACAGCCCAAGGAATGCTGCACACCATCTGCACCAAAGGGAGAGAAACAAATGCAACCCTTGCTCACAGCACTGCAGGCACATTTGGGAAAAGTCAGATGGCCTTGGATCATCAATGCAGCATTTAAACAGACCAGAGGAAAACAGGCTCACACAGTCCATAGATACAGAGCCAGATTGTGATGCTCTCGGTCATGCCCAGGCCACAAGAGGTTCTCTAGAAGTTGCTGAGCTTGCCAACGACATCTGGGGATGTTTGAATATTGAAGATTTGATTTGGACACTTGTTATTTGATGAAGAATCTTAGCAGATTTATGTAATTCTTCCATGTAATTTATTCACACACACCTACGAAGCACAGATCTATTAGGCAGTGGCAGTGCAGGTGCGCAAGGAAAACCCTGCTGGCTTTGAAGTGATTTTTCAGAAGTGCATTTTCCCTCCCTATATGTCTCTTTGTGCCATGGAAACTGGGTGTAGCTGTTCTGCCTTGCCATGGGAACACTGTTTCGAAGAACATTTCCTTTAACCAGGCTTTTAGCACATCCATTTTGATTTACATCCAAATGGGTCACAGACATCAATGCAGTATTATATGGGCAGAAAAAGGGAATGAAATGCTTTTAACATGAAAAATATGCTCTTGCATATAGGCCAACTTTTGTTCTCTTTCAATTTATCTAGGATTTGGGTGGGTTTAATTCTAGGACTGAATTCAGTACTGGCATAAGTGAGCACAGCTCCATTAGTGCAAATGGAGTCTCAGCATTTATGTCAACAGTGAACTTAGATCATTGAATTTTTCCCATGTTTGGGCTTGCACGTTTCCCGCAAGATAATATACACATGTACTTGCCCATATGCTGCACATATGCACGTAAAAATCCACTGAGGAGGACATTTGGCTCTTTGCTCCATGTTGACTTTATGCATAGAAACTGCAATCAACTTGTGAAATTTTGCTTCTCTAGCTAATGTGCCATGCATCTGTAAGGGTCTGCCACGCAGAATGCCATGTTGTGAGTAAAATCCCGAGTCGGAAAGGCAAACCTGAAAATTGCTTTTATTTCCTCAGTCTGCAGGACCACACATGCACACAGATCCATGTGATTAAATTGTACTGATTTTTTCTCCCCCGTTGTCATGAAGTTGAACACTGTTGTGAACAGAGGGCTACATAGAGATACTATAGATGCTTATCATTGGAGTGAGTTGTAATATTTTTTCAGCTTCAGGCCTCAAGTGTAGTGTATGCCACAAGTTCTGCTGGCTTGAAGAATAGCAAGGCCAAGGCAGAGAAGTCTCATTCTCTGAGATGCTTCCTGCAGCATTGGCAGTGTTGGGCTGGTCATCAGGTTTGAGAGAAGTGTGAGTATTGCATTTTCCTGGATTACTAAAGCTTAGATGTCCTGAATATAGACCATGACCTGGCTGCGTTGAGAACACAAAGCTGACAGCTGATTTTTGCCACAAACTTTTACTACAAATGTATGGCAAAGGTGACAGGCATACACAGATAAGAGTTGTGTGCACTGGTCAAAGGTTATTGGCCATCTGGAGGCCAGGTGTCCTCAGCACTGAGGAGTTCATGTTTGTGGGCACCAAATTCTTCCCCTCAGTATTTAAAAGCAGGGGGATGTATTTGGTGCCCACAAACATGGACAAAAGGAAAAAAGCAGTATCTTCCTTTTTCGTTTTTAGATTGAACGGCTTTTGGTATATCCTGAGAGAGACTTTTCCAATGCTCGCTCTGCCCAAAAAAATAGGGTGTCCTTGTTTTCTCAGTATCAAAAGAGCTAGATAACGTTTGAGGTGAGAATTAAGGTACACTGGCCTATGGAGCAGTATGAAATGGGATCGATAGGAAGAAAAGTAGGGCTCTGCCCATGTATAAAACTTGACCTTTCTCTGTGAACATTATCCCTGTGAATAATTGGAAATACGCAGTCAGGCTTCCCGCTGTGTCCCATCCCCTGAGGCCACACCCACTGTATTGCTTTACACGGTGCAGCAACGCACAGTGAGATTTACATATATATCACAGAAAGGTGTTTACAAAAGAAATTAGCATGTGATTGAGCTGGGAAGCTGCAGAGGGCCCCAACTGTATGAGTTTCCATGCGCTTCAGCCAGATTTATTTCCAATTTGTTATTCATAAGGGAAGAGAGAGAGAGATTGGGATGGGGTCCTTTGAAGTGGAAAACAAAGTCTTCTATTCAGCCTTCAGCTTAATAGAATACACATGACACAGGCTTGGCATGGCGGCCGCTTTCATGTAGTGTGCTCCTTGGCATTTTGCTTTCCTAGGCTGTGAATGCTAGTGGGAATGGGTATTGCCCTGGAAAAGTCAGGTCATCCCCTGCAGCCTTCTGCAGCAGGAGCACAGTGTGAGCAGGTAGAAGCCTTTTTGGTGATGGTGGTGGGGAAGCCAGGCTGAGCCAACTGCTGCAGTCATGTTGTTTGTAATCCCCGGGTTGTGTTTCATGTTGCAGGAGCATGTGGAGAGAGAGCAGTGTCTCTGGGGCTTCTGCAGGCATTACATGGGCACTTCTGCCCTTTTTTGGAGTCTCCGAGCTGTGCCCCTTGGGCTCTGAGCTCTCGCCATTATCACAAGTGGAAGGCTCTTCTGCCTTCTGTGCAGCATCTAGGATGGCAGTGTGTGCTCTAAGCACTGTATCACTGCAATAACCAGCAATTTTGTTCAAAGTCAGTGTTTTGGGGAGATATGTATATGGATCCTATGTTTCTTTCCAGGAACAAGGCCCTGGTTTTATAGTAATCTAAAAACCTCGAACAGCTTCCGTGCTTTGCCCTGTCTTAATGGTATTAAAACCCACTCAAAGGGTGAGTGTTTTTGAAGAACTTACAAGCCTGACATACCACAAAGCCCTGTCAATTAGTTGGTCCATGGGCTATGAGAGAAAACATGTGTGACCTCCAGCACGTCATCCTGGCCCACAGCATTGTGTGGTTAGAAAGAATTTGGACCAGAGTCCAGCCGGTCCTCTTGGCCCTGTGACACTTGTTCCTTTTGGCTTCCTCCAGGATCATGTCCTCGTGCCATGCTTCCCTCTTGCTCTTCTGCATGTTCAGGTTTGGAGCTGTGGGTAAATCACCAAAATTGGAGATGGAAAGAAACACATGAAGTCATCTCATCCTGCCCTTGCCAGCGCAGGATTATTCCCCACAGTACAGTCTTGAGTGCCTTCTCCAATCTATTTTTAAATGACTCAAAGGAGAGGGCTTTCCTCTCCTCTCTGGGGAGGCTGGCTCTGCACTTCAGTAGACCTCACTGTTGGGGAATTTGCTTCCTGTTCTCCAGCCTCAATTCTCCTTTTCCCTAATTTAATTGAACTGTTCCTGGCTCCACCCTTTTAAACCATTTTCCATATTGCATGATTATTGCAAATACCTGTTGTCAATTTGCAGGCTTAATGGATGGGAATTCATCACCGTTTGCCTTGCTTGGCAGAGGCTCTTTGTGCTGAGCTGCACTGGGAAGTCAGGCTTTATCAGAAACTAGATTTTAGAGCTACATGCCAAGAAATCAGAATGACCTTTTCCTTCTTCTTTGGACAACGACATTAACATAAAACCCCATCGTGACTGAGAATATGCTGGGCTTCTGGCAAAGCCATGAATGTCTGTATTAATGGGCTGGTTTTCCTCTTAGTCCTTCAACACTTCTTCTACAGTACATTTTTACATGGCAGCAGTAACTGTTCTGAGTTCTCGGGTTTAGCTGTAGATGTACAGATGCTTGGAGAATGTTTAATAAAAAAATAAAGTAATTCTGTTTTTATCAAAAGAAAGCTGTGGCTCCAGCAGCTCAGTTTCTAAACCCTGACTTTCAATTCAATGTTTCTTAAGCACCTGAATTGTTTTGCAAATGGGTGCTGAAAGTGGGATTTATGCTTTGACAACACCCAGATACTCTGGAAGGTAATTTGTCTAAGAGTGTGTGTCCTTCTTCCATCAGGACTGAGTTGCAAGAGAACTGTGTGTCCAAAGACTGTTAACTTATTCCAGGAAAGCATATCATGGTTTTGAAGAATTATGAATCTCTATTTATTTATTTATGAGATGAAAATCAGTTTCTGCTGTGAGTGACGGCAGAATAGCAGCCCATACCCAAAACACCAGGAAAAGAATGGCTAGCATTAAAGAGGCTGGAACCCCTTTAGTGCTTTCGTACAGCAGAGCTGCAGCTATTTAGCTGTGGCAGGGTACCAAACAACATTGTGGCTGGCCATTGTTGCTTGAACAGTTTGATTTTTAAAACATTCAACTGAAATATAACCACCAGCCAAGTTGGAAGAAGCAAGTCACGAGGACAGCATGTTAAATGAAGAGTCAGCAAACGAGAGAAGAGTTCTGCTCCAGTGGAAAGTGGCTGTACTGCAGACCAGGAGCCCAAGAGCAGTATCTCAGCCTAGCACTGCTATCCAGTTGCTTTTAAGAGAATTTTATAGTACAGAAGTAATATGACTTTAAAAAGGAGAATGCCACAGCTATAAAATAAAATTGGTGATTTCTCTGTGGTGGGCTTCAGAAGGACCATGGATCCCATCCCTTTTTGCTCAGTACTGATACTCACATCATAAATCAGAAACCTCTCCTCCAGAGAGCTTCCAATGTGAAGTGTTTCAGGAGATGGGAAAGGGGTGATGGAACAGGGTGAAGAAGGAGAGAACACAGTGACTGTAGCTGCCACAGTAAACCCCTCCCAGCAGACTGGCCTTTGCTGCTGATACTGACTGGGCTCATCAAATTGTGTGATGTGATGAGAGGTGTTTTTGGAAGGCACTGTTCGTGTTGGGGCTTTAAATGTGTGTCTTTAAATGCTGCTGTGAGTTAATGGATGGGAATAGGGTGTGTGGGAGCCATGGAGAGGAGGGTGTGTGGTCCCTAATGACGCCAAGTGAAAAACAGAGACACACCTGCTCTGGGATATAATGGGAGTGATAAGAGTAATTTCTTAACGATGGGGTTTTTTGGAGAGTGTGAGGGGAAGAGTTGGTTTAAGAAACGTAGGGGAGCAAACAGGATTTGTATCTGGTGGTAGTGGGAGCTGTTCATTTTAAATGGGAGCCTTGGGTACATCTGGGCTGAGCTGATACTGGTTCTTGCATGCCACCCTCCTGCTCAATGTTTTGCTTTGTGCTGTTTTATCTGCCAAAAAGAAAATAAATTCACAAAATATTTGCAAAGTTGCATGGCCACAGGCTTAAATACATACATATGAATTCCCTGAAAGCAATTTGCTTCAAGCCCTCCTCAGTTCCAGACGTCTTTCTCACTCCATCTGCTTGTTCAAGTACACAAGTTCCTTGGGAAAAATCACTTATTACATCACTCAAAAATGCCACAAAAATAGCTTTTCTCTTAAGTTCCCATCCTCAGAGTTAACTCACATGGGGATCAGATAGATTCAAACATTTAATAACTTTTTATTTTCCTTTCTCTTTAAACACAGGATCTCTGGTCATGGAAGCAGGGTCACGTGGTGGATTCTTGGCAGTCAGCAGTCTGTGGAGCTTTTGCAGGTGCAAAGGATTATATGTTATACTGGGAAAGGCTAAAGAAGAAAGGGAAAAATGTGCAAATCTATTAAGTATAGCAGAACAACATTCCTTTGTAATTCAAGTTTGTTTAGAAGAAAACGGATCCAGTTGTTTGGAAACAGGAAAGTCAGCAAAGAAAAGAGAAGAAGGAAAAAAAAGACTCAACTAGGGTGTCTGTTTGAAAGACAACCAATTTGTTTTTGACAAATTTCTGTTATTTAAAAACTGTGGGCCTGTCAGTCAGGCTTTGTGATTATTTCAAAGTTGATTTGTAAAATCCTCATCCAGGAGAAACTTAGCTTGGGTGGGGGTTTGTGCAGCTGTTCGCTCTGAGCACTTCCCCAGGGGCTGAAGTGATTGCAGAGGCCGTGATTCACCATTCCTGTGACAGCTCTGACAGCCACGTAGATTAACTGGAGGCAGGAGAGCAGAGGGCCAGCACTGCTCAGCCTGGAGGCAAAACCTTCCGCAGCAAAAAAACCCAGAGGATAAAACATCTGGGCAATCTCCAGACACTACAACAAGAATAAAGAGTGGCAGAATATAATACTGCACTATTTATTACCAAACAAGCCAGAAGTTAATTGACTTTTTCAGTAGGCTTCTTGCTTGATTTTAGCCTACTGTACTTGTTTCCAAAAAACCAAAAAGGGAGAAAAAAATCAATTAATGACTCATCAGTATAGCTGACAAGTTTGAGAGAGGAGAGATTCAACTGTCTTAACAGAAAAAACAGATTAATAGTAAAGGGATGGATAGCCAGAGCTTTTTCCCCACGGAGCTAAAATGCATTCTGAGATTCCAAGCCAGTAACAGAGTATGTGGAAAAAAAAAATCCTGTTTAAAGAGAAATTATAGCATTTCTTGAAATGGAGATTATCAAAAGCAAGGCTTGTTCTTTGATAACTTACAAAATCAGAGTCACTACATTGCATATTATTTAAAAAAAATAAGTTCTGTTAGGGGAAATGAAGTATTAATAGTAGCAGAATTTCAGCAGAGACTGAGGCTTTGTTTTGAAGGGCACTGAAACTGCACAGCTGAAGGGAGGCAGCATGGCTGTAGCTGCACAGAGTTAAGTAGATTGGGTGTATGAGCAGTGAGGGAATGGTTTAGGTAGAACTGATTCCATTTTGGGGCTGAGGGAATATTTTAGGTGACCTCTTGTGGTCTTGTCCAGCTGTATTTTTTCTGTTTATGTTGATGGGAAGGGAGTTTTATTCTGCTTAAGATCCTGCTGTTGGATTTTACACTGACTTCGTTGATCAGTGCAAACAAAATAAGAGCGAATGAAGCAGATTGTTCATTTTCGTTTTGAAACAAATCAAGCTAACAGACTAAAAATGCTTTAAAATGCAATCTGTCTGTCTGCAGGTGTGATGGGGATCATTACCTCTGTTGATTTCTTTACAGTTAGATTGATACAAAAACTGTGTTCAGGCATGTTCAGAGAGCTGGAAAGGTTATCTGATTTACCCAAGGCCTTGCAGAGTAATTTCCTGAGGTCCAATTTGGTGCCTCAGTTGGAAATTTAGCCCAGTGCCTCCAATTCCTTCTCTGTATGTCCTAATTCTGACCAGTTGTGCTTGGAATTGCTACTATTTAAAGGCTGTTGAGCAGTGTCTGCTCCTTTTCTAGCAGAAATCTTGCAGAAGGAGCTTCCAGAGGCACAGCTGTGCATGGACATGTACTCAGTGTCCTTTGGCACACGCTGGGGACACCAATACTTGGAGGAAACACCAGGGCCTGGAGCAGCACAGAGACTTCCAGGTCCATGTGGTGGTAGATGAGACACTTCAGCCTGGTTGCCTTCCTAGGCTCTATTCCCCAAGCACAAATCTTTGAAGAGCTGGAGTCTTGTTTTGTAGATCATGTTGTAATTGGTGAGGATAAATATTCTGTGGGTTATCCTTCCTCCAGCCTGGTTTTCCTTCTGTGCACTTTGTCTCCCTATTCTTTCCTTTTCACCAGCAGCATTGTAATCTTCCTTTCTCATGTGTCCTTTGACAACCTGCTTCAAAGCTTAGGAGGTTGAGCTCTTTTTGGATCAGAACCTTCCCCTCTGTCTCCAATGCCTTCCCCTGAGATACGTAACAAGCTGGCTCTGATACTGATCTATTCTGGTACTGCATCCATTCTATTTCACTGAAAATATTTAGCCTTCTTGCTAAGGGGAGGCAGTGGAAAAATAATTTCCTGCATTCTGAACAATGGATTCCAGAGTTAAAAATTATTAACTACCTATATGTAGCTTCAGATGAGGGAAGAAAAAGCCAACCAAACTCTTTATCCCTTTCTTTCCATCCCAAACCAAAAAAATTAAAACCTCACCAGTACCCTGTGAATAAAACAAGGTGGATGTGTGCATAGAAATTATTTAAAATCACTATGTTATAAACCTTAAAAGGCGAATGTTATCCAAAAAACAACTTTTGCACACAGATATGCTGCCAAATGCCACCATGGTGGTGGTGGGATGGTGAAATCACACAGACAGGCTTTCCTCCTGTGTTCTTTGCTTGAATTCAGTGCTTTCTAAAAATATGTTAGAGGTCCCGAGGGCCAGGGTAAAAGCTAAAAGAAACTGAAAGAAAAGTCCTGTTTAGCTTCCCTTTATGGCACACACACGTGTGTGTCTGTATGAGTTGGTTATAACTATTTGGTGAAGACAGAACCAAGAGCAACAATCTGTTGAATTCCATCCCCAGTGCCTGTGAAATGGCAGCAGTTTCAGCTAAAGTGCTCAAGAGGCCCAATGCTGCCATACTGAGCCCTCATATATAAGATGGATGTATGTAATCCATGGGTTTTTTATGAAAATGTAATAGGTATGAACATAAATATTAGAGATTTGGAATCCTCTCTGACTCTTCTGTTAATAATTTAATCCCTCAAGGCCTTGTCCACCTTTATCATCATCTTTGGTGTCTTAACAGAGATGTTTGGAGCAGTCAGGGAGTGGGAAAAGGTGATACCTCAGCAGCTGGTGGGGAAGAACCCAAGGGTAGATCTAAATGAGATTTTAAGCCTGAGGTTGTGTTTTAACCAAACCTTGCCTCGTGTCTGAACTGTTTGGACACCACCCCAGATCTGGGCAGGGCATGGAGGCAGAGGAGGGAAGCATGTCCCCATACAAGCATGATTCTGGTTTCACCCCGTGCTCAAGTCTTCTCTGGACTTAGACTGCCTGGCTGGACCACCCCAGCCTTGCAGTGTACCAAGGCAGGCTCTTCCAGGAGAGCTTCTGTGTGGGTCTCCTGTGTTCTCCATGGAAGTGGGACAGTGACAAGGAAATCCTGCCATTGGGTATTAGCTGTTGGAAAAGAAAAATACTGCCCTGGAGCAGCGAGGTGATCCCCAGCTTGTCAAAGAACCAAAATGTCCATTTAATGCAACTGAAAATTGCCCCTGTTAAGCTGTCTTCTTTGTCACTGCCATAAGAAAAAGTGTGGCTTAACATTAAAAATTAACGCTGTGTGGTGACAAAGCCACCACGAATGGAGGTGCAAGTCCAGTGAGTCATAATGCACTAACGAGAGCTTTTTGCACATTAACAGGGAGGATTTCCCATCACTTTTGTTTTGATCTAATCAGCTCTGACAAGATTACACACTGTGTCTAAAAGCCTCTTTTACTCTATAGCTCTGAATAAATTTTTGAGTAGTTCTCAAGATTTCCCTGCAGAGTCTGCTTGGAACATGCTCCTAACCCTGAATTGGTTAAACCTCTGGAGGGTGCAGTGCTTTGTCTTGGTATTTCTACTGAAATCCAAAGAGGTTCTCAGATCACTTTGCTCTACTATAGGCAGGTGTTGTTCCCACACTGATAAAGGACCAGAATAAACTTCCTTTTAAAAAAATTTAACATGATATCAATAAAAGTTCGAATAAGAACTTATTGATTGAAGAGTTCTGAAAAAGACCATTTGTGAACTTGGAAATCAGTCAGTGTAAGAGGATGCTGTGAGGTTTAGCGCTGGACCTGAGCCACTCAGTTTTTCAGCCTGGAAATTGGGATGTGATCCTGAATCGGTCCTGGGTAACCTCCAGGTGTCAGTACAGAAAATAATAGTGAAGAAAGCCAATACTACAGTTCGACCAGAATTTTTTTTCTTTTCCTAAGATAAACTAATTCCAACAAGGAACAAATTCCTGTCTCTTGAAGTGAGCTTGACCTACAGAACAGGGCTGGTGTTGCAGAAGAGAGAGCGGGGGTCTGGCCATATGACAGGAACTCAGAATCAGGGAGAACCCCTGTAATGGCCAGAAGGATTCCCTGGACCCTTTAGAAAAGGTGAAGAGAAGTTAAAATGGTACAGAAAAGCAAGATGCCAAAACCAAAAGAGAACTTGTCTTCCTCCCTTCATAGGATCTTATTTGAGGATTGTGTCTAAGTACCTGTGAAACATTTTCCTGTAGCAGCAAATTCTACAGCCTGTGTGGACCTAGGGTTATGTATTGTTCCCAGGTGAAGTATTTCACTCTGTTCTGATGCTTTCAGTTGTGTATGACAGCTAAAATGGTAGAAAATGCCAGCAGCAACCTAGGGGAAAATCTTAAGTCTTCAAGTCTTTTTATTCTTATTGCCAAATAAAGGTAAATCATTCTCTGCAGATGTCTGTCACCAGCACTTCCATCAAGGACTGGTCACTGGGAAAGTGTGAGTAGCAGGGGGATTTTCTGTTTAACACCCTGACTTGGTAAAGTTTGGCTGCTCAGCTGATGCGTGAATATACAGTGACCATTGTAACTTCTTGGCAGATGGGTGATGAATTTTCCACTACTGCGTGAAGGTTTATTTTCCCAATAGAAGAATTTGTCACTCTGCTAGAAGTACTAAAGAGCCAAGAGCCTTATCCCATGTGAAAATCCATCTTTATGCATGCTTGCTGAGCCCAAGTCATCCCCAGATCTGTCTAGGGCAAGGGAGAAAGGAGCCTTCTCTGAGAGCGAGTTGGTGAGTGAGCCTGGACACAGACTGCCTGCAAAGGTGCCTTTTTCTCCATCAGCTCTGCAGAGAAACCAGGATGATTTAGGAGTGGGAGGCTGGATGTGTCTGGGCCTTTTCTGTCCACCTGATACTCTGATGCTTTTCCTGGTCACTTATTAGTGGAGCAGACTCCAGCCTCATGGCAGTTCTTGTTGAGTTCAGTGACAGCAGGAATTGAATGATCATTAAATAAATAAGTGATTTAAAGATCTGTTGGGCCCTATTGTGTATTATTGCACTGCACAGCCCTTCTATCTTCAATGAATAGACAGTTTGAGTCTGTTGTATCAATCTGGTGATTGGAAGCAGTCAAGTTTTAAGTTCCTTTATTCTGTTCCTAGATACCTGTGTACTAAGCTTTAAGAGGTCACTCTAAAATTATCTTGTACATATAGAGTTAAGACTGGAGAATACTCACTTTGTCAGACTCTCTGCCTTCAATAAAAAGCAGTCTCCAGCAAATGCTAGCTTTAATCTCATGTTTTTGTCAAGCATATACAAACTTCCTTTTAATTTAGCCGCTATCCTGCTGCTTGTTGTGCTTATGAAGCATTTTATTGTTGCTGTTGCCATTCTGAATTGATTGGTAAATCTGTACCAAATACTTCCCAGTGATGGAAAAAGAAACATTGAAATTTTAATAATGAAAGAGTAATGAAGATCCAGATGTCAGCTGGGGAAAAAATGAAAACCAATCAGCCTTGATTAAACTTTACAGATAAGAATTTGGGAACATCATGTCAGGATAAATTGAGTTTGTTCTAATCATTCTATCAGCCAAGATTGAAGCTGCTGCCACTAAGAAACTCTCAGGAATAAATGCATTAAAAAAGTTACAGGGATCTGATAAGGGACATAAGTTAGTCTGACTAAAGTGTTGCCATCAGAGCTGGGTGATGCTTTGAGATTTTTTTGCTTGATACAGGCCTGACAGCCATGTGGTTCACTGTTTAATTTTAGCTTGGTCTGTGGGCAAAGGAAGGGCTTCTACATGCAGACTTGTAAAGCCACTATTTTCCATGGAGATTATTTTTACCATTCTAAAAATACATTGCTGACATGAGTACCAAAGTTTCTATCCAGACCATTCTCTCAAAGCCTTTTGGTCACTTACGCAAAAACTGGCTCAAAATAAAAGGATTTTCTGACCTTAAAGAAGGTCCAAGAATGGACTGGAATTTAGTTTAACTTGCTCATAGTTTCTGCTTTCACTTCTCGAATACAGCCCATTTTTCTGCTTTTTAGTGAGGTATCACTGCTAGAAAGCTTCCGGCAGAGTGAACCACATAGGCCAACCTTAGGGGAATGGAAGCTGCTCCTAAAACCAGGCATTTTGGGCTGTTCACTAACTCAACTTTCCTGCTATTCTTGTTTGAGATCCAGGGGACTGTACATGTGCCTTACTGCATCTCCTGAACTGTCATGGGACATTCCTTAATTAACTGTAAGAAGTCAAGTAGGGTGCCAGCTGGCCCAGCCTCCTCCGTTGGAAAACAGGGGTTTAATGTGTTCAAGTTAAGGTGGTTGAGAGAGAGAGATGCAGGTATAAACACAAGCCAGCAGGGAAAATGTTTTTTTTTCATTACTTTACATATTTTAGAAGAAATGTTTTTCTCCCTCTCCCATCCCAAGAAAAGAGAGATCAATTTTTCTACATTCCGTAAAACTTGGAACAGAAAATAGATTATTTTTAGCTTATTCCCTGGGTACTATGTAGGCTTCAGTCTTTGGAGTCACTTTGTTCCCAGCTGTAGCAGATACAGGATTTATACAAGCTCCAGAGGAAAAAAAAATTAGAAGGAAGAAGAAAGATTTCAGAACAAATCTCTTGCTCTCTTTTCTTCCCCCTTTCTTCCCCTTTCATTCTTCACTTACTGCTGCTCCTGCATTTCAGAAGTTTCCTTCACTTTGGCTCTTCCTCAGCATGAATTACTCTTTTGAAATATTTTGAACAGAGGAGGGAAAGATTAGAGTTGATTTTAGGATGGGGAAATAAGGCAAAGGGAATAAAATCCTGGGAGGAAAAGCAGCAAAGCTGGTCCCTAGATAGCACAAGAGGCCAGGCTGTAGTCACAGGGTTAAAGTACAGAGCCAGACACACACATGTTTGGGGGTGAGATATGCAGATGGATAAGCTTAAGATTTCTGGCTTTCAGGAGGAAAGTCTCAGCTGAGCTGGCTGTGGCAAGTGACAGTAATGAGCTCCAAGGGTGAAGTCTGGGAGTGAGTAGAGAATAAATGCCCCTGAGGGTAAGATGGCACTTGTGGCAGCAGACTTCTGACAATTTTCTAAGACCCTTGGGCAGTTTCACATTGTTGTTACCCAAAGCAGAGCTGATTTAATCTGTTGGAGATGAGTTCCATCCCAAACACTGACTTGTCTTTTTTTCCTTGAAACAGTCCCAGATCCAGTCTCTGTGTATCTAGTGAGTAGCCCAAACATATGTGTTTCAGATACAGAGCATGTTTCTATCTTTCTAGCATTTACATGGTCAGACCTTAATTCTCTAGGCAGAACACAGTGTGACTGGTTTATTTTCCCATCTCTACAAATGAGTAAGCAGTTTCTTCCTTCCAAACTTGCTGTAGATGTTGGAAGTGGAATCTGTTATCCTTACAACCTTCATATGTTCATATATGTACAGAGTCCAAAACAGAAAGACAGTAATGTCCCTGGGGATGTTTGGATTTACAGTTAACCAGCAGAGAGCTGTTTTCTAAAGTCAATACACAGTAACAAAACACTCTATGTACAGACCTTGGACAGACGTACCTGGGCTCTGATGTGAGGGAACATGCTGTAGGCATTAATAACAGAGCAGTGTTGACCACAGCCCTGGGAATTATAGGCAGTGTGGCATTCATATTCACACAACAATGTCTCACTTGTGCTTGGTATTTTAATTTTCTCAGGTGGATTTGCAGCTGCAGTCACCACACCTCTCGACGTAGCAAAGACGAGAATTATGTTGGCAAAGGTAAGAGGGAAGGAGGCCACCAGACAGGCCGGTGAATGGCCTGGGTATTCCAGGGTTTCTGTAGGGTCATTACAGAATGAAATCCAGCACCTAATAATAATTTCGGCTCTTGTCCTTGAAGACAGGAGTAGATGTGAACAGGCACTGCAGGCAGAACTAATGAAATTGTTGTGTTCCTTTCCTTGAATGCTCCTCTGGTCCTTTCCCAAAGGAGCTGTCTGAAACAGACTTGGGCTTGTGCTCAGCTTCCAGAGTCTCATGCAGTGTCTTTAGGAGAAAAGCCTGGCAGAGTCAGACACCCAAAGTTAAACTGCCCATCAGGGATTTATTCTGCTGTTGTTTTGATAATTCAGGGTGTGTGTATGTCTTTTCTGAGGAGGGCTTGGTACTGGGTTTTCTGTCCTAAAATTTTAAGCTATAGAGGTTGTGATAGGGGGTTGGCAGAAGGAAGATTGCTTATAAGATCAGTAAGTTTAATAAGTTTAGAAATTGCTAGTGAGTCTGGTGTTCCCGTCATCATCTCACTGACCCAGAGCAGAGCTGACAGCCACAGAGCTAAGAGCCCTTAGCAGGTGGATGTTCCTAAAGCCTTTCCCAGCCTTGAAAAGAGTTGTTGTGTTGGTGAAAGATGGGCATTCTGGAGTTTCTGTGGGTGTTTTTTACCCTGTTGCTCAGGTCTCTCAATTTGGGGTGTTTCTTGTTGATAATGTGCACCTCCCCAGCTGAGTCACATCTGCGCTCACCGTGTTGCTGTGTTGTGTATCTGTCATTGCTGGCTTGTGTCTTTGCTGCAGCTTCTTTGTCTTTGGATAGTATCAGTGATAAACCTGTAAGAACGGGTTTCATTTATCTCTGCCTCTCTCCTGAGAAACGAGGTAAAGAAATGAGGATGCTTTGAGGTGTTCTGGGACCGTTCAGTTTATATTAGTCATCTCACATTAACTAGGTCACACATGGAATTTAATTGTCTCTAGTCCTGCTGTTTGTCCTCTGTTTTGCACTCAGGACAATTTTCACATGCATTACACTACTCAGGGGTTTTTTTGGTTCTTTTAAATCTAAAGGAGCAGCAAAGTCACTTGTTGGTGCTTTGAGTGTGTTTTTATTAAGGTCTAGCTGCTGGATGTAGAGCTGAGTGTAGTGCAGAAGGGACTGAGTGTCCAGTTCTGAACTAACCAGCTCTGTGACCCTGATTGTTTTGTTCTTCTGTGCCTCTATTTCACTTTGCGCCCTTTTTTTCATTTCTGGAGACGAGGAGCTTTTGCCTGTGCCTGGCGTAAGGAGGTCATTAGGATGTCTGTAATTCCTGTCACGTAGCACTAACCAGGGACAGGAGCTCAGTAAATAACTAAACTTCTACCAACAGTTTCCAATCTCTCTCTCTCTGTGGTGCAGGCTGGTTCCAGCAACGCCAGTGGGAATGTTCTGGCTGCCCTTGGTAGCATCTGGAGGACACAAGGCCTGTCAGGGTAAGGACATCCTGCACCTCAGACGTTGTGTGTCTGTGTGTTAGGGGGTGTGAGAGGATGGGATGGGATTTTTTTGTATTTAAATACTGGCATACAGAAAAGCCTTTTGACTGCTGTACACCTGGACAGGGAGCAACAGTTGGGTAGCCAAGAACAAGTCCCGCAGGGAGGTTGAGTGTCCTCGCCTTAGCACTGGCTGGGGGCAGTGTCCAGGGAAGAGCAGAGAAAAGGGGCATTGCTGGGAGTATATCCAACCTCTAAACCCAGCTCCGGATGTCAGAGGCAAGGGTGGCTTTATGTTAATAACCCATGATAGACTTTTCTCTGTGAATGTGATTTCCCTGCGTTTGTGATTTGTATCCATTTAAATTCAGGCACATCTCGTGGCAGTGAAGACAGCAGTTTCATTGGAGGGGTGTGAATCCCCTCCCCTGAGGTGTCAGGGAAGGCCAGCATAGGACCCACATGCCCCTTATGGACAGTTTTTCCTCCTCCTGGCAATTTCTTGCAGATTTGAAAGCACCAACAAGGTCTCCTCTGTTCCTTTCAATTGTCCATTCTTGCTGTGAAGTGCAATGTGAGCAGGCAATGCCGGTGTGATGCCAGCAGTGGGGAAAAACTGAAGCAGATGGAGGGAGCCCTGTGCTCCCTGACTTGTGCTTTGAACCTCCTGTTAGGTCTGGCCTTGAGCACGTGGCCCCAGATTTTTGCAGTGTGGAACCCATTGCAAAAGTGCAAGTTTTCTGAGCCAGGCTTGCGTACAAAGAGTAGGTCTGAGCAGCCACAGATCAGCTCTCTAGGGCTTTCCTGCTGTACCAGAGTGTAGGAATGTTCTGGGCTTTCCTCTGACCAGCTGCGGAAGTCTGGGGTGATGTCCATCCAGTCTCTTAAGTGCCTCACTTTGCTCCAAGGTCAGGAGAGCAATTCTAAGTCTCAGGACTGGACAGTGTGGGAACACAGACTTCTGCCAGTGTCAAAATTATTATTGATTTTTATTGACATTGCTTCACTTACACCACCTTGTCCTCTTTGAGTGTGTCTCTTATACCAGTAGTTGGCCTCTGAAAGTGAATATATGTCTTAACTTCTCCAGTCCATGAAGTTCAGCCTGTGCTTCCTTCAGAAGGGCTCGTGTCTCACCTGCCTTTGGCGTGGAAGAGAAATGGAAGGGTTTTTGGAAGCTTGGGGCTTTTCCCTGTGATTTTCCCTAGGTTCTTAACCCTCTCACTCTTTCAGGGCACTGTTTTAACCTTTGTTGCCCAAAGCATTGTGCACATCGCAGCTTTGCGGGGGACAGCTTTCCCGGAACATCTGATCTCTGCTTGCCCGGCTAATAAAAGTTCAACCCTCTTTCTACATATGTAGGAAATAATTCAAAACAAATTGCAGGAAGTTCCTGAACACCGATTCCAGGAAGGCATCCAGCTGTGCCCCCCGGCAGCACTCAGGGATGGGCTGTCTCAGGTTTGCCTCTGGGAGGGGACAAGGTGATGTGGCAGTGGATGAGTTTTGGGTCCTACATGGCTTGGTGGACTCTAAGGCATGTTTTGAAAGGGACTGGGAGAAGTGAGGCTATGTCTGCTGCTGGTGGAAGTTGAGCTCTGAAAGGTGTGAAGAGGCATGGATTTGACTGAGGAAACCTCCCCCATATCCCAGCCAACAGCAGAAAATAAAAATGTATGTTTGTATTCTTTTCAGGGTGTGTCAGCAGTGCCCTTTTCTAAACAACTCAGAATTAAACTCTGCCCAAATATAGTACCAGTGGACTAGGACCAAAGGGAACACAATTCAGTTGAAATCAAAACAATAAGAGATCTGAAGAAAAAGTAACATGTAAAGGAGGCCAAGCTGCGTCAGCTGCGAGGAAAAGGAAGAAAGTCTTGGGAAAAATAAACGCAGAGGCTGCCATGCCTGCTGCCAATTATAAATCTATTAATCAAAACCAATAAAAATGTCGGGCTTTTTTGGCCAGTTGCAACATGACATGATATATGGCTCCTCTAATAAATTTCATACTTGAAGAGGGAATTCTGAGGGCAGAAAGACGCATTGCTTTTTGCCACCTTATTAAACCAGAGCACAGGGCTCAGCTTCCTGGTCTGCACCTAGTAAATCCCTCTGCTTCATGCCAAGAAATTCCACATCCATTTCTGTCCAGGGACAGCCAGGACTGTGGCAGGGGTTAGGATAGGGATGGGGTGAGTAGATCTGTGCACCTCTTTGCTCTTGCCATCAGGGTAGAGGAATCATTCACAGGAAAGGAAGTTTGCATCTTGTCTGATGGCTTTTCACACAAGGAGATGGTGGTGTTTGAAAGCCATGGATTAAGTTTCACAACTCACTGGTGAGAAACACGAGGGTTATTGGAGTGGTAATTCTGCTAAGGTGGCCTGTGTGAAGCTGGGGATGGAGCTGGTGGTTTTGCACCAGGTGTCCTGTTCCTCCCATGAGCTTCTGGTCGGAGTGAAGTTGACACGTGTGAGATACCAATTTAATTTTGAGATAATAATCTCTCAACATCGTTTAGTTTTATTTGTCGAAGTGTGGGTTATGAATCTCGATTTCAATGGAAAAGTATCAGAAGGGCACATTTCTCGGCAGTAACAGCACGTGCACAGAGAAAGGCTCTGTTACGGGGCAAACCCCCTCGAGGGGAGGAGAGCAGCTCTTCCTCCGAGCAGAGAAAATTCTCTTCGGGGAGTGGAGAAGGGTCCTATCTCTGGGGGAATTTCGCCAGGCAGCCAACCAGGGGGGAGAAAGCCTCCACCACCGGGCTGCAAGTTACACCCCCGAGAGGTGGGGTAACCCTGCTGTGGGGTGAGACTCCCCAGACTATCCACTAATCTCCCATGAATGGGCAAACCATGGGAGGAGCTATGGGATATAAAAGTCGTTAAGAATGGCGTCACTTAGGATCACCGTGTGCCGTTCATCGGTTGCTCCCGAGGCCCGCGCCTGGCGTTGCGGCGGGCACTAGGCCCCGTCCTCCCTCTCCTGTCCGGCCTTTGCTCGCCCTGCTTAGCGTCCCTGCTCGTCCTGCTCGGCCCTTGCGTCCCTGCTTGGTCCCTGCCTGCCCGAGGTCCCTGCTGCCCGCTGAACCCGAGCCACGCTGTTCCCGACGGCCAGGCCCCGCTGCCCTGCTGGCTGCTGTGCAGAACACAGGCTGCCCACGGAGAGATCTCTCTGCAGAGCTGTGGCCAGAGAAGAGCAGTGGTTTGTCTCAGTATGTCCACCTCCTTGGTCCAGAGGGTACTTCTTAGGTTTTTGTGGCCAAGCACACAGTGCTTTTTTCAGCACTGGCCGCTCCGTGCTGTGTCCAGGCCCTACATTGCCTCGCCGTCTTTTCCGGGGAAGTGGTAGGATCAGCAACCCTAGAAGTGTTGAAAAACTGTGTGGTGCTTGGTGGCATGGGTTAGGGGTGGGCTTGGCAGTGCTGGGTTATTTTGGGCTTGTCTTTTTTCAACCTAAATGATTCAATGATCCGAAGGGTAACTGCAGGGGTCCTGTTAGTCTCCTGTTAAGGAGTGGCAGAGTGCCAGGTGAAATCTTCAGACAGAGAGCAAATCCAACTGGATGGCAGACCTCTGCCCACCAGAGCGGTTTCTGATGGAGCCAGTAGAAATAAACCCAATTTATCTCATCTGCTGATGGGGGCAGGCATGGCTCAGCAGAGAGCAGTTCGGATCAGACCTGCCACAGAGCTCTGCTCTTTGGATTTGGGACCTCCCTGCAGCTGTTCAGCTCTGCCCTCGTGCAGAAAGGGAGCCTGTGGGGGAAGCATGGATTGGAGAGGCTGCGGGTGGCAGGTGGGAACAGGAAACTGGGAGAAGCAGGGCCGAGATTCTTGGAAGTGATGGTTGGTAATAGGGGTTGCCAGGGATGCAGCTTCTGGGTTAACTCAGTTATGGGCCCCTGTTTTTGTAATAGCTGTGTCTCGAGTGGGCTGTTCTGGAAACAAATGTGTGCCTCTGCTCCCGTAATGAGGCTCCCTAATTCGGCAGGAGAGCGATGGTGTGTGCTGCTCCCTAGGATTTGCCCTACCAGTGCTCTGTCCATACATGCCTTGTACAAATTACTCTGTTTTAGAGCTTTCATTATGGTAATAGACCCAATTGCTGTCTAGTAAAGCCATAAAATGTTTCCATCTGCCTGTGTGCTCCAGGCTCCTTAGCAGAGCTCATTACTGCCAGAGGTTTCCCTATGCAGCAGGAGCAGGGAGCTCCTCAGCAGCCAGGTCTCACCAGGAATTACACCATGTACCACTGTGGACACGCTCGTAGCAGGGACCACGCAGTGTGTGGAAAAGCCAGGGACAGGATCCCTGTGGAGCTCAGCCAGGCTGAGGGCGATAGATCTGGAAGGGGGTGGGATGCCAGACGGATTCGAGCCTAATGTTTAATCCTTGATTGTCACAAAGGAAGCCTGTAATCCTCTGGGAGGATACACTGGCCTGTCCTGAAGATGTTAAACCAGCTGGGAGTTTAGATGTGTCAAGCAATTGGCTTTGCACAAGTTTCCTGTTAATTTCGAAGAACTGTGAAGATCAGGCACCTAGAAAAGGTGGCAACTGAAGGCACCACAAATTGAGTATTTCTGCTCCCTCACGGCTATTGTGTGTTACTGGGAATGAGCCACTGCAGTGAGCAGGGCTGTCTCTGCAAGGGGGAGCCCCTGGCACAGAGAGGCTGGCAGGGGCAGTGGAGGACAGGATGTTCTCACCTGTCTGCAGCTCTTTGCGGGCAGTGTCTGAGCTCCCCTTTCCAGTGGCCCGTAATGACCTCCTGCCTTTTCCTTCTGCATCTGAGGAGTGTGGAGAAGGGTTAAAAATCACAAGCCTTGGGAGTGCTGCATTAGGGATGTCCAGACAGATTCCTTCAGTGAGCAGTGAGGTGGGATTTAAGAAACCAGAGGGTTTTTCTTGGCTTTGTTTTCCAAAGCCCCTGCATCTGCTCCCCGCTCATCCTCTTAAACTGCCTTTCCTTTGCCTTCAGCTTGTTCGCAGGTGTTGTCCCACGGATGGCAGCCATCAGCCTGGGAGGCTTCATCTTCCTGGGGACATACGAGAAGACTCGGCAGCTGCTGCTCTGAGCCAGCCCGGCCGCTCCTGCGGGGGGAGAAGCCGGAGAAGCCGCCGAGCCAGAGAAGGAGTTGGGCCGGTAGCAGAGCCTTCCTCCCACAGCCCTCACAGCAGCTGTCCCGCAGGCTGAGAGTCACTGTCCCCGCTAGAGAAAAGTAAATCCTCCAATAATCCAGTTTCCCAAACATGAAATTTTCCTGCATGGAAAGTGGGTGAGGTCATTGTGAAGAGTTGTGCCAAAAAAGTAATGTTTGGGGGGTAAACAGCTAATTACGGTGGCTGCAAAAGGCGTTATTAGAACTCCTGCAGGGAAAGTGTTTTGGAAAGCTCTGGCTCAGGGGCTGAGTGGGGAGGCTGAAATAAAGCAAGTTTTCATCATTCAGTGCCACCTGCCTCGTAACAGGGGAGGGGAAGAGGCTGATAGAGTTACAGCCTGCTGCCCTCCAACAGCACCGAAAGGATTCTGGCTTGGGAGAGCTCTTTGTAAAAGACAATAATCCATTTGTTTCTGATTTGAGCTGTATTTGTGGAAGTTTATATTCGTTGGAAAACCTACAGGTGCTCAGCAAGCATTCCTGTGTGGAAGCCAGTGCAGCTTTATTAATCACACTCACATTTCTCCAGTAAAAGCATGGGCTTGTGTTATTTTACAGGTGTGCTTGTGCAAAGACATGGGGCTCTGTCTTCTTTTGGTCTTCATCCCTCAGCTGCTGAAGCTGATGGAGGTGCTGAAGCCCAGGAGGGAGGCTGGGAGGATAAGGCAGGAAGAACATTGGAGTTCTGCCGATGTAGGGGTGGATTCTGAGGGCTCTCGGGGGGCTGCTGGCAGGCAGAGCAAAATTCTGGTGCTGTTCTTGTGTAGGAAACAGAAGCTGCAGCAGCCAAAATGGTGCGGGGATGAGTGTGATAAGACGACCTTACTGGAATTACTCAAAATTATTACCAGAGTCGGTGCTGGGGGCCAGGTTTACAGCACCAGCTTGGCTGAGTGGTGGTTGAGGAGGTTTAGCTGTGGAGGGTGTTTGTGTGGGCAGGCAAAGCCAAGGGGCTGCAGTGGGTGATGGGTTCCTGCATGGCCATGGGCTGGGACACGATACTGGGCAGTTCCTCACACAAGGGGTGAGGAGTGGGTGCCACAGGGCCCTGTGACTGAGCCATGCCTGGTCACTCGTCCTGGTGGCTCCGTGCACGCTCCGTCCCTGTCATCCCAGCACTGAGGTACCGCGGATGATGTGCTGCCCTAGGGTGCTGTAATTTAACTGTGAGGTTGTTCCCCTCATGAGGATGATGTACAGGTGTTCGGAGTCCGGGGAGAGGGAGAACAAATGCCAGACCAGGTTAGTGGCCTGACCGGGGAACATGAGTGACACCAGAGCCCCTGCCCAGAGTGCCAACAGCCCAGGCTGGATATTTTATTACACTGTTATCCATGACAGAGTAGTAAGACTTTTTAAAGGCCAAAACTTAGAAAAACACTGGCAGACAAGTAAAACATACAGAACAAAGGACATAATTCTTAAAAATAATCTTCAATTAAAATGGGGAATTCAGCCAAGTCCTGTCTTGACTGGTTGGTAGCGCTACTCGTTACCATGGCTTGGTGTAGAGGTTGTCTCTTTTATGACATTCTAGATATGTATTTTATATATATGTATCAGATCCAATTTTAGGGGCTGGGCGGAGGGGAGGGAGATTTATTGCTTGGTCTCAAAAATCTACCACATTTTCAACTTAAGCTCTTTAAACATGGTGAGGGGGTTAGCACTACAGTTGATGCATTTAATTACTTGAGCTGTAAATAATCATCTTTATGTCACTGGGTCCAAATGGTGCATTTTTTGTTGTTTTTATTTAATATTGCAGAATCAGTTTTTGTCATCACCTTTTTTTTTTTTTTAAAATTAAATTAAAAACCCCAACCAAAACCCAATAAAACCCAACCAAGCAGCCAGATGTTTTAGCTAACCTAACGGTGGGAGGGGACAGACCTCAAGTAATTCCCCTTCCTCTGTGCCAATGGAGCAGCTCTGTTCCAGGAGCCAAAGGTACCTGGGAATGGCACCAGGCAAGTGAGAGCCCTGTTCTGCATGCACCAATATGTCTAATACAGATGAAAAGCACATTTTTAGTTTTGGGACAGTAGGGAGAAAAAATAGACCAAAAAAAATCATGGGTTCCCCTATGACTGTTTGCCTTAAGTTTTAGCAATGTTTTATTTCAAGCTTACCAAAATTTAAAATAACTAATTGTAGCCTATTACTGGGATAAAGTGGGATAACAACTTGAATTTCAGACCAGGCACCAGCCTCTTAAAGCCTCTCTCAGTTTTAAAACATTTGAACTCCTACATGTGTTAAGAACTTTGAGTATTCTCAGACAACCTGCTTTATACCCAAAGTGATAATTTCCAGGGGGAGATAGTTTTAATTTTTAAAAAATATACAGAAACTGAATTGAGATTTTTAGTTAAAGCAGGAATTCAGGCTTATCTCCAAAGCTGCCTCTGGAATTTCCATCCAGGGTGGGGTTGGGGTTTGGGAACACCAGAGGTGTTCACAACTGCAGCTGGGTTGGTGCTGTCCTGGCCCTGTTTTTACTTGCACACATGCTCACACCCCCCATCTGTTCTGTTCTCACTGCCAAGAAGGAGGGACTTGCCAGATACTAAAGCAAGCTGATAGATTGGAAATGTATTTCTTATGAGTTCTGTATTGTATTTTTCAATCCAGCCCCAAATTCCACCCCATCCACACGCCAGGCGGTCAGAGCCTCACGCTGTTCCCCAGGATCTCATGGCCCAATTTCAAGAGCAGGTACTTTGGCAGTTAATCTCCATTTTTATGAGAGAAAGACAGAAAAGAGTTCTAGCAATGGATTAGAATTTTATTTAACTTTCAGCTGAAACCCCCAAAAGCTCACTCTCAACAAATCAGCTGTAATATTATAAATGAACCTTTATTAAAGACACTTCAATGCCGTTTGTTAGACAGTTCAATATCTTACATGTTTTTCAATGTACAACATTGTACCAAATTTTCTAATAAATAAATAAATTTGTACACAAAAGTAATACTTCCTCTTTCACATTGCCTCTTAGAAGCAGCAAATTCACATATTTAGTGGAAGTCATAACATTAGGCAGTTAACTTTATTCAGAAACATTATTTTCAATGTTAACATGGCAAATACGCTTTGTATCCGCACTGGCAATGACATTTCCGTCAGCAAAATGAGCCCATTGAATCATTCCCATCTTCCCTGTGTCCCTGGTTCCATGAGTTGGTTCTGGAGCACTTTTCCTTCAGTGAAGGGAAAACTGTGCTCGGTTTATAATTTTCTAACATCCGTTTCCTTTGCTTTGAATAAACTTGGCACTCAGCATAATTCACCGCCTGTCTCAAAGTGCAAATGTATCAATAGTCAGGGACTGGGACAGACAGGTACTGGCTGAATTATGCCTGGCTTCACGCAGGGGCAGCTGCTGCTCTCCCTGACCCTGAGGGCCTGAGGTCCTTCCCTTACAGGAGCTGGTAGCTCCTCAAGCTAAGGCTGCGTAGGACCAGCTTGTAATAAAACCAAGCTTGCAGCCACAACCTGAAACCCCTCAGGTGCAGCAGCACTGGGGCAGGTCCCTAAGTGATGGATCTAAAGAGTGAACATGAAGTGTTTCTGCCCTTATCTCTGCTGCCTGTTCTCAACCGCAGTCCTGGCAAAGGTGTATTCCCAGACTCAGCCTCAGTCGAACTGGTATTTGAGTTACTTCTTAGGAAAAAAGTAACAACCCCCCCATGATAAACCTGCCCCAAAGTAGTCATCAGAGTTAGCAACCTCATGTTAGCAGAACTCAAATCACAAAGAACTGGGAGTCCTCCATCCACAAGTACCAACAAACACCAGTGGAAAGCAGCCTTTCTATAAATAAAAAGCGTCATTGTGAAGTCAGAAGTGACAAAGATCTGTTTGACTGAGGTGGGCATTTCTTTATACCCCCCCAGTAATGGACAAGCTTAAGAGACCACATAAAAACATTTGGGACATTTCCATTTAAAAGTCTATTCAACCATGAATCCACAGTTTTCCTTATAAAACAAGTGTATTTCTAACTAGCCCAGAATTGCTACACAAGGCAGCATAACTCACTTGAAGGCGATATTTTCATACGGAGAGTCTGGCTGTTCAACTACAAAGTGTAATACTGTGTTGCAGGGAAAAAAAGTATCGGATGAATTAATGATACAGCTGTCCTCGTAGCAGTTTAGTTGTGTTGTCAAAACAGCTCTATGGTTTCAAGCCCCCCCAGAACAGATATTTTTTGGGAGTGAAAATGCATTATACTGGCACAGATTATTTATTCTAAGCAGGGCAAGGCTGGATCACTGCACACACCTCAGACACACCAGGTAGAGCTGGGTCCCTTTGGAAGGGGAAGGGCCTGTGGTGAGGGCGGTGGGGTTCAGTGCTGTGCCAGCACACACGGCAGGTAACACCTCCTGCGATGACGTGTTTGAAAGGTGCACTGTTATGAGACCACCCCTGGTTTACGGCACAAGTTACTTATTTTGGTAACAACTGCTTCCCAGTCATAACAGCCTTTTCCTCTGGTTGTTTTGGGGCTCTGCACTGTTGCTGAGTTACTTAGTGCCTCCTGTGTGGTCCACTCTAAAGTCTCACACAGTCACAGCAAACACTAATTTTTATAAAGTTTTGAAAAATAATGGCATTTAAGTTCTTCCACCAACAGGAAAATATCAGGTTGCTATGTCATTGCTCACTGCTTTTTTTCTTTACAAATTTCATTTGACACAGTTGAAGATCGCTGTTAATAAATGTGTTAAGTACAATAAATTTCCAAGGGGAAGGAAATTTGTGCTAAGTAATGCAATTGAATCACAGAATCACAGGGATGGAAGGGACAGAATCACAGAATTAACTAGGTTGGAAAAGACCTTTGAGATCATCAAGTCCAACCTATGACCTAACACCACCTTATCATCTAAACCATGGCACTAAGTGCCAGATCCAGTCTTTTTTTAAACACCTCCAGGGACAGTGACACCTCCCTGGGCAGCCCATTCCAATGCCCACCCTCTGTGAACAATTTTTTCCTAATGTCCAGCTTAAATGTCCCCTGGCACAGCTTAAGGCTGTGTCCTCTTGTCCTGTCAGTGGTTGCCTGGGAGAAGGGACCAACTCCCCACCTGGCTATATCCTCCTTTCAGGGAGTTGTAGAGAGTGATAAGGTCACCCCTGAGTCTCCTTTTTTCCAGGCTAAACAACCCAAGCTCCCTCAGCCGTTCTTCACACGGCTTGTGTTCCAAGCCCTTCACCAAGCCTTGTTGCCCTCCTCTGGATGTGTTCCAGCATCTCAGCATCCTTCCTAAACTGAGGGGCCCAGAACTGGACACAGCACTCGAGGTGAAGCCTCACCAGTGCTGAGTACAGGGAAAGAATTACTTCCCTGGTCCTGCTGGCCACACTATTCCTGATACATGCCAGGATGCCTTTGGTCTTCTTGGGCACCTGGGCACACTGCTGGCTCATGTTCAGCTGCTGTCAATCAGTACCCCCAGGTCCCTTTCTGCCTGGTCTCTGTCCAGCCACTCTGTCCCCAGCCTGTAGTGCTGCAGGGGGTTGGTGTAGCTAAAGTGTAGGACCCAGAACTTGGACTTGTTAAACCTCATATTGCTGGATGTAGCCCATCTATGGAGCCTGTCCCGACCTTAAAGATGATTTTGTTCCAGCCCCCTGCCATGGGCCGGGAGACCTTTCATTAGTCCAGGTTGCTCAGAGGTCCATCCAGCCTGAACACCTACAGGGATGGGACATCCGCAGCTTCTCTGGCAACCTGTACCAGTGTCTCACCACCCTCACAGGGAAGAATTTCAATTTCTTCCGTATCTAACCTAAATTTCCCCCCTTTCAGTTTGAACTCATTACTCCTTGTCTTGTCACTACAGCCCTCCTTATACTGAGGGCACCAGAGCTGTGTGCAGAACCCCAGGTGGGGTCTCACCTGAGTGGAACAGAGGAGGAGGATCTGCTGCCCACAATGTTCTGGATGCAGCCCAGGACATGGGTGGATTTCTGGGCTGTGAGCACACATGGCCAGGGCATGTCCCACCTCTGATCCACCAACACACCCAGGGCCCTCTCCACAGAGCTGCTCCTGGTCACTCCTCCACCCAGCCAGTACCTGGGATTGACCTAACCCCAGTGTACATGGTGTAAAAGAACTTCCACTGAAAAGAGGACAATCCCTTTGGAATGGTCTGGCTTTTAAAAGTTACGTTTATGCATTTAAGGCACCAGAATTATTTCTCTCACAAAGTTTAACAGCAACCTGATATTGAAAACAATATTGCCAAAATTGTAAAATTTCACTCAGTTTTCCATGCACTAAAGATTAAAATAGCCTCTGTAAAAGATATATATTTTTTAATAGATATATTTATATATGAAAACTCTTATGTACAATTGTATCAAATACTTTTCTCTTTACACAACAATCCCTTGCATTTATGTGCTTCATATGCAAGTTGACTTTTGAACACTTCATACTTCTCAGGGAAGTTTTAAACTATGTACAATCAGATGACGCTCGAACAGGAGTTTGTTCCCCATACAAGCTTGTTTCTCATACCTCAGTTGGTTGCCTTTGCCAGGCCATCAGTTCGAGATTCGAGGTAGAAGTAGCCTATGTACTCTGTGCAAAAAAAAAAAAAATTTAAAAAGTAATAGTGTGTTTGTTAATTTGCACGTGGCAGTCAGTGTGTGCTCTCAGTCCAGAGACCTGTTGGGTAGCCTGGACTCGTAAGTGGAGTTGCAGGGCTGGGCTGCGGTGCCGTTGGGCAGGAGAGCCTGCTCCACCTCTGCTTCCCTCTGCAGATCCAGTAGTGCTGGGGACATTTCAGGAAGCACATTCAGTTGCTTTAATGACCCTCCTGCTGGTGAAGCTCTCACCAAATTAAGGTTGTTAAGCTCTGAAGGTTTTGCTGCTGCTTGTGAAGAGCCTGCAAAACCCGAAAGGATCAGCATGGTTAGGTGATGCTCAGCCTGCCATCTTCCATGACCCTGGAGGTCTTTCCCAAGCTTAATGATTCTATTCTGTGCTCAAACCAACCCCACCGCAGCCATCCATGCCTGTGAGCTAGTTGAAAAGGCTGAAGGGAGCACATGGGGCTGTATTACAACCCCGATGGTGCCCCTGGGGATCAGAGGTGACCCCAAGGAAGGACGTACCGTGCGTGTCTGCAAGCAGTGCGCCGGCCATGCCCTCCAGCCTTATCCTGTCATGGTTGCTGGGGTAGAGGGTCCCGTCTGTTTCCACCCTCTTGCCACTGGCAATCCCATTGCAGGGCTGAGCATGAAGAAGGCTGGTGCCTGCACCCCTCTTCCTATGGCGCTCCTTGCTGCTCAGTGCATTGGGGTGGGTGTTTTCCACAGTCTTTAGGCTCTCAGAGTAGCACTCAGAGTCCTTGGGGTAGATGTGGACGTTCATGCTGTCCGTGCTGCTGCTGCACTCTGTGCACACCATGGGCAGCCCGTAGCCTTTGCGGGAAGAAGGGAAAATCAACAAAGGAGATGAGCAGCTGGAAGTGGTCAGCACTGGAGCACACAAATCATGGAAGGAAAGGGCAGTTCTGTGTAGTTAAGTGGGGAATCTCTCACTAAATAATGTGGACACTTCATGGTTTTACATAGGGCTACTACACACCCAGTTTTCAGAACTCTGTAGCCACCATCACTAAAGGTAGTTCCAATTAATAGCTTTAGTTAGTTAGGGATTCTTTTTCACTCCAAAGAAGTTATAACTTTCTTTTTTTTTTTAAATAAACTATGCATTTATTTACTTTTCTACACCTTCTAATCAGGGTAGAAATGCAAAGTGGAACTTTCCTGTAGCTGCTTTAAAATACCAAGTTAACTGTCTTATATTTGTGCTGCTGCTTTACAGGGATTACCATCAGCTCACACTGTTATCTCAAGATATATTATTACTGGTAGTGGGAACAACAGATGAGCAGAATTCAAAGCAGCAAGGAATTTCTAAATGTTGAAAGTTAATTTCCTTAGTGCACCCAACAACTTTCCATTATTAAACTTTACATTAGTTTCTCCTAGAGAGAAAATTTGTTTCATTCGCTGATTTTCTGTGGCTTTTACAATACAATGTGAGAACAGAAAGCACATCCTAAAAATAGAAAAGTATGCATGTAACACTGTAGAAATTGGCAAAGAGCAGAGGCAGGTGTAGTGCCCAAAACAAATTTTAAATTTTGAAAATAAATAAATAAAAAAGCTGAGCTTTGAAGTCAATAGCCCTTTTAAAAGGGCATGAAAAAATTTAACACCTTCAGTTTTGAAAGTGCTGTCATATTTTAGGAATATCTTAAATCAAAATTCCCATCAGCCAGCTGCACAGAATGGCAGACAGGAGCTTTACTCTGCCTCTTTCTGACGGTTCCTCAAATTCCAACTATCCACACTTGAGAGAGGATCAAAGCAAGCAGAAGAAAGTAAATTTTCTGTGCTTGCACCTGAGAATCATTCTGGGCTTTTTTTTTCTGTGAAGGTAACAATTTCTTGTGTTAATGCTGTCTGACTTGGAGGGTTTTGTGATCTGTACAAACACGAAATGCTTTCCCAGATTAATGGGTTTTGTACCTGTCTTATCTGGAACAAGCATTCCATCAGGCACGTCCTCAGTTTTCCAAGTGTCTTTATTATAGCTGACACACAGCTTGGGCTGTCTACAACCTACAGCGGGAGCTTCAGCATCTGGACACCTTCCAGCATCAGTCTGACACATACCTGTAACAAACAAATCATCTGGTTAAAGATCACAGCCATCTGCTCACAGTTAGATGACTTCTTGGTCTTATTTCTACTGGAAAATGGAGAAAAAATAGCAATGGAGATAATAAATAATTTTCTGCTAACATTTAATAGAATAAATGCTGCACAGTCTCAGGAGCATCTTAGTTCAGAACTCTTAACTCCTCCTTCCTAATGTGCTGTGTTTAAATAGTGTAAAACCCCAACATTTAATTTCAAAGCCTGAAGGCAGGGACAGGCAATGTTAATGCATTTTCTGGTATAACTATGGGTAACTGCTGCCAAAAAAAGAATCCAAAATTAGCGAAAAACCAGTCCTTCGGGCCTGACTGAGCAGTTTCTGAGGCAGTCAGCTTGTAGGAACACTTACTCCTGGGAGAGGAGAGCTCTGTGAAGTCAAACACAGATCCCTGCTCTGCATAAATGCAGGAGTTACATTATGAAGATCTCTCAGATAACTCAGAACAAACACAAACACAGAAGTACTCTGGGCTGCAATTTCTACCTCCCATATCAAGTTCAGATCCAGCATTACAGAATAATTAAACCATTTCTCACCATTGCTGTCAATGTGTCCTTTGGGCTGCTGGGTATCCACTCCAATGGCCACTTCCTGCCGCTCCGAGAGAGTCCCTTGGGAGGACAAGTAGCTTGGCACATCAGGAGGCACAATAGTCTCATCTAGAGCAATGAGAGCAAGTCAGTTCCCAGCAGGATTTTCAAAGTAAATTCACATTTTCAAGGGGGATTTGGGACCAGATCTAGAACCGGTTATTTTCTGTAGGTGCAATGGAAACAACTGCCTAAATATTCCCAATACCTCAGAAGCCCCATTCCTGATTTTTCAAAGCTTAAAGCTGTGAGAGATAGAGCTGAAAAAGGCACTTTGAGTGTTTGCATGTGGCATTTGTCAGTACATAGTAGGTGGAGTGCAACTATTTCTTCAGAATAAGTAAATCCTTCTCTTTCCCCTGAAATTCAGTCCCTCCTTTGACTTAAGTCCTCTGCCTCCTGAAGTCAGGAGTAAAAGTAAGCTGCAGAACAGGGTCTTTGATTCCCTTAAGCAGGAAATAAGTCTTAAGCCTCCTTGGCTGTCCTTGGCTTTCTCCATTTTCTATCAGGCAATTTAAGTTGCCCTTGCCACACAAAACCAATTGAAACTCAGTTATATCAGGAATGAAGCCGTGGATTTTCAGGACTGAAAAAAGAAGTTATAAAAGAATCCCACTAATACATCACACTGCTAATAGGCTATCCAAGACTTCCTACCTAACTCATGTCTTTAAAAATCCTCTGGTACTCTATCTAAAGCTAAGCATAATATAGGAAGGCTGCAAATTCCCAGGCTGGGAAAGTCTTAGGCTGGTTCTTCCATACTTCTGTTTTGTTCAGAGGCTGTGTAAGGAGGTCAGGAGACTGTATTCTCACTGCAACTTATTTCAGCACCAAATTATCCCTTCTGAGTATCAGGAGAAAGCAATAAACTCTAGTTCTTCCTCTAAAAAGTAACAGATACCCCCCCATCAGCAGGGCTAGCTCTTATAGCCAACATGGAAAAAGGGATTCCAGCTTCAAAATCTAATTTTTCAAGTTTTGAATTCAAAATCTTTGAAAACACAGATTTCAAAAAAGTAAGACAGGTTCCCAGCATCATGGACATCATCCAGACTGTCTCAAGAGTTATCATGTATGGTCATGGAAAACCAAAGTAACAAGGCAATGGCTGCAGCTACTTCCAAGTGGAAAAGACCTTCCTGAAGAGCAAGCCAAGGGGAGAAATGCAGCTCTGAACATGCTTCAGCAGCAAGTGAAAGCTGGTTCCAGCTCTGTGAGCCAAGAGAAGCAGGGAAATAAGCCAGCTGTAGTTCAGTGGATTGTGTGGCTCCCTGATGGGCTGGCTCAACCTCAGTGGGACGTCTGGCAGCGTGAAAGGTTAGAGGGGGCCTCAGGACACTGGAGCTACCTGTGTTGGTGACACTGTACTCTTCACTCTTCTTCCTGGTCTGGTAGATGATGCAGACCCAGACCAGGGAGGTGAGCACGATGCTGCAGACCACGGCGATGGTGATGATGCCCACGGTGGTGCGGTCCTTGCGGCAGCCCAGCGACTGCAGGATGCTCACGTGGCTGTGTGCGCGCTCCGTGCCCAGCGTGTTGGACATCTCGCACGTGTACTTCCCCGCATCCTCCAGGACAACGTTCCTGACAATCAGCAGCTGGTTGCCCGAGGTGAAGTGGTGCCTTTCTGTCACCACCAGGGGCTGGTCACCTTTCAGCCAGGTGATGCGGGGCGGGGGGCTCCCCGTGGCTTTGCACTGGAGAGCCACGGTCTCACCGACAGACACCACGTGGTCTTCCAGTGGATGGATCAAAGATGGAGTCTCTGCAGGAGAACAAACACAGAAATTAATTCTTACGGACAGTGTAACAACAGATTTAACAGCGCTGAACATTCCTGATGTTCCTGCAGACACAGCAATGCACGAAGCAACCACATGTTTAGGAATATGGCAGCTGCACACCACAACAGATCTAAGAACCACAGCCAAGGCCTCACTTCCCACAACCAATTGGTGTTAAGTTTTCCCAACAAGAAACTTCTGAGGACGTGGGCCAACAGCTGACACGTGAATTATTTCATAGGGCAAGAGAGATGAAGTGCAATTTCCTTTTGAAGTAATTTTCCCAGACAGCAAATAGGCTGGTTGGAGGGGCTTCCTCAGCACGAGATGTGACATACAGCTCCTTCTCTTACTTAACAGGTATTTTTTGTAAGTGAACTACAGTGTAAAAGAATGAAAGAAGACTAAGCAGAGCATTTGACTGCCTTTTCTTTATCTGCAAGTGGTAAAGAGCTTGAACAGCCATCCCTCCCAGTTCCCACTTGCACTCGGCCTCTAGGGGCACTGGCGCATCTTACCCAGGACGGTGAGGGTGGCATTGGCGAGCACAGACCCCGCAGAGTTCTGAGCTGTGCAGCTGTAGACCCCCATGTCCTCGATCTTCACGTCCGTGATGAAGAAGACGTCATCATCAGGCATGACGTGCATGCGGCGCTCGCGGGCTGCGGGGAAGTCGGTGCCACCGTCCTTCTGCCAGGCGATCTGGGGCGTGGGGTGTCCCTCGGCCGCACACTCCAAGCGTGCCGTCGTCCCTGTCCGGCTTGTGATGTCATGGGGAGTTTTGATGAATGACGGCAGTACTGATAAAAGAAATAAAGAAAAGGGCATGAGCAATTCTGTGGGGGAAACACCATCTTCTGGGCAGTTCTGTTTTCCTTCCCACAGAGAGGATGAAGGTGACCATTACCCACGGGCAGGAGAATGCCCAACTGCTTCTGCAGGGTATCTCTGAATTGCTGGGGACTGACCCTGTGTTTCTACAGAACACACCTGTCTGCAGAGTCCATGGCACCCCCAGTTGGATCATTAGAGCTGGGATCAAAGCTAATTTTCTTCTGTGAAAATCTGGGAAAAAAATCCATTATCTCTCCTACAGAGAACTTCCAATCGCTACATCCCTCTTCTTTGCATTTCTTTGTTATTTTCATTTTCGTTGGGCAAAGAATCTACCTGAGCAGCCAAAGAGAGGCAGATAAAGCTGTTAAGAACACGCACGCTGAAGTGCTTGGTTGGATGGCAGCCAGCACAAAATGGTTTGTTGGGCATTTCTCAGCATCCACTGAGATACAGACAGCTGCTGTGCAGAGGTTAAGAGCTCACCATCAGGAATGGACCCTCGGGAGTAACTGAGTCCTAAGGAATTGCACCATGTATGAGCTCAGGCTGAGGAATGAGGAAGCAGTTCCCACTCACCATTAACAGTGAGTCGGGCCTTGTTGGAGTAGGTGGAGCCGAAGTGGTTGGTGATGACGCACTGGTACCGCCCCTCGTGTGCGAAGGTGACGTGCCGCAGGTGCAGGATGGTGGTGCACTCCATCACCTCCCCGTCCTTGGCTCGCACGTGCGCGAAGTTCTCGATCTCAGCGTTGTGCAGCATCTCGTTGTCCTTCTTCCAGGCAAACATCATGGGGGAGCTGCTGCTGCTGGCAGCCAGGCAGGTGAAGCGGATGTCCTTGCCAAGGACGGCCACTGTCGTCTCGGGCTGGATGATGATCTGCGGCTTGGGGAAATCGTCTGGGAGGAAACAGCAGCAATAGTCAATGCTGGACTCTGAGGGAAGACTGGAGGAAGCCAAGACGTGAAATGAGAAATAAGCAGTGCTCTGTAGAGCAGGTGTGCCACACACAACTCCGCTGAGTGGTTGGTTTACGTGGGATTGTTGTTCCTCTGGTTCCTTCAGTGGGCTGAGATGGTCACCTAGTGACCTCAGACATCTACAAAACACCCAGCTCCTTCACCAATGTGGCTGAATCTGAGAAAGAGGCTATGATCTGAAGAAAATACTCAGAGCATATTCAGGTTGTCCTTCCTTGTACAATCCGTGCATGAAGAGCACAACTGAACTGAAAACCTCACCTCCAGACCTGTATTGGCATGAAGTAGGAGGGGGGAGGGCACTTAAAGGGCTGCAAGTGCCACCTCCGGGGAAAATTTCTCATAGGAGGTTTTAGTGAGGAGGGGATTGGTCTCTTCTCCCAGGCAATAGGACAAGAGGTAATGTCCTCAAGTTGTGCCAGGAGAGGTTTAGATTAGCTAATAGGAAACATTTCTTCCCAAAAAGGGCTGTCAAGCACCAGAATGGGCTGCCCAGGGACCAGGGGTGTGGTGGAGTCACCATCCCTGGAGGTATTTAAAAGATGTGTAGATGTAGCACTCAGGGCCATGGTTTAGTGGTGGGTTTGGCTGTAGTAAGTTAATGGTTGGATTCAAAGATCTTAGAGGTCTTTCCCAACCTAGAGGATTCTATGACTTTACGCAGACCATGCTGTCAAAGCAGAAGCAGCTGTATTTGCCTGTCACCCGACCGGGGTGGAAAGCTTTGCACACTCTCTCTCTGCCCTGAAGACTGTTGGTTTTAGCAAGGTTCCAAGCAGATTCATTTATTAGATTTCTACAAATGGTGTAATTTAATATTTGACTAAGGTTTAATTAAACAGCCAGGCCTCTGGAACCAGGACTACTAGTGCCTGGAGGACTTGGCAGGCACTGGGAAGCAAAGCTGCATTTGCTTTGTGATGTTGCTGTGGGGATGGAGCCTTCAGGATCTCTTCTTCCAGATGAGCACAGCAAGCCTCCCTCCCAGCCTGCTCAGACAGAGGCCACCTAGGCAGAGCCTGTCACTGGGGGATCAGGAGGGACACTGGAACAAAGCTTCTGCTCCGTGTTCAGTGCAAGTCATGCATTCAGCTCAGTTAAATAGTGTTTGTAAAAGCTCATTTTCCCTTCAAACAACCATGTGCAGCTCCACCCAGGATTCTCACTGGTTGGCCCCACTGCACAGGGTTTGGCTCCCAAACCAGGCCTTTCTTTTCCCCAAAAACTGGATGCCTGAGCAGCATTGATTTGGCCTCCTCTGATGATTTACATTTCTTTTCCTTTACGAGAAATGTAGTAGATGTTTATGTGTGCTGGGTATTAAGTAAAGCTGCTTTGAAACCATAGCTCAGGTGCAGAGTCAACTGCAGTATTTGGGTGGGCCTTACTGGCCCAAAAGAAGCAGCTGTGATGGAGGAATTCTCCTCTGGGTTTTGTTTTTTACTTTTTGTTGTCTCCAAGAGGGAGAAAAGATGGGTGAAGAACACAAATCCACAGGAGAGCTCAGAACACTGCAGAAGGAAAAAAATTACAGCTGCAGTCTTGGTACGATCAAACTGAGAGGACTGGGGAAGTGTCTGTGCAGCCCCATCTGGAAGTGGAACAGGCCTTAGTCCTGTTTGATTTAATACTCAGGGAGCCCTGTAAGGAATACTTTGGATGCAAGCAATGCAGTGTGGTTTTGGTGGGAAATAAATCGTAGCCAATGACAAATTTTTTAAATGCAGGCTTGGGCTTCCTTTGATCCCACTGAATAACAAAACAAAACAGAAACCCTCTCATAATAATATGCTGGTAGTCAAAGAAAATGTTTCCCAAGTGACTCCTACCCTTCATACAACCTCAAAACACGCAGGCAAGACTTACCACACACAAAACTCTCTGGCTGGATGGCAAAAATGCTCTTGCTTTTCAGTGACTCAGGATGGGCACAGGTGGCCACCACGAAGGACTGCAGCTCCTTCTCCACTAACCACTGGGGCAGCCACTTCAGCTGGCAGTCGCAGAGGAAGCTGTCGCTGCTAATGTGGCTGCAGGGAAACAAAACCAAGATGAGCCTGCTGTGAGTCCTGCACGGAGGGAAGGCTGGGAGGCTCACAGCCCTTTCATGTTAAAGACATTCCTCCCGCCCCCCCAGCATGGATGGAAGGAAAAAAAAGGACTGCAGGGATGTCCTTGAGGCACTAAAGATGTTACAGACATGACACATTTAAACAGCATTTCATCTCCACATAGACAAACCCACTCCTGTACTGCAGTGACACTCTGTAGCATCTTGTACTTATTATCCAGAGATCCCCAGGAACAGACAAGCAACATCGGTAAGTTCCTGCTCTGCCCCTGTGGTTTGAGCATCTTTGGTGGGGACCAAATTCAGCACTTTACTGCTGAACAGAGAGAGGACACCCAGCTCACCCTGTAGGGCTTCAAGTTCCCTCCACGGCAGAGCAGTAAGCGGAGAGGCCCTGCCTTCCACTGGGTGAACCTGGAGTTGTGTTTACTGATTAACAGAAGCAGTAGAGGAGAAATGACCAAAGATATTTGTGTAAACCCCACACAAACAGTAACTAGTCTGGAAAACAAAACACAGAAACATTTCTCAGCATCCAGAGATGAGTTTTCCAACCCCACCATTGCAGGATCCTGTAATTCTGTGATCCAACACTAGCTTAGCACCTTCTGTTAGGAAAAGAGGTGTGAAAAAGGGGCAAATAAAAAGGGAGCTTCAGGATTAATGTGAGGTTTTTTCAATATTCTGGGCCAAATTATGGCTCAGCATAGCTCTGAGGCCAGTGAAGAACTGTAAATTTACACAAACAGGGCATTCAGACTTTGGTCTGGTTTGCAAAACTCAGTCTGATCCTTGGAATTAAATGTGAGGATGCCTCAGAGACTGGGAAAATGCCCCAGAGAGAGCTCCTGTCCTGCAATACTAGAAGCTATGCAAGAGCAGGGCATCAAGAGCACAGCAGAATCCCAACTCCAGCACTGCACTTAAGGATGTGAATCTCCTGCTATTTTTCTACCCAATACCTCAGGAAATCCTGAAGTTTGAAATGAGCAGGAAAGGGAAAAGGAAAGAAATGGACTAGAGAGGGAGGAATATAGGGATTTGATTTTTTAAAGCTGTTGTAGAAAGGTATGTAGCCTCTAACACACATGATGGCATAAAACCCTCCTGGCTAGTTGGGACAGGTCACAAGATCCTTCAGCACAATGCATTCTGCATGTAAATGCCCTCTAGCTGAACTTCTCCATTTTATAAACATTCCTTCACAATATCTGGGATCTCACTATCTCTTCCTAATAAGATCAATCTTTCATCTCAATTTTGTTTCAAGAGCGAGTGAAGAAGATAAAAGTTTTTAATCACACAACAGACGCGCAGTGCTTATCTTCTTCATTCCCAGTCACTGGTATCAAGTGTCACTACTAGCAGTGACCATCTGATTCCCATTTCCAATGTCAGGAGCAAGAACCTGTACCTGCCCAAATACCAAATAAGTGATTTTGTGTTCCACAGACACTGCACTACTCTGGGGCAGAGCAACACACTGACAGTGGATTAAATATTTATGGAGAAGAAGAGAAAAGGAAACCAGGCAAGACTGGAAACAGTGTCTGATAACAGTGCAGAGCCCCAGCCTGAAGCACAAGCGGCAGCTCTGATAACACATCCATATTTTTACACCAGAAGGCTGGATGACAAGTGGATGCAGTTCAAATGGTGCTTATCACTGCAGTATCAGTCCTGCGTGTGAACCCTAAACACAAGTACAGCAAGGGAGCAGATGGGCCACTGGGAATTAAATCCATGGTGGCGTGAGCAGGAGAGCTGGCTAACAGGACCACGGCTGGACTTCCTGAATGGAGATGAATAATTGCACAGACACAAACCTGCTGGAAGATCCTATTCCGATGATCTAATTTCACTCACTATTACATGCAAGATGATCCTGTGACAGCTCCTCATGTGTAAAAAGACCCCACAGAGGAGGACGGAGGGGAGGGGCAAATAAATGAGTGGTAATGTGGATAACACTCATGCTGCTGCTCATGTCTAGGGCCAGGAGGATCCCTCCAGCCTAAAGGTGTGAGCAGGGCAATCACTTACAGCTGCCGCAGGCTCTTCATCCTGGCAAAGGCATCGGCTTGGATGGAGCGGATGGCGTTGTCCCCGAGGTTCCTGCAGGCACAACCACAGGCAATGTGAACAAAAGGGATGCTATGGCTGGGACAGAGCCTCTCCACATTGATTTAAGCAATGACTCCAGCAGCAGGTGATTTGGTAGCTCCTTGTTAAGGGCTTGTGCACTTACAGTGCATAGAAATGTTCCTCAAAACACCTTTATATTATTAAAGTATTGCTGAACAATAGCCAGCCAACAAAAATTACACTTAACTAAATCACTAAGTCATTCCCTACCCCATCTTCTCACTACACTTTCTTGGTCTGAGCTACCTCCATCTTCCATAGCTCAGAAATTCCTCAGCCCCCTCGATAACCAAAGATAGTCAGGAATGTGGTACCCCAGGCTAGACCTTCAGCAAACATAAAAGAAAGCAAATACTTGCACTATGCAGCATCTGAGGAATTATTTGAAAGTGACTTGGAGAGGATACCGTTGGGTTTAAAAAAACATCCCAGTATTTCCAAAGGAAGGGGTTCTTAAAAGCTTCCCTCACAACTATTGCTAATTTAAAAAATCATTTGTTCTCTGAAAAAGCACAGTGTCAGATTTAGGGTTGAAGTTTACTAAGTGACATGTAGGGCAGACAAGCACTACTTAAAGAGGGCAATCTCAGTAGAGCATTAAGGGCACCTTTATTTGAGAACGTACCCCCAGTCAGGCAGCCCAGATCTTTCAGTGTGCTCTCGATGGCCATAACATTTCATACAATCAACAGCCAGTAAAACATGCAGAGCACAGTCACATATACTTTAACTTGTCTTAATCCAAGAAAGGAGGTTATTCATGAATCACTGCTGGAGTCATCAGCCTTGAGACACAGAAAAAAATTACACAGAGGCAGCCAAAATTTACTTTTTGCAAATGGCTCTAAGGGGGTTGTGCTGAATGGGGATGTTCAGTGCCTGCATCGAAACCAGTCGTCTGTAACACATGTCCCTGCCAGAGCCTGGGTTTAGGAGGAAGCTGGGGCAAAGGAGGAGAGAGTGCTATGTCTGAACCAACCTATTTTCATTGCTAACAGCCTGCAAAGCAGTAATGTGCAAGTCAAGGTGATACTCTCAAAAACTAAGAGCATGCAAATTGCCATATGTTCTATAACTTTGTTCCTGACACGGAAAAAGGCCAAAGTTGAGGCGGACTTATAATGAGAAGGAAGCAGGTGGCCCCCACAAATGGACTGGCTTCTCAGTTTACAAAGACACTATTAAATTGCTAGCAGATTTCTCAAGCAGCTACTTTTGGCAGACCCCCCTTCCCAAACTCTGAGGCATGGTGGGTTACTCACAGGTGCTCCAGGGCCTCCAACCCTGAGAACGCTTTCTTGGCCACTGACTTGATCTTGTTTCCAAACAGAGTTCTGCAGTTTCCAAACATCCAGTGCCAGATAAACAGAAAGAAAATGGGGAGAGGGGGGTAAAAAAAAAAGAAGGAACACAATTAGTGTGGCTTTATCTGATATACACACTCAGTGTAGATCCCAGGAAATCTGAACTGCACAGAGATTAAGAGGGCTGAAGCACACTCGCTTTCCTGCTCCTGAAATTAAATCCTTTTATCTGTATTTGAATTTAATAGTGATGACAGCGCAAAAGGGAATGTGCCATATCATGTAAAAAGGCAGGTTTGCTCCTGTGCTTGAGAACCAGCTTGCTGAGTAACAGAAGGTCCCCTCTGTTCTTCACAGGCTGGCTGTGGACAGGATCAAGTGCAGTGACAGTTTAACAAGATATTGGTCTCTCCCCACAACACTTTTCATTTCTGACTTCTTCCCAGACAGGAAAAAGAGTGGTCATTTATTCACTGGTGCTTGGCCTGAGCAGCCATCAGCACACAGAGCTGAGGGCTGCCCCTGGGCTGCACATTTGCACAGCAGCTGATTGGAGGCACTGCTCATTCCTTCCTTGTAAATACAACAGCAAAGTAACATCATACAACAGATCATAGCCAAGGGATAATTTCAAGGAGCAAAAGGCAGAAGAGGTAATGCCCAGAGCTGAGGAGTGGGCTTGTTTGCATCTGTGACCAGAGAGCATTCCTCTGAATCAGCAGTGGCATGAGGGGGACTATCACCAGAAAACAGCCAGCTGGAGAGGTCCCAGCCCAGCTGCCATCTCCAAAGCAAAAGTTCTCCATAAATATTGACCAGTCCTAATGGCCAGGGGCAGGGTTCATGCCAAATGGATTGTCTCCTCACCTGTTTTAATAAAACACCAACTAGTGTTATTAATTAGGAACTGTTTTCCTTCCCCAGGCTCCCTCTAAGGTTTATCCTCCAGGTGCATCTGTTATCACCACATGGTGTTCAGTGCAAGTCATCACCCACACCTCAGGTGAAAAAAAGGCACATCTGGTGCTGCATTTGATTCTGAGTTTTCCTTCAAGAGTTGTACTTCAATATAGGGTGCAACCTGTATCTGCACCCGAAAAAGACTTTAAACTATGATGGTCCCACTGCTTGCTTACTGTCCAGGGAAAGGAGAGAGGTACAAGATGGAGCATGTGCAGCCATTCCATGAGCAACTACATTTCCAAGAACTTGTCAAGGCTTTCCACAAAGCACTTTTCAAATGTCAGGATAATTTGGTTATATATTGGCTCCCAGAAAGCTCAGTTTCAAATATCCCCAGCACCAAAGGATGTGTGCAATCATGTGTGCCATCATTTGGTAAAAGGGATGTTGCATTAATGAAGGCTTTGAAAAATCCATTAGAATGATTAATACAGTAAATAATTTACTGTATGTAAACTCTGGTCAAATGGCTGCATCCAGACACACTGATTTCTGGAGCCATATCCCTAAATAAGGGTGTTATAAGGACAAGGTAAGGATAAAATAAGGACTAAAGGAAATGGTCTCAAGTTGTGCAAGGGGAGGTTTAGATTAGATTTTAGGAAAAATTTCTTCAGAGAAAGGGTTGTAAGCATTGAACAGACTTCTCAGGGAAGTGTCAGAGTCACCATCCTTGGAAGTGTTCAAAAAACATGGGGACGTGGCATTTCAGGACATGGTTTAATGATGAACATGGTGGTGGTGCTAGGTTAATGGTTGGAATTGATGATCCTAAAGATCTTTGCCAACCTTAATGATTCTAATGGAAGTTAGATAAGCAACTGCTGTTGAAATAAATATGCTGAGCTTGGGTTTGATATCTGCAGATTTCTATTATTGTCCAGTGGATTTTGGACTTTGAAAATTGGAGATACTGCTGGTATCTGTTTACTTACTGTGCAGAGATAAGCAGTACATCTGGGGATGGGAATACACAACTACACCACTTGTGTAGGTGCACACGACTTGATGGCTGGACATGAGAAATACCTAACACACATAACAAGCCAGGCCTCAGCAAACTCATTACTTCTTGCAACTAATTTCAATTAAGTGCCTCCACAAATCTGAGAGTTTGAACCCAGCAGCCCCCATCAAAGGGCTGTGGAAGGCTGGAATGTGAAGGCAGCAGAACACAGCCACAATTAGCCATCCCACTGCTGTCCAAAACCTCCTCCATGGGGCAGAGCCAGGCACAAGCTCTCCTGGAGACTGCACCAGTGTAATTACATGCCAGGCACACAATTCATTGCAGCATTTTCTCCTCCAGCCAGTGTTGCACCTGCAGGAAGATCTCACTGAGTGAGCCATCAAAAAGCCGGTTACATTTAGCAGCTTGAATAATTAGGAACCTCCTTGTTCCACAGCGATTCCACTGGTGCTTTTTATGCTTCAGTGCTTCTTGACTCCCTCTTTCTTCAAGCAACATTTTAATTTAGGCCTGTGCTCTCCATCCTGGAGAGCTTCATATATAATTCAGAGAAGGCTAAAGTGACTGGCCTCTCCATCTCTATTTAACACCTTCATGTCAGCGAACAACCCTCTCTGTGCTAAATCCTTTCAGAGGCTAATCTGTGCCAGATCAAAGGGGAACGGCTTTTAAGGCAATCTCCACAGAGCTGAGGTGATTATTAATTCATCAGAACGTCTCCTCTGAAGTGCCCATTTATTTTTTGTATGCTAATGCATTTAAAGCAGTTGACGGTTTAAACACAGGCCCTAAATCACACAGTGAAATGTTTGCTGTAAGGGCTGATCTTTTATTTACAAAAAAATCCCGATACTCACTTCAGCCTTAGAAATCACCAGTTTGGGATTTATGTGCTGATAAGCTAAAACAGTTCTGAGGAGATCCCTTTAAAAGTGACCAGTCACAAGTATTCTCAAAACACCTCAAGAAATAATAATAAAATAATTTCATGTTCTGAGCGTTTTTTAGCCTTACACTCTGGCTGACAGTGAATGATCCCAGCAAGCTGTCTGTCCCACAGCAGTTCACTGTTAAGTAATCAAACCACTCCTGTCTGCCCCAAACCAACCTGATCCACACGCTTTTCCAGGCTATGAAATGTGCTGCAATCCCCTGCACAAACCTTCCCTGCATATGTCCCTCAGCCAGACTCAGAGCTGGCCCGAGTCCATGTGCAATGACAGACATCAGTCAACAAAGGAAAGAAAGACATAAACCAAAGTTCCTTAGACCTGCACAAAGCCTTAGTGCATCCTTGGCTACTGGCAGCACAAACCAGCCATCTTTTGGAGGTGTTCCTTGTGCTGGGTGATAAATTTCACATCAGGCCACAGCATTTCACAGGGGAGAGCAATAGCTGTTCTGCCCAGAGCTCCCAGCACATAAGCCCATAGGCTGCCCCTGCCCCCTTCCTTCCTCCTCCCGCTCCTTGCTGTTCCTCCCTGGCCTCTGCCTGACCCCCACAGCTCATCAGAGCTCACTGCTCCTGCTTTCCGAGTCAATCCTTTTGCTGAACTCTTTCCTTCAATGCTGTCTCCTCTGGATTTTTCACCACTCTCCTGTTATCTGCACCCAGCATTTCTAACATATCCTAATCACTTGGGACCACTACTTTTGCTCCCATGCCAGTGGCCCTGTTGGAGGGATGTGCCACCAGCAGTGGCTGTCCCACCGGGACAGCTCTCTCTGCTCCTTTCCACCACCTTCTCTCCCTTGTCAAAGCAGCACTACAGACTCATAATTCCTACAGCCTGCAAATCCCACTGGATTAAAGTCTCTGCTCCCATCACCCTTCCAGCTGCTCACATGGTTTCACTGGGTTCTTCAGACAAACCAAACACTTCAGCCAAGGACTCTTCTACCCACATCTGCTCCTCTGCCTTTTTTCTGGCAGTCGTGGGAAGATTCCCTGACTCTGCATGCACAGCGATTCTTACTGACTTCTCTCTCACCCCCACACTACTTCTGCTTCCCCGCCTGGCTCCCCTCATCCTTAAATCCTTCTCTGCCTTCTGCCCCACTTTACTTGCAGCCACAGCTTGGTTCCCCTCTGCGTGGACCCAGTGACTCCCCTCAGCAACAATCAAATGCCATCTCTGTCTGTGATTTCAAATTTTTCTTCTCTAAGCACTACATCCCCACAAATCTTGCCATGGCTCATCCCACTCCCTGAGGAGTCTCTAATGAGAGCGTGACAATATCCCGCCTGCCAGGATTCATTCCAGCCATCTGCTATCCATCGAGGTACTTTTACTGCACCTCTGGCTGTGCCATCGCAGCATCAGAGACAGCGGCATGGGGGGTGCTGAGAAATTCAACAAAGGCAAGAGGTAATGATTAGAGACTCTTGATTTGTCACAAGCCATCAGAGACTCCTCTGACAGGGCTGATTTATATCACCCATTTCAAATGGAATAGGGACTTGTACAGAGCAATGTGAAAATCCTTGCGAAGGCTAAGCAAGCCATAAACATTTGCAAGGCGCATGCTTGCCTTGGGTTTCTTTTTATCTCTTTAAGAGCCTGTGCCCCATGGTGCCTTTTATTGTCACTGCACATGGAACCGAGCCCAAAAGATCACTCTCAGACAGAGCATCCCACAGAAACGAATCCTGTTTCAATCCTCTGTTGTAACAGGAAGTGGGGTGATTTTTCTCTTCTGTTTATTGTTATTTGCTGCATCAATCAGTGCCTCACTGAAGATGGCAAGGGGTCATTTTTGTTGCTTGTTTGCTTTTAGAAGTGAGGAATAGTTGTGCTGAATTTTATACATGAAAACAGCTTAAATTTCTCTCTCCTGTGTGTCTGAACTGCAGTATGTGGCACCTCTGTTCACCATTTTGAAAGGAAATAATTGCCTTTCTCTGCTTAGAAACATCAGTGCTTGAAAACCAAATTTGCACTCTTGCAGTGAGCCTGCAAAACTACTACATCTCAGATTTTCTGTTGATTTTTGTCTTGTTCCATGATGAGGGAGGCTGCATAAAAAGGGACAAACATAACCCCACACAGGCACACAACAAAACTGGCTTGCAGAACTCAAGCCCAGGGATACTCACAGCTTGCTTAGGTTTTCCAGGCCTGTAAAGGCTCCATTGGTATCTTCTATTGTGCCTGAGATGTCATTATGGTCCAGTTCCCTGGGGAGAGGACAAGAGAGAGCTCGGAATCAGCGCTTTAGTCCCAGTGTCACTGTTACAAACAAGTGGAGGAAATTGGAGAGTGCTACATGAGAGCTTCCCATTTTCTCCTGACAGTTATCAGAAGATGCAGAGTCCTGCAGCAAAGCAGCACTAATCACTTCTCCTGCACTGGCACATGGTGGGATGGTGCAATCCAGAAAGAGCCCTGGCTTGTTCCTAGCTGAAACCCTCTGAGACAGCTACTTTTTACCAAGCAGGTTTCTGTCCTTCTCTAGTTCTGTGCATCCAAACAGAAGGAGGAAAATGAAAATAAACCGCCAAAATTAAACTGAAAGAAACAGCTGTCCTTAAATGCTACTACCATGAAATAAGATCACTTTGGGTATTCCAGTGTATACATGTATTTGTCTATAGCTGAATCCTAGGAAGATGATTTGGTGTATTTTCTACAAAGTTGCATTTTTTCTGGCAATGAACTTGAAAACTCAACAAAGGAAAGCGCCAGCATCACTACACCAGCCTAACTCTGTGTAATTTAAAAAAAAAAACCAAGAGAATTCCTTTTTCAGAGTTAGCTTCTTTTGGCTTTCAAATTGACCATCAATTACAAGAGTCAAAGAGGTCTGAAGAAAAACAAGCACACAGAACAAACACAGAGATCCACAAAAGCTGTTTAAACAGTCTGTTTAAAAATCCTTCCCTCCCAGCTTTTAATTCCAGCTAGCAATGAATACCCAGCAACACAGGCAGAAATTCATCATTTCCAATGTTAAGTAAAAAGAAAGAAAAACTAAATAGGCTTTGTTGGTTTTGTTACATCACTCTGATTTAAAACCTGGCAAAACCCAACACCAAAGCAAACTTCACCACCCAGATAACCCCTGAGCCCTCAGGTACTCCTTTCGCACCTTTTGAAGATGATTATCAGAATGTTTCCAGATAAAAAAATATTAAGATCAAAAAAGAAAAACAAGTCCGCCTGCATTTTGCAACACTCCAGACACAGGCATCACAGTGTGGCTTCTGGGCTGTGCAGCACAAATACACAGTAACTCACAAGAAGGGAAAAGAAATTTAAAAGAAAGCCCCAGTTTCAATTTCAAACAATTCCTGTTTCTCAGCTGGCTTCAGCCTGAGACCTGAATCTCACATCCCTGGAGAGCCCTGGCCTTAGCCAGCATCACTGTGGATGTCAGGGTGATCTGTGGGTTGCTCTCTGCCAAAGGCATGGACAAAAACTCAACATCCCTGTGGGGTGTGGGCGGACATAATGCTGTGGTGGCCAAAGAGACGAGTCCAGGAGACACGCTTTGATGTGCTGGCATTTCCAGCACTATCCGAGTGGGACAGGAACAAATACATCCTCCTGGAGCTCAGTTTCTACATTTTCCCAACAGTTGCCAAGCCAATGTCCGTTGTTCTGTTTGTTTTTTAAGGGAAAATCCCTTCTTAGACATTTCTCCTCTTCAGTTTCACCACGGGCTGCTGGTCTTTGGAGCGGCAAACCCTTTCCCATAGCAGAGATAGACAAGTGGGAACAACCTGTAGGAGCTCTGACACACACTTTTATTAATTGACTGCCACACATTGTGTTTTCTTGAAAAAGGGAAAGAAAATGGGATTGCTTGTTCATCCAGTGGCAACTCAAAGCTTTAGTGTTAGAAAGGAGGAATAAAAACCTTTTTAACAAATGAGTGAAAATAGAGAGAGGGAGGAAAAAAGAGTGGGGTATTTTAGCCCAGCTCTCTTTGTATTCCATCTCCTCTCCCAGCCCCTGTTGCCAATTTCCTATTCTTTCTGGCTGGCTGAGCTTGAATGCTCGAAGCCTTGTTAATCATTGTGCTCAGAGGTCTCCGGGCCTGACCTCTATTTGAATAGCTCCACATTTCAGCAGTTTCACACCCACCAAAGGCTCCCCAACAATAGCCCATAATTAAAGCATGCTCGGCTCTTTTTCACCAGGTGCAGGACCCAAAAGGCCTTTCTCTTTATTAAATTAGAGCTCACTCACACACTCCCTCTCTGCCTCCCCCCTCTGCCCTGGACATAAAAGAGGCTCCACATTCACTGCAGAGCAAAGAGAACGACCAGCTCCCCTTCCCCTCCATTTTTCTTTGGAAACCTTTAGTTCCGGTCTTGACAGCTGCCTCAGAGAGGTCCCTTTCTGAATGCCCAGTGGCTGAAAGGCTTTGGCTTAAGTTTAAAAAAAGCAAACAAAACCCAAACTCACTTTCCAGTCACTTCCTTCACTATGAACTTCAATAAAGAAAAGAGTAAGATGCAGAAAGTACTGTAAAGAGGGTAGATCTTTCTGTTCCCATTTCCTTTTAATGACTCAGGCCACAATGGGCTTCTGAAGAGGAACAGAAGTATCAAAGTGTGTTTTTTTCTTTTGAAGGAAGAATTAAATCAGTTTGCTGAACCCAACCAGCCTGGGAACGTGTCTAGTGCTGTCACAAGGACTGTGAGAACTTTGTGGTGTGCCAGATGAAGGTGCTGAGCCTGCAGCTCTCAGAGAGAGAAGGAGAGCAGCCAGCAGCCCTGCAGGTTCCGGTAAGGAGACAGAGGCAACACAGCTGCAGGAATGGAACTGGATTCCCCATCTTCTGATGTTCACAAGACAAGCCCAGATGTACTTCAATCTAACACAGCTTTTGGGTTAACAGTGCATAATGGAACAATGCTACAGCTGCATCCCACAGGAGGTCACACTGATCTGTCCAATGGGCTCTACTACTCCTGAAACCTTACAAGTTGGTATTTGGATTAGCAAGCTCATTTCCAGTGTCACATTTCCAGGTATTATATTGGGTGAGTGGTTTTAAAATAAAAGTCTGTGGTAAATGGCCACAATCAGCACTGGATGGATCATTTTGCAGTTCAGTATTACGGCACATGAAATTTTGCCCTTGGCAACTTTTTGGTTTTTCAGGTTTTTTCATTTTACCATGAAAATGAGAGCACAGAACATTTCATGAGCCCAATTGCATTAAAGACATCTGGTTACTTGCATGGCACCTGCAAAAGCTTCTTATTTCTATGACTGGACTGAAGATTGGGTGAAGCTTCATGTGTTGTTACACTTCTGGTACAGTCAGACCCCAAGCCCAACCTCTAAATTTCTTTGTTTTGCCATTCTTTTTTTCTTAACATCATCTTAGCCCATAATTTTATATTTAATAGTCAGGTTTTTTAAAAAAAAGTAACAACGCAGAAGTGCTCAATAGCACATTTAAGAGGATATTCAAATTTCCAGTGCTGACAGTGGAAGGAATCATTCCCTGCTCCTTCTGAGTGCAGAATGACCCAAAAGAAACTAATCTTTTCTAAGAATTTCAATTAAGTCAATATGATAGCAAGAGAAATATTGCTATTAGCTGCAGGAATGAGACCTCAGGGATTTCTGGTCAGCTGAGGTAGTTTCAGAAACCTGAAACTGCTGGACATGGGCACCCAAGGCACCTCCAAAGCAGAACCATCCAGCAGAACACAAACTGTGGAGGGAACATGAGTGTGGTCTGACAAAAGCTGAGAGCAACTTACAGGACACGTAGGTTTTTGAGTCCCCTGAAAGCACCTTCTGCAATATGATTGATGGAATTGTGGCTCAGCCGTAGCATGTGCAGTCCCCCGAGGTCTGCCAGGCTTCCCTCATCCAGCCTTGTTAAGTTGTTGTAGGAGAGTATCCTGAGGAAAAAAATATAACAACAGCCCTTGTCAATCTATCTGGTATTTTCCAAACTCCTCTGTGCCAGCCAGTGCCTGCCTCCCACAACCACCTTACACGGGGTGAGGTTCTGGGTGCATACGTAACAGCTAGATGAGGAAATAAGACTGTAGCCTGCAAGTATTCCACAAGACACCCAAGGGGAAGCCTGGATGACACTAATAGAGCAAGAGGCAGTTGGTACCCAGCTATGGAGAAATTTTCTGTGGAGGCTACAGAGAGGCTGCCCCAGAACTGACCGAGAGCAACAACCCAACACACACACACTGTCAGCTATGGCAGCGACGAGCTTCTCCTGCTCCCATGCAGCTGGGTGAGGGTCTGGGAGCACCACCCCTCTGTCCCCACAGGTACAGGCGACACTCAGATGGCTGTGTTCAATCCTCACTCCCTCTGAGTGAGTCCCATTTGGACTCCCTCTGAGGCTTACAGGGAAAAGCAGGCCCTGTTCCCCACACCCTGCGAGGTGCAGAGTCATGTCACACAGATGGATTTTTGAGTTCACACACGCTCTTGGCAGGGTCCAGACTTCTGTACTCAGGAGGTGTCTTATCGTTCTGCACTTGTGCACAGCGAGCCCCAGGCTCTGGGTGTGGATGCCTCCGCTCCACCCCAGTCCAGAGCCAAAAGTATTTCACCACAAGGCAATTGAATGCTTCCTTTCACGCACAGAAAGGAGGTGTCTGTTGTAAACCAGCCACCTTTCCTTCCTCCCACTCCCCTTTGTCAAGGAGCATAGTTTGCCTTAAATCCTCTCCACTTACAAGAGACTATTGGAGGGTTGTTTTTTTTCCTAGTTTTCCATCTATCTCTTCCCCTTGCCTGTATTATCTCGGGTGTGGGAGATTCTTTTTAAGCACTACTCCTGTTGTAGTTTGGAAGCTGGCAGGAAGGCAGCTGCTTTTCTCTCCCAGCAAGGTGCAGATGAAGCTTTACAGATGCGACACTGAGGGCAGGCCTGGGGAAGCTACAAGCCACTGCAGCCACCTCACACACTGTGCAACCACCTTCTACCAAGAATAAAGCCCTGCTCTGAAAGGCCAGCTTGGATTTTTGAATGAGGGACCTCTCAGAGTAGCAGCAGGCATCAGATTTTCAAAACAACCTTCTTAGTGACCGGGGAGTACAACTCACTTCAAAAGATGTGAGGGTTTGGGCTGCTTGGCTTTTGAAAAAGTGGAGTTAGGCAGCTTTGAACAAGCACTGAAATCCTTCACTGTACAGACAACAAGAAAAAAAAAATCACTGAGTTTGAAACCTCCAAATTCCTCTTCTAGTACTGCCTGTTAATGAGTCTGCTTAAAAATGTGTCTAGGTCTTGCATGAAACTCACTGCAAAGCCAAAACCTAAGTCAAAACAGACACATACTCCAAAGCACTGAGAGTGTAATTTACTTGGCAAACATGCTGTCTATCTTTTAGCTGAGTGAGTGGGCAGAGGGCAAGCTTTGGAGAAAATTCAGCAAAGATTAATGAGTTTGAAGGTATGGGACAACATACTTTCATTCCTAAAGAAGCTGTAGTGTTAGTTATGAAGAATTGGCATCTGGTCAAAATTATGTCCTCACCTGCGGTTAAAGAATTTGGCTTTAAAAAAAAAAATTGTTCAAAAGTAATCCTAAACTGGACTGAGAAAAGAAATAGTTCCTTTTGATTCTACACATAAGAGTTCCTGCCACAACTGGTGAAGGCACGTTCCCTCTGTTTGTTCTGATGTCACTCCAAGATGGACAGACAGCAGCAGGACTTGGAGACTCTCTCAATGGTGTCACCACATGGAAGGTTCCAGGAGCTATTGCACCTGGCAGTGGCTTCTTCAACATGCCAGGGCTCTGCTTCCTGCCACAGGACAGGCCAATTTGCAAAACATCAGGTTTCCCCCCTCAGCAGTGTGGATTATCTGGCTGAGAGAAGCCAGAGATCTCTGCTGCTTCCCTGACCTTGGCATCTCTCTACCAGTGAAAAATCACTGGAATGAACGAATGGCAACGTTCGTCTTCACAGCCCTTTTGACGAGACGTGGGAGAGCAGCTCCCTGAGCACCATGCCAAAATTGGTCCAGAAAGGGGTTAACCAGAATCCTGTGGTGCAGCTGGGGCTGCTGCTGCCAGCCTGTTCTGGACCAGGTACATCCAACATACTTCATTCCCATTGACCAAGCTACAGGTAAAAAGGGAGAGACCCAGCAGCCAAGCCACCGTTTACCTCTGATGATATCCTGTGCTCCCTCTGTGTTTTTTTCCATTATGCTGATGCTCTAGCACCTGACTGGTGAATACAATCAGCCCTTTCTCATGCTCATAACAAGGCAAGAACTTTCTTTCCTTGTCAGCTTTTACATCAGACCAGAGCCTTGGGGTCACATTTTGTCCCCCAGCAACTGAATGAGAGACAACTCCTCCTTCAGATGACCAACTCCCTCCTTAGAAGACTTTGAAATTCATTCCCTGTACAACCACAGTGTTTTCTGGTATCTGAAACCCAGTAGATTTAGCAACAGGGGAGGTGAGCAAGGATCTTCCAATGAGGAAAGAAACACAACTAACAAAATGCACGAGTCAGTCTAGATGTATCTATGGCTTCCTTTCCTCGCCCTTGAATTTCAGCACAGACCTCTCCTACAGGTACTCTCTGGCTGTGGGAGTTTCAGTTTGGAGATCTGATGGCTCCCTGCAGCAGCCTTACCCTAAAGGCAACACCTGCAAGAGCTTGTAGTACTTCGCAGGGATGTGCTAACACCCACACAATCACCTTTCTCATCTCTGTGACTGTGTCTCTGGCCTCAAACTGCAGCACAGTCCTGCCTGGCAGATCAGGCACACCCCAGTGGCTCACACCACCTCACGCCACCGGGCACTTTCCAAACCTATCCCATCCTGCACCAGCATGAGTGAGGCCTGCACCCGAGTTTCTGCAATTACTGCTTCTAAGACAGGACAGCTCACTGTTAGAACTGCATGTTGGATGAGATCCCAATCCATACCTGAGACAAAGGACTCAGCATGACATGCAACCTCCAATCTAAACCTTGAGGGTTTGCAAGACAGTAGTCAGGTATGACTCCTACAAGTCAGGTAGAGAAGACAAGCTTAGCTCCCCCTAAAAGAGTTCTGACATTAGCTCTGCAAGGTGCAGATGGGCCTTACCCATCCCATCTAACCCAGGCTGAAATAAAGCTCAGCACAGGCACCAGATATTTGGTCCCGAGAGCAGAAAGCTCTCAGAGTTGTGCAGTGCAGCGATCTGCATTTGGCTATTCCAAGGATTCAACTGTAAGTGCCTTGGCAAGGCAGGTTCCCCTTGTTTTGATGCTTCAGATTTTAACAGACCACAGAGCACAGGTCCAGTTCTGATCTGTTGCCTTGAAGATTTCTCCATTAACACTGTCTTAGTCTAGCAAAATATCATGTGAGGATCTACATGCGAAGGAACTGCAACTGTCCACAGAACTGTGCCAGGCATGGGCAGTTCTGCAGCAATTTGAAAAATTAGGTAATTAAACAATCACACACGTATTTCACTAAAACCAAAAATAAAGTACTTCCTTGTGCCCCCAAAAAATAACCCACGTCTGAATGAATAATTTGGGTTCAACAGGAGATCATAGGGATAGCATGTTAATTCTAAACCTAAAGAAATTACGTGTGTCATGTCCACCTATCTCTGAATCCACAGCCCAAAAGTTTCAGGACTCACAGCTGAGTGGGCAGATACCAGCCTCTAATGTGAGAGCACAGTGAGGCCTCTGGCAGCAGGAAGCTGCTTTACCATACCGCTTTTTGGTGGATAGGAGAATCCCTAACAACGTCTAACATTTCCCTGGACCAAGAAGAATGAATTCCAGTTTCAATGACCACGTGTCAAATTCTCCAAAGAAAAACGTGAATCTTTCCACAGTCCTACCAAGGGGATGACAGCTACTTCTGTAAATACTGCAAGCACCCATGTATGTATCTTCAAAAAGGCATTAAGCAGTGCCACAGACCCAAAAGACACCCTTGTGGGGCTGCCCTTAGCAACAAGGCTTTCCTTCATTTATCAGGCTGTATTCACAGCTGGAAACCTCAGGAGAGCAAAGCCAATGTATTTACTTTTCAACAACTGAACCCTACAAGAAGGATAAAGTGTAAACAGGAGAAACAAGAAGAACTGCCTTTAAAGGGCCAAATCTTTGCAGGTTGAAAGCATGATTGTTCTTTGTAAACACAGAAGATAAAGCAAAGCTTCCTCTAGGCTGTACAGTTATTATATGGCAAGTTACAAGTCTTGTAACTCGCTAGCTAAAAACGCTGGCAAGCCACAGCTCACAAACTCTCCAGGTCTTTTGGCACTGTGCACTTTTAGTGGGTTCTAGCCTTTGTTTCTGGTACAAATGTATTTTAACCAGGTGCTCTAAAGGTCATAACATCATAAATAACAAGGGCAACACTTAGGAACCTGCAGTTCCTGCATTTCTGCAAGTCGATACAGTGGGAGCTGTCAGCCTTGAGAAAATTCCTTACTCCCATTTCTCCTGCCAACATTACACAACAAAACAACTTACAGCTCATGCAGCTTCTGGCAGAAGCTCCAGCCATCGGGGTTGATGCGGGATATGGAGTTGTTGCTGAGGTGAAGCTGGTGCAGAGAGGAGAGGCCATAGAGAGAGCCACTGTTCACTTCTGTCAGGCTGTTATATTCCAGGTGGCTGTGGAGAAGAATCAGAAGGAATAGACAGATAAGCGGCACTGGTCAAATGCTGAAAGAATTTCCCAAAAGAACTGGGATTTTAGCCATTCCTACACACCTTCCAACATACGCATGGACACATGCAGGTGCAGGCATTTCTTGTCAAACAAAGGATAGATATTCAAAGACAACACAAAGGAAATGTTCAGAAGGAGATGTGACTGCAGAGAGAAGCTCCACTGCAAATAAACTGGGCTTAAAGCATCTCACTGAAGTTTGTATTTGCAGAGTCTCAGTTGTGTGACAGCAGCACCCAGAAACATGCTGCCTTCATCACCTGGGACCTCGCAAACACACCTGGAAGCTTCAGGTATTTCTCTGCAATGACTAATCAATATTCTCTGGTATGGAAAGAAAACATCAAGAATGGCCAGCTTGGTTTCTAGGTATCCCAAGAGGTAGAATAATCCTGTCTGCAACACAGAGTTTCCATGTATCAGTCAAAACAAATTTGCAGAAGCCACATATTTAAAGACCAATTGAGATCAATGCTGACTGTTCAAATTGTCAGACTTTCAAAGGAATACTGTCACAGCTTAAAAAACAATGCTTTTTTTACTGAACATCTGGTGAAGCAGTGAGCTTTTGTAAACTGTGGGTCAACTAAACAGTAGCTGCTGCAGCAGCTGTGAGCATGCAGGACAAAGCAGCACGAGAAGTGGCACAGGTGCTCACAAGTCTCTGCTAAAATGCAGAGAAGGATGTGACAGCAGCTGAAGCTGAGGCTGTTTAAGGGAAAAGAGCCCATTTCTCCAACTTACAGAACTTGCATTTTGGCTAGACCCCAAAAAGCCCCATCAGTCAATTTGCTGATGTTGTTGCGCTGGAGCTTCAGGACTTCCAAGCTGTCCAGTCCCTGGAACGTCAGGCCTTCAATCAGGCGGATGCGATTCCGGTTCAGCTCCCTAAAATCACCAAGGCCATACAAGTTTATTAAACCCCAGTCCTTTCTCACAAAGTCATCTGTGCATCACACAATGGGGACAGCAATGCCAACAACTCCTCTGTCAGTGGTTCCCAGGAGACAGCAGAAGAGCACCGGAAACTTTCAATCCTAGAGCTATGCAGGGAAGGCAGCTGGGTGCGATCGCTTAAACAAACTCATCCTGGGACAGACTTTCACCACAGAGAAATAACAGAATGCAGCAATTCCTCTTCATCCCTCCTCTCTCTGCATTTCTTTTAAGCCATTGGTCCTTCTCATCAATTTTCACTTCATCCTCCCTCAAGTGCAGACACCATTTGAACCAGAACAGTCAAATATTGGCATTATTTCCCTTACAACCCATTGTTTTACAGGACTTGTAATTGTCCAGTAAAAACGTGCTCTGAAACATGCAGGTGCCCCAAAAAGTGTGGGCCCAAGAGGAAACTTTATGGCCAAGTTTGAAAGAAAAGCTTTCAGTTCCCCTGAAAAATGTCACATTTTTTTTCTACTATCAGAAACTAATAAAGAGTGAAATAAGTTGTTTCCAATAACAATATAGTCTTAGTATTTTCTGTAGACAAAGGTTTCCAGCCTGGTTCATTAAATTTCTTTTTAGTTTCCCTGGGTGGGGAAGGAACCCTAAATTTTGGCAGTATCTTTTTTCTGAACAGCAATATGAACATCATCACAGCACACTTTAGCAACCTATATCAGTCTTATGGATTGCTTGACCCAGACATACCAGGTCCAATTCTGTAAAGTCAGTGGAAAATTTCAGCACAATGCACTAAAAGCTGAAGCTGGAGCTTTTAAAATTGATACTTTCCCACACATACAAGATTAAGCTAAGGATAGTTCCCTACTCAGTGTTTGTGTTGAGGAAAATGGTGGAGGTTACAACATCCGAAGTTGTTTTGGAAAAGATGAAGGAGCCACAGAGACTTTAAGCTTACTTTTCAACTGCCTAAAAAAACAATGTTGAACTTGCACTCAAGTTGAGCGTAATTAAAGTCAAGTAAGCAATAAAGATTTTGCAGGCCTAAAGTCCCTTGTCGTACTGCACTTCCTGGGCTATTAGTGAAACAGGCTTTGCCAGAAAAAGAACTGTACACAAATTCTACAACACACCAATCTGGATAACTTGCAATTCATTCATGTTTATCTGTAGTTAAAACAACCAGCTCTGAGGCTGTCATTAAGAGTATCAATTACTCCATCTCTCAGTGCAAACTGTGTTCCTAAACAGACTGAGTTGTTTTTATTACAGTTCTGCCCAAGATGCAGTCAAACACAGTGAATTAGAAGCCCTCACTCAATGGACAGTAACTTCCAACTGAGAGGCAACAGACTTTTCAGATGCATATGCTATTGTGTCCCCCTATTCAGTCCCAAACTGGCCATAAATCCTGCATGTATGCAGACACAAATGCACACACACTCCTTGGGCATGCCCTGGCTCAAGGATTTGTCTCTCAGTCAAGAGGTTACCACTAAGAGGTGCGAGTTCCAACAGCATTAGTGGACTTCATGTTAACAGACAGAGGTGGACCTCCTGCTTATCAAATTTGATGGAAAGATTGCAAGGAGCCTCCGGCTGGGCCCATTTCTGCAACAGCAGAAGGGAAAAGCTCAACCATTAGTGCTACTTTTTTACACATAAAGCATGTTTATAGCTGCAGATGTCTGCATGTCCCCATGCAGGCAGAACAACAACCGCGCGTGTGTGTTAATTTATCTGAGCTGCAATTTTCTCTGCCCAAATATCACCTCACAGTTTAACAACCTTCCCTCACTGCTTTTTTTACTGCCACATAAAGATACCCGTGTGGTCTTGAAACACTAACATGGCAGCTGAGTTCTGTCACTCTCAATAGAAATGTCTTGCAAACCTCTCTTGCACCACAGACACCAGCAGCTTGCAAGGGAATGGATTTGTCTCACTCTGTCAAGTGCAAAAGATGTTGATGTCTGCTGCAGCATCCCTCCCTACCTGATCCAAATAATGGCCTGAAAAGCTAAGAGTTACAAGACAAAAAGGACCCTCTCCCAGTGTGTTGTACTAGAAGCTGGCAGAGGACTGCTGCAGAGTGGATTCTACATTTTATAGATAGTAGGTGAGGAAGGGTGACATTTGGTGTGCATATCCCCAAGGACATTTTGTCTCCACAAAGTGTGGCTGAGCTTAATTAAAGTGGACATTTGTACTCACAGTTGTATGAGCCTGGGCAGCCTGAACGCCTTGACAGGAAGCTGAGTGATCCTGTTTTTACTCAGACGAAGTGTTAGCAGGGACCGCGACAGGCTATCAAAAGCACCAGGCTCCAGGGTGCTGATTCTGTTGCTCCCCAGGTAGCTGCAATAAATCACAGCAGAAAAATGAACAGTTCTGTCAGAAATTACCTTTTATCAGCATTTAGTTGGTCTCCAGACAAGCTGGTGAAACTACAGAGATGGCTTCAAACCAGCTGGATTTCTGTCTGCACAAAGGGCACAGGGCCTTTCCCAGAGCCTGTGATGAATGTGGAGAATTGCTGGGCACTTCCAAAGAGCTCCCTGACATCCTCCTACTTGAACAAGGCAATCAGGAGTGGAAGCCAGAAACTGGAGACTATTCCAGTGCAGGATGATGCTATTCATTCCCCATTTTCCCCTCAGTATCTGTCCCAGACGTATTTCTTATTTGGATCCTAGTATTAGCCACAGGGGCTGTTTTTACAGGACAACAGGCAAACATCAGTCACACCACCACTCTCTTACACCCTCTTGCAACCAGGAGCAGAAGCTTGGGTGTAAACTTTAATGCAGGCAGACTATTTGCCTGCACACCTCTTCAAAGGTACCTAAAATACAGATTATTTTATGTCTCTCTGAATAGGCAAACATCCTGTTGGGAGGGTGTTACTCTGCTTGACCCCATTTTCTTCAAATAATCAGAGACATTTCTGTTCTCAAGATTCAGAAGCCACTTTAATGATGAAATAGTTGTTCTCTCCTCACTCTTCTAGATGCACATGGGTTTGCAGTTGTAAAGACACCCACACCTGAAGGATGAAGGATACCCTTTCTCTGCAACACAATTAATAATAATCTGCATTCTTTATAGCTACATCAGAAACCACACAGCATTCAAAAAATAACCTGACAATAGGGACAATGTGCTGCCTTCTAACTCTCCTTTGCACTTAAAATCCTGACAAATAATCTCATACTTCTTATGTTCATTACTTCTTTTTTTAAAGGTTTGAGGCCCTTTTCTCTGCTGTGGTAACTCAACAAAAGCAGTTCCCAACAAGAAAAACTCACAGCTCCTTTATGTGAAGTCCCTGTGGAAAGCAGCCGTTTCGGATTTCCGTGATGTCATTGAAACTGAGGTCCAACGTTTCCAGGGTAACATAGGGCTGCAGTTGACTGGCTTCAATGCTGCGGATCCTGTTGTGATGCCTGAAACAGTCAGGAGGAGAAAAGGAGACTATTTAGGGCTCTTAGAAAAACAGAAAGAATATCCGAGGCTGCAGCAGGCCCCCAGGCGGGCCCCGAGTTTGCACACTCAGAGTTATGGTGACTTTTCAACAGGTGTCTGAGGAGAAACCCATTCCAGAGAGACATTCCCTAATCCCCTCGCTGCTTCTCTGGCTAGAGACCAGCTCACAGGTATCTGCAGGCTTCCAGACATTTTTTTCCTTCTACAGACTACTGACTCCACTCATCAGCTTTTCTTCCATTAACCTGGGCTCGTTCTGCTACAAGCCTGCACTTCCAAACTGGATTTGTTATGTGCAAGGACTACAGGGCTGGTTTTGAATCCCACAGGCAAGGAGTGCAGATCAGTGGTTTAACCAACCTGCTGAGCCTTTATCCAGAGAATGCGACTTTCAGAGAAGGAAACAAGTAAATACAAACTCAACAAAAGTTACGTAACATTCTTAATTCCTAAGGATACTTCTGAAAATTCCCAGCTTTGCACTATGTTACAAAGATTTGTAACACACCGAAATAAGAAGTCTTGCAAATGTTCTTGAAGGCATTTCCTCATCTTTTGCTACTTTTGTCCCACTGTAGGATTAGGACATCTCAGCAGTGCCAGTGCCTGCCCAAGCACCAACTGCAGGATCAGACCCTGCACTGATCACCTGTGTTTGCTGCCTCACCAGGACAGCCTGAGGGATTCAGCCCTCAGGGTTTCCACAGCCACCAAACAGTTAAATACCTTTAGACCTCATCTGTACTCAACAAGGTCTAAGTAAAAATCACCCCCCCGCCCCGAGTTCTTTCCTCTGACTCCTTTCTGGCCTGAGTCAGTAGAGAACAGTAATCAATTAAAAAAATACATTGTGCATTAGTCACAGGAGGCAGAGCACATGCCTGATGTGAATTTAGACCAGTCACTGATATTACTGGCAAGGCTGTGAGTGAGGCACTCCAAACAGAGACGCTCACCAGACACTTGGGAACTTGCTGAATAGTAAGAGATAGTAGGGAGCATTCAGAGAAGTCCTGTGCCTTAATCCATCCAGCTACCTACTGGGTAAGCAGAGGAGGGGAGAGCAGCCAGTGAAAGCACTCCTGAATGCAAATCCCGGCTCCCCTGACAGAGCATCAGCTCTTTGAAACAAAAAACTGAGGGATGTCTGACCACAGCCTTTCAGGCACTGAAGCTTACAGCTGTTCAGGAGCCCATCTTCTCCAGCTTCACCCCCACTTCAAGGCTCTCCCTGGGGGTTCAGACAAGCCCCTTTCGAAGAAAACCTCTTCCCTTTGGCAGAAAATGCCAACAGCACATGGCAAGGGACCTGCTCTCCACACCGTAATCTGCTCCTTTACCCTTCCTGTTATTAAAACCAGATTGTTTCACCACAACATTTGCTGGTGTCCGCAACAGGAAGAGTGTAAAATCTGCAACCCCAGAACAAATTGCTTTTGGGAGACTCACCGTTTAAACAGCCAGCACGTGGCCCAGGCTTAACGCTGGGGAAACAGGCACAGAAACACTACTTTGACTGAAGAGTTTAAATGATAATTAATTCAGTGCAGGCCCAGAAAACATTAAGGACAAATTTTACAGCAGTATAGCAGTGTGCTGCTAATACGATGCAACAAGGTGTCAAGAAAAATCAAAGGAAAGTCATAATTTATATCTCCAAACTGGTTATTCCATGGGTTACCAGCACACAGCTCTCTACAACCACAAACTGTTTCAAAGGCAATGACATGGCTGCTATCCAAATCACCAATATTCATTTAGAGCTGGGAATAAAGTCTGAATTTTCACATCCATGCACCTAGTATAACAGAGGTACACTGAATTTATAGCATAGTGATACTAATATACAGGAAAAATCACTATACCCAGAATTTTGTGACCTCCATTAACTAAACACATGGGCAAGGGGAATTTCTTTCTCCCCAAGACTAGTTTCTTTTGCAATGAACTAGATTAGCAGAATCACAAAGTTCAGAAATTTTAATCTTTTTTTCCTCCTCAAAAAAAGAGTGCCCATTAAATGTGTGTCCAAGCCTGATTCAGGAAAGGACCTCAACCGGACATAACTGAAAGCAAACCACGAGCACATTTTCTGGAGATCTCCTGAAGCAGGGGCTGTGAGTTCAGCTCTGATCTCATCTAAGCCGTGATGGCTGAGATGAATCTGGCTGTAAATTAACAGGAAATGAAGGCTTGTACAAACGAACGTGGAGAATCTATAAATCACCTGACAATCCCTGCACAGGGCAGTTTCTGCAAGGGAACTGAGAGCACAGAGTGAATTTGGACATGAAATGCTCTTCAGAAGCCAATGTTATTTTTTTGGAGTATTAATATTTCTGTGCTTTGGTTGCTCAACATATATCCACTGTGCCCGCCTGCCAGATCTCCCAACCCGTCCCAGAAGTCAGACTTGAAGAAGGGAAGAAATGGACAGGAAAGAACTATTTTGTTTGAGCCATGTTCGCAGTTTCCAGGTGACTTCTGTCTGTTTGCCTCTTGCTTTTCATGTGCTGCAGCTGGCAGATGAGATGGATACATTATTTTACACAGGAAAAAAAACTGGCTCCTTTCTCTCCCTCTCTCTGTCTCCTTCAAACATGGGCTGACTCCAAATGTTACTCTCAGCTCCAAACACCATCCCGGGCCAGTCCCAGCTGGAGAATGTCAGACAGTTCGCTGCAAAGCACTGCACCCTCTCAAAGCACTGCACTTCAAACAAAGCCTGTGACTTTTCCTATACACAGCATGTGATATGAAGGCAACATTGCCCAAACCTTTTACTAGCTTGATTACAATTTATTTTTCATTCTTTTGGTAAGAGCCCAAATGTGATTTAACCCTTACTGTTACTACTTGGATCCTCTCAGCTCTCCTGCCTTTGTTCCCCTGTTCATCACAAGGGTGTTTTACAGAAAAAAAAGACCAGTGATGTTATGAATTTACCTCTCCCCTTTATCACTGACTGGAAAATGGCTGGATTTTTCCCAACCAGTTCACACTGGGTTGGCTTCAAACGTGACAGATCATATTTTAGTACCAGTTGCCGAAACCAGGCGTTAAAGCACAAATAATTGGTGCTTGCACAACCAACACCTCCAGGTGTCTTTTCCTCTTGCCACTCCTTAGGTATCACAGCCTGGAAACAGCTTTCCCTGCCTCACTTCAGCCAGTGTTACCTCAAGAGTATACAATGACAGGGCTTCAATGTGAGATTGTGCAATTAGAGCCTGGAGTGGGAGCCAAGTCTCTTGGTTTCTATTCCCAGCTCTGGCACCGACTCATCTGCCTTGGGCAAGTTCCTTAACCCCTCTCTACCTCTGGCTTTCCAATGTGCATGGAAAAGGACTATCCAGCTAGGATGATGCAGCCTTTGCTGAGGACTAAAAATCCAGAGTGAAGGAAGGTCAAGTGAAAAAGAAATCATAGGAAATAAGGACCCTGTCCAAGTCCATTTAGGTTTGTTTATGAATATGGGAGGATCTGGCTAAAACAACTGAACTTCCAAGTTCATACCCAACTTCATTCCCAGAGACACCTCATCTACAGCTAATGCAGACCTGGAACTGTAACACCTCCGTGCCAACCTAAGGTAACTCGGAGTCAGCATGGATCACTTTTACACTCTCTGTACACATGGCACTTGTTCAGGAACTTCTTCACCCTCGGGTCAGCACCAGCTACAGCCGCAGAGGGAGAGGAGCGCTGGGTGGAGCTGCCCTCCAGCCCCTCAGTTTAACCCGCCTGAATCCCGGTTCAACACCCCGAGGTAGCACAGCCTCTTAGCCCTTGCACTTTGCACCGCCCTTGGCAGAACCCTTGGGCTTACAGGAGATTTGGATTAACCTCAGCCAGCTCTTTGCTGAACCAAGCCCGTGAGGACCCCGTGAGGAAACGAACGCGCACTCTCTGCTCCTCTGTGCTGAGAAAAACAAGCAGAACGTTCCAGCAAAGCCAAAGCGTGTTTGGGTTTGCTCTGAGTTGGGAGGGAGCTGAAGGGGGTGGCAGGAAAATGACAGGTGGCGCAAAGTCAAAGGCTTGCAGCATTTCCAGGAATCTCAGCTTGTATTTTAGAGGTAAAGTTACACTTTAATCCCGATGCGTTTCCTCATTTGAAACATTTTTGTGAGTATTTATTTGATAAACAGGCTGTGAAACATTTTCCACCAGACCTAACGGGAAGAATTCACCTTCCTCTTTGAAGCAAGCGAGGAGACCACTCAGTTTAATTTATACCGCAGCTTCAAACTCCTCGTCTGAAATGGATGCAAAGACCAGCACAAACACGTTCCTTTGTTGTTTGAGCCACATTCACTCCCCCCAGCTGCTGCCCACTCGAAAGCTGACAGCGGAAAATCAAAGCAAGCAGACCCTCGGACAGGAATGTACGAGGGGCTTGGCTTGGGCTGATTCAAATACAATCAGCCCAAAACCTCCTGGTTTAGACAGCTTGAATTAAAGCTGCCGTAGATGCTGCAAGCCTGCAGCGCAAATGTTCGGTGTGAAGCGAGGCTAAAGGCAGGGAGAAGTCACATGCCTGGCCTTCATGTAGTGTCAGCTTACAGATCTGGCTGGGCTCACCAGAGAAAAAGGAAAGCTGTAATAGAGCAAACCTATTAAACCAGCACCTGTTATAGGCATCAAAAATAAAACTGAGATTCTAAAGAGGGGCTCCACACCTCTGGCAGGGTTCTATTAATATGCCAGCACATTTTCAAAATTAGCGTACAAGGGAGATCACAGGACTAGAAAGACAGAGATTTAAAAAGTTCAGGGTTTGGTTAGTATTTCCATACTGACAAAGTATTGAAGAAACAAAATGCTGGAGCCAGAAAGGTTTATGGGGTTTGCTACTGAAGGACAGGCAAGGTTTGGTGTCAGAGACTGGCCGTGCCAAGAGAGGGACTTCAAAGGCAGCGTAACCGGAGATGGATCACATACACTGTGACTAACACATGCCTAGAACTACCTGCCTCCTCCTCCTTGGCTCAGAGGAGATGGAGATCCAGTACTGATCGTCCTAGAGACACTGAAGAAGATCAAAGACATGGGTTCCTAAGCTTTCACCTTACATCATTTGCCATTTGATTTTAGCCCATCACTCACTACACAGACACAAAAAATAATAAATAAAATCATGGTTTCAGAGTAGAGTTCAATGCCTGAGCAATTTTCCTAACAAGCAAGAAGGGTAACTGATAATCTGGAAGATGAATTTGTCTTTACAACAGCAGCAACATAAATGTTTCTGCTTTTCCTAGTCACCTTATTACAGTCAATAACCGAAGATCTCCTGAGCGATTTTTATTAACATATAGAAAGAAGGAAGGGGAAGAATGTCATCAGGACCTGCACATCAGCTTTGACTCAAACTTCAAACACTTTATCAGTGCAAAACTTCTTACATGGTTTTAAGATTTTACTCATAAATTTTACTCCCAAAGCCTTATTTCAGAAGAATTTTTCTTCTCTACTGTAGCTTGTGAAATGTCTACCTTGGAGTAGAGTGAAGCCATCTCTGCAGCAAAAGATGAAATAAACATGCAGGTGATGTGCTGGAAGTCTGTGTCACACCATCCTCTAGTTCTTCACATGAGACCTTCCCAGAAAAACTGAACTGGCTGATGTGCATGAGCCCTCACACTTCCCAAGTGCTCTGGAAAACCCCACTAGTTGTCCGGCACTTCGCACTGTCTTGTCAGCCTTTCCAGAATAATCCGTGAGGCACAAGATTTTGGACTGTCACAAGAACGTGTATTTTTATCCAACACAGAAAAACACTGTATTTGCTTATGGGAACTGCCCCACTGTCCTTTCAGAGTAAGGCTGCACGGGTTATTGTTTGGACAGGAAGCAAGGATGCATGGAAGCAGCCCCCACTTTTCTCAGATGCTCTGAAATCACTCCTTCCCTGCGGAATCCTGGCAGATTCCCAGGCTGTCACAGATACAGCTATGTTTGTTCAGGTGCTGGCTGCACACACAACAAGAGCAGAGCAGTGGCAGGCCAGGCAGCCACTGCATTTTAGAGTCAGCCACACACACAAAAAAAAAAAAACCAAAACAAAAAAAACCAAAAAACACCACCCCAAAAAAGCCCAAAACCAAAAAACCAAACCCCAAACCACCAAAAAAAGCCACTTGCATAATTTTTTATGGATATCCAAACTTTCCCTTTAAGGTTTATATGCTCTACCTAGGACCCTAAGTCAGGATCTTCCCTCTCCCTAGCACTCCTTCAAAAAAAGGTCTAAGATGCAGCAAACAAAATCCATGACCACTTTACACTGTTTTTCACTTAAAATCATACATAGGAATAATGCAAGTACAAGCTGATGGAGCTATTCCAACTATATCTAACTACAGCAGAAAATCTGAAGACAATTTCTTCATCTGCCGTACATCAGCTTCAAACCAGATATATTCCAGGGGGCTTTTATTTATCAGGTCATGTTCTCACCCTGTTTTGTGGTTTAGGATGGAGAAACATGAGGCAAACTACCCTTAGCTATACACAGCTGGGACAAGACAGGGGGTTTAAAAAACACCCTGGGTTTTGGGGTTTTTTTGAAGGAGGAAGGGATGGAAAAAATACAACCTTTCACAGTGAAGTGACTGTGTCTCTGTTCCAGGTCATGGATGTTTGGAGGCAGAAATCAGTCTGGGAGATGAGATTTGCTAATTCACCCCTTTGGGCCTGGGAGCAGCTGCCACCTGCAGAGGGCTGTGCTATTAACTCTATTCCCACAAGCCAACTCTTATTCACACAAATAGTTCCACTGCAGTCAACAGGACTATTCATGTGAGCCCAGTGTGACCCAGGGGCTATGTTTTCCCTGTCTATTAAAGGCTACTCTGTGGCCACTCACAGGACCAAGCTCATCTGCCTCTCACATTGATGGGCTGAAACCACTGACCCTGTGCACTCTCAGTGGCCTCAGAGCATCCTTGTGCCCGGGATACCCAACCATGGGCAGATGTTATCCTGCTGCCAGGCACACTCTCAAAGCTCTTTCATAAGGCAGCCACATGGATAAGAGGCAGGGATCAAGCATTCTCTTTAGAATCTGTCATAGCAGCTGGACATAAGCAAAGGCCTGGATCTGATGAACAATCATTAATGGGTTTTGTTGGATTAAGTATGAACTGCATGAAGGAAAGCCTTTCTTCTGTTGTAACCAAAACCACCCCATACCCAGTGAGATACATACTCTCTTTGAGTATTTCTGCACTAGCACTGTTTATGTAAACTTTCTGACTTCTTACATGACCTTATGCTGTGTGCTAGATCCACTGAGGTAAGTCACGTAATTTTTCAAAGCTCTCTCCCTCACTTTGATCTGCCTTTCCTTTCACTGGACTTTGACTTGACACCATATGCTTTCGGATATTTTTTGCAGTATACAACTTCCTTCAGCATTTCATTCCATTAAGAGAACAAAATGTGTGGGACAGGCAGGATTAGAAGTTAGTCATCTTTAAAACAGAGGCTGTCTTATCTCTTCAGCAGATTACACAACCTGCTATGACATCAAAGCAAATTAAGATTCCTGAAGACAAGACAGTCTCTGTTATAAGCACAGTCCCCCCATCAGCAACTGGGTGGTTCTAAGAGGACCAGCTCTCTTCTGGTTACACAGGATGTTTCATCAAGATTGTGCTCTGCAGCAGCTTTTAAAATGATGCATTCACAAAGGGCACAGATCCATTAAATAGGCTGTGCAAAGCATCTCTCATTGTCTGGCACAGCTTCTCTGTAACAAGCCTCCCTAAACTTTCATGAACTCAGTACCAGAGCACAGCCTCATGGCCCCATGTGCAGCTTGACCCCAAACCATCTCAGTGATTATCTGCAGAGCCCTGAGCACATCCCTTGATGGAGGATGCACCTGCAAGGGTTGGGGCCAGGTATCTTCAGCAGGGGCTGCCCAACCTGTGATGCAGTTTGGCCAAAGGCATAAGGGAGGGACAGGATCTCTAAGCCACTGAGCACGATCAGTGCTGGTTTTGAAAGGGGCACTTTGCAAGCACTCATAGTTGTACCAAGCACTTACAGTTGTACTAGTCTTTCACCCCCTCCTCCAGCTCTCAGTCCAAACCACTGCTCCTGTCACTTCTCACATTCCCTGACCTCCACCTGGAGCAAGCACTGAGAAAGGCTGCAAAGGAGAGGAGAGGCTCTTCTGAGTGCTGAACTCTGCTAAGGAGGAGAATTATCCTATGGGGATAGAAGGAAAAGAGTCATATAAGGTAAATGGCAGTTTTCATACAAGAATGCAGGAAACCACAAGGCTCTGCACCAGCTGTCTGAATGGGCGTGGGGCTCAGCAGAGCCTCTCTGAAGGAAGAGCTGCATCAGTATCTGAAACGGGTCATTCGGTTGCTTGCAGATGACAGTCAGGTCAGTGCTTCCATGTTCTACATCTCATATCTTTGGTCTGCTACTCTCTTGCTCTGCCACTGGCTTTTCCTCTTATGCTTCTCCCTCAAGGGCTTTGTTCTGCTGCTGATACATGCCAGCCAATCTCAATTTTCTATCACAAATTAAATACATAACCAACTCCTTGAAGCCAAGAAAGAGGCCAGCTTCACCCCACCAGTTTGCTGCTCTGATGAGTTCTTGCTCTCCACAGCCCCACACTTGCACAGTGCCCATGTCAGTGCTGCTGCCTAGGCCCCCCACCTTATCAGTGGCCTCAAAAATGAGTCAGGTTTGTGATAAGGAAGAACAGACACCTAAAAATCAGATCCAGCCCAGATGTCAACTGAACTAGCACAGAGCAGGGGCTGGAGCACAGACAGCAGCCTCCTTTCATTTCACTGCATGCAAGTTTTGTGCTTCTAATCAACAAGGATGGCATTTCCATTTGAAAGCCAAGAAGGTCCAAAAGCACAGGGCATGGAAGTACTTTTATCCTTAAATCCTGATACTGATTTTAGTTTCTCTTTGCGTAAAACATGATCAAAGTAAGTAAGATCCACCACAGCCTAGAGAGCGCATGTGTTTTGTGGGTGATTTTGTTTTGCTTTTGTCTTTCTACAGGAGTGAGGAGGGGAAAATAACACAAGTGGAGAAGCAATTCAAGTGCAAACCAAATGCAATGGCTCTGCCCATGATGCTGCAATTTTAATCCAAATTGTAACTGCAAGCAGATTTCTTGATGGCATGCACTGTCTATGCCTCTAAGCCACAATGTGACACAGGGGCTTTTCCCACCTTTGACAGGAACACAATGAAAACAGGTGGATTTAACTACACTGATGATAAGGGAGGTAAATAAAGGACAATACACTTGAATACATCTTCCAGACCACCAAACTCTTTGTCTCATGGAACTTGCAGCAGAAGCTGCTAAAAGACCCGCCTCTTGAAAACGGCAGCATTTGAAGAAACACATTTTTGACTGGCCAGTCAAACTCCTGTTAACACTTGAGAGATGTAGATAGGCTGGCGTTTAGTCTGCTCCAACATGACACACACTTGTGCTCTGTTGAAAAGGCTTATCTGTCTTGTCAGCAAGGTCACAGGAACAGGGATTGCCTCTGGGCAGACTTCACTGAGCTCTGCTTGGCTCGCACTGCTCAGCCTTCAAGAAGGGATAGCTCCTATGTGGAAAAGCAGTGGTGAAGTTGGCAAAGAAAAGAGCTGCTCTTCACAAGTTCAGGTGTCAAAACATCCAGGGAAGAGAAAATTTGGGTTTTAGAGTAGAACTGCTTCTGTGCTAAGTGAGGCTGGTGTAAAACAGGCTGTTCAAGCTTCCCTGGAGAAGATCTTGTAAAGTCAAGTGTAAGCATTCACCACCACTTAGCCAGTAAGTTCTTCAAGCTTCTTTAATAAGACCATTTATTTCTTCAGTTCCTCCTATTTTTAAAATGATGACTTTCTCAAGAAAACAAACTTGAGGGCAAAAATATCTTAGTAAGATCACCAAAAGGTCTTCCTTCTCCAGGGCACCTGCAGGATTACAGGAAGTCCAGTCCCTTGGCCTGATTGCTCATGCTAATCACCACCCTGTTCAGCAACTGCTTGTACACAGTGTACGATCTGCAGTAGATGGACTGGACAAGAGATGATATTTAAGTCTTAATTCTATCTCTTCCCAATTCATTTTTATCTGCACAGATCTGACCACTAACACTGTTGTCTTTTCACTCGGACAGCCCCACACTTCTGTTTCATTTTCCAGCTGCCTTTGTTATTTTCCCTGATGTGCAATTGAACATTAAATGGTTTGACAGGCAGAACACATACTCACCCAACCACTTATTCCCAATCAATATTCACATGGAATTCCTGTTAACAAGCAGGAGTTATGCACAAGCACATAAGGGAGGGTGGCCTCTCAAGTGATCACTTCATCTGAAGGTGTGACAGATCACTTTCTCATCTACCTTAACCAGCAATCACATTTTCCACGCTACAGACCCCCAGCAGGGCTGGTTTTGCAAAATAATCACTTTTGACATGATCTCTATTGTTCACCTCTGCAATTAATTGGGGAATTTGACATCAGTTAAAAATAACAGAAAATCCAGCACACAGCTGGGTTTTATTCAGTTAGAAATAAGCTTTCTATAGACTGTTTTGCTAATCTCTTCCAACCTGCACATGGCAGGATTACATTCAAGTGAACATTTTCTTCGCCCTACACAATTCCTAATGGTGCCAGTGTTTTATGCCACCCAACTTAAACCCCACAGTTCTACCCCCACCCCTGTTCTCACTCCTCTCTGGGCATCTATTTGATGCTCTGAGCAAGCAACACTGTCTACAACCAGGATAACTGACAGTGAGGACTAACTGGTCAATCTCACTAGGGAAGCAGGAGCACATACTGAGAGCTTCCTGATTTTGTGCAATTTTGTTAAAAAACTGAATTGGCCAAGCTGTCATAGATGAAAATGGGTAGAGAATTTTACGCTGAAATAATTTAACTTGCTTTTACTGTAGCTTCAACTTCACTTTTACTCACCTCTGAGCAAACAATTGCCATTATCAGCAGTTTTTAGGCAGGAAACTCCAATATGCTAAAAAAATTTTTAACTCAGCAAGCTATTTATATTTGAAATCTGCTTGGTCTGTGAAGACTAACAAAGGAATTGCTTTTGTAGATGTGGGCTTTATTTGCCATATGCCATTAAATGAGACAGTCAATCTACCACAGATATTAATATTGCAAGTTTGGGCTATTCTAAGGCTCAAATTTGAAGCTATTTTTCACACTGTCCTTAACAAAAGATCATGGTTGCAAATGACCCTAACAACTGATCTAGGCTTGATCTGCAAAAGGACAGAACTTGGAAACCACCTTGTGCATTGTACATAAAATATGCACCTGCCCTCAGAGACGCTTTACATCCAGGAGTTCCATCTGCCCTGAGGCAGATCCTCTTCAGCTCAGGGAAAGCCGATCCGCCCAAAGGGGAATTTACTTTGCGGTGTAATGAATGTGTGGGTCATGCACAAAAAGATCCTCTTCCAGTATTCCAACTCCTAGCCTTGTGCTCTGTCCCACAAGACCACTCGTGTCCTCTCCTTCCTCCAGACACATACTAACTCAGCATGGCCTGCTAAGCAGCACACAGATGCCAGAGCAGATCTGGCCCAGCTCAAAGCAATTCTCCACTCACAGAAGAAGCTGCCATGGCTGCACAAAATGCTTATCCTTGTTATTAAGTACAAAATAGAGTAGCCTCCAGAGGTAACTGGTATTTCATGAGCTGCCACCAACTTTCACTATCTTTATCCTCTGGCCAATTTTTACACTCCACTATATGTGCCCAGATTACTTTCTGATGCTCTTTCGTTGAGTCTGATAACTGTGTGCTTTACTGTTGTTGCTTTTCTAGAAGAAATGATTGCTCATTTCCCTGGAATAGCCTCAGATCCTTTGCCATTTCCATGCACTCATGTTATATCTAAAAGCTCAAAGAGGACATGCAAACGATTAGAACAGTTCCAACAGCCCGAAAGAGAAGTCAAAACAGCATCTCTTCTGGTGCTTGGGAGCACATGATTAATGAGTTTCCTCCACTGGGAAAGGCTCCTGCAGTCATTGGCCTCAAAAACGTGCAGACTTTACACACCAGTGCCTTAATATGAACTCTGAACAAAACTTAAGAGGTGGGTTTCAGAATATCTTATGCCTGTACATTGCTGCACACTGAACAGCCTACCAGCATTCTTTTAATTTTCCCTTTCCATATTAATATATTTCACATTCAAACCCAGAAGCTCAGTAGTGTAGCCTGTAGTGTGGACCAAACTCTCAGAAAGCAGCTCTCTCCATCTCTGAAGGGAATTGCCTAAGCAAACACTGGAGAATTGGCCCCTGCAGACATTACACCTCGTAAGTGATGCAAGCAGGGGTTGGGGGTGATTCTGCTCCCACTTATGTGTCTACACCACTTTGCCTTAGTTCCCAGAGAAAGTTTTCTTTAGGCCAATAATTAGGAAGAGTGGAAGGCAGTGTGGTTTTCTGAGCTGCCCAAGGCACGTCCTGCACACAAGCAGAGCCTGCTGACTTCAACCAGACCCCGCACACGGCTGCATCTGAGTCATCTGGATTTTGTGCTTATGAGCACAAAATCTCTTGCTGCGACCCAGATGGAATTAACAGAGTAGTCTCCTTATTTCTAATTGTTAGATCATCCCTTTTTAGCTCCAGCAAAGATGACTTGCAGATTAAACCCCTTGGGGGTCAAGGCAGTTGTTCTGTTTGTACAGCAATTAGCACAGCAGGATCCCAGGCCACAAATGGCCTCCAAGGCTACGTCTGTACTATCATGTTAGCTCAAACCTCATTCTTCCTGTAAGCCAAACTTCCCAGCTCTCAACACCGCCTACACAGAGGTTTTTACTCTGGCCTAGCCAGGAACACGAAGTGAGCTCACACCTCGTGTAAAGACCAGCTCAGGCTTGAGCTGTGCTCTACTAACAGCACAGATGCAGCAGTTTTGAGCTCTTCCCTCAAACAGGGGTCACCCTGAGAAGCTGCCATGGACAGAACTGCAGCTGCAGTTCTGATGCTCAACCAAGTCTGCACCATCTTAACTTGAAAAGCAAAGATGAAGTGAAGTCACAGATCTCAACCCCATCATCCCAGCTCCTGGGAAATCTTGCAGAAAGGAAGGCGTGTTTGTGAGATCCCACTCAGAGCAGCAGAGGACAGACTGCTTTCATTGTTTCAGCTCACAAAGCAAGACACCTTTGTCTTGGGTGAAAGCAGAACAGCAGCTCAAAGAATCTAATGGACCACATGGGTTTTCAGAAAGAGTCTCTGCAAACCCCATCTGACAACACAAGGAAAGCAGTGCAAACAGCACTAAAATAACAGCTGCTTTCCCAAGCCATCATGTGAAAGAATGAGGCAACAGCTCAATAGTGTGATCCTCATTCTGCCACGTTAGGGACCCCCAAGACCAGTCATCTTTAATCTAGTACAAAGGTCTAATGAGAGTCAAAGAAAATCAAAGTTAGACAGGAAACAAGGGTCACGATCTTAACAATGTGGCTAATTTAACCAGAATTATAATGAAATCCCCAACACTTAAGAGGAAAAGCTCTACAAGAAACTATGCAAGTCAAATGGAAGAGACTGACTGAAGTCTTTGACCTGTCTTACCCAACATCCAGCTGGAATAGCATAGAGTACCTTCCTTTCCATGAGGATCATGCTTCCCCAACCAGCACCTGAGCTCATGAGCTCTTTTTCAAGCAGTCCTAGGATGTTCCCTGCCACTCCCAGTTTCCAATTCTCCATGTATTTAGTTTTCAAATTTTACATGATATATTTTGCCTGGGGCACAGTAGATCACTTACCCTTCTCCTATTAGCTCTCTGTTTAATTACAGTTTAATGTGAATTGATCTTTACATTAATGAGTCTGTAAAGAAGATTGATTTTCTTCAAGAGACTTTTCTGCTCAGTTTGGCAGCAGAGTAGTCCTATTGATTTCATTTTCCCCAGTAAATACACTGCAGTGTCACTGCATCTTCTTGTGAATCAGCTAATCCTATTTCACACTCTTTTGTTCCAAGAACCCCTATTCTGAGTTCCTTGTTATCTGTGCTTATTCAGAGCTAGACGATGGGGCCAAAGCATCTCACATAGCTCTGCCTGTTGCTAACACACAGTTGACTGCTGTGGGTCACTGTCCCCTTTGTTCCTAAATAGCTGGGGGGCTTTAAAGACTTACAGTGAAAAAAAATGAAAGTTATTTTTCAGTGTTTAATCTGTTAACTTCCTTAATTCCCAGGCAGCTAAGGATGTGGCAGAGTGTGCTCTGTTTACCATGCTTGCTCCAGAGGTCTGGTTAGCACACTCCACTGAGCCCTACAGCTGCCCAACAGCTTGAGCTGGCGTGCCTATGTCAGAGGATGCTGACTGAATCAGGCTTGGATTGGAGCCAGGGCAGAGGACAAGGATCCACCTCCATCATCTTGTCCAAATGCCCCAAAATCCCTCCAGAATGCATTTACCCACATGCAGGTAGATGCAGCAGTGAAGACAGGCCCCAGAGTAAGGGCTGAGCTTGTGCCTGCTCGGGGGTTTATAGGAAACCCGTAATAACAGACCAGTGCAGGGTTGATTTCTGCTCCTTTAACCTGGCAAGCCTAAGAGTCCTTCCATGCAAGTTAGTGAGGAAGCTGGATATACACAGACTAAGTTCTGCAAATAAATGGTTTCTTCCATCATCCCTTTCCACATCAGATCAGGTAACAGGGTCTTCTCAAGAGCTTTCAGAGTTAACACACTGTAGCTGCACTGGGATGGGAAATCCTCAGCCAAGGGCATGTCAGTGAAAACATCCTGCCATCAACTCCCAAATGTCCAAGTCTAGGAACTGTAACTAAATTACAAATGCTGTGGGAATTTCAGACAAGGTTCTCCTCTCAGCTATTCCGATGTAATTTCGGAATGAATCCAGATTCAGTCTCTCCCCCTCCCAGCTGAATTTCCTGGCTTTTGTTTGAACCAACAGATGTTTGCATTTAATGTCTGTCTTTATTTGGTAACCCATACATAGATTATTTTTCCCTTCTGTTCTATTAAAAGCCTTATCAAGTCCCTTATGTTTGCTCTCGCTGAAATGAACAACGTTGGCAATATTTTCAACATGCAAGGCAAACAAACTGATTCTTCGAGGAATAACTAAACTGAACCAAACTTCAGGGCAGTATATTAGTACAAAGCATTTTTGATACATATGTTATGTCTGCGTCCATCTGCAGCCTGGGACATCCAAAGACTTGCAGAAAGCTTTGAGAATTCTCTCTTCAACAGATTCTCACATGCTTACATATATACTTAACTGACCTGTGGTCCTCACACATGTGGGGTCAGGCAAGTTTTGGGTGATGGAGACAGGTATGGAAAACCCAAAAGCAGGGAATGCAAAGCAAAGCTCATCAAAAAAAAACAAACCAAACCAAACCAAACCAAAACCCCAAAACCAAAACACCCCCCACAACAACAACAAAAAAAACCCAAATGAAACTTTATGCGAAATTTGAGTTTGGCGGTGCGGCAGATTTCTTTCTCCCACCCCAAAAGGAGAAAAAGTGTCTTCTCCTGTTTAGGAAGAGTAGGAGATGAAGTAACTCATTCAGAAGGGCTATTTTGAGTGACAAATACACAACCCTTGCTTTTATAATATATTAACAGTCCTTTGGAAATACTTAACCACATGTTATATACGAAACCTACTTCAGAGGTTTGTGAGGTAAACACACTTCACACATTTCTAAACACTGAAAAAAAAAGGAAATGTATTTATTTTTCTTTAGCAGTAAGAATACACTGTAACACTATACACTTAAACATAAACCAGTTTCTCAGTACTCAAGTCTTCATTATGAGTCTTCACCCTGGGTTTGGTTTGGCAGCCTCCTCAGTTATTACTTCACAGATTGGAAGGCCAGAAGAATCCAGTATGACCATATAATCTGACTCCTTACATCACACAAGGCTAAATAACTTTACCCACCAATTTGTCTATCAAGCCCATTAACCTGGGGTTGAACTAAAGGACCATCTTTTAGGAAGCCGACCAATTGATTAGACTCCCAAGGATGGAGAAAGCTTCACTTCCTCAGCAAATCATTCCAATGTGAGTCAGCAACATCGATTGAAGCAGGTACTTAAAAACATCTTTCAGGTTATTTTTATCTCTGATAAAAATTAAAAGGAAATGCAAGGGGGGAAAGAAGTGGCATTCTCTAATACAAGCTAAACAAAGAGACCCTTCTTGCAGAAGTATGAGAGCAGCATTACAAATCCCACTATCAGAGTTATTTATGTGTAGCAGCTGAGGAGAGCAATTCAGATTTCTGGAAAGTGATACTAAGCGGGTCTGTTTGGAATACCGTCCTTTTATCATTTGGCCTTGTACCTTCTCCTTCCTTCTGCACTCTGAAATTTCAGAGGAGCTGTAAATCTACTGCCTTCCACCAGTCATTATTCCTCCTTTCCAAACTGCTTATTTCATTCCAGGAATAAAAACCCCAAAGCTCCAGCAATTTGGTTCTTTGCCAGTGGCTAAATTAATAGCAAAAATAACAACAGGGGCTTGTGGAACTCAGAGCATTTACAGACTTCAAGAGAAAGAAAAGCTGATCTGGGGGGCCTAAAACTATATCTCTGGATGGCAAATTCTATGCAAGCTTTCCATCCATAAATAAGATTTCTGGAGCTCTTTTTTGAACCCTGATGCACAGCACAAATGTGGCAGCATGGTAAGTCAACAGATCAAGGCTGCCTCAGAGTAAGTCAGAGCCTTTTGAGCAAGAGAGGCCAATCAGCTGGTGGTGGGGTCACAAGCATTTTCCACCAAGAAGTACCAAACCCATGGAAAACACAGATACCTGCCTGCAGGTGTACTGCAAGGCCATGCAGGCTGGAAGCCACCACTTGAACTGCTCTAGCACTTTGCTGGAGTTCCTATTAGCTATAAACACTTTCCAGGAACCTGGGAGGTATTATGCATACCTCAGCAAAATTCCTTCTCAGTGCGCATTACAGGCAGACACATGCAAAAATAATTTTAGAAATCCACACTCTTTAGGTACTAAATAGTTTGATATTTTAATATTTTGTTCCCTTCAGCTGTACCCTTGACCCAACATCCTCGGTGGCAGGTACACGAGGGCTCTCAAGTGTCTAATGGTTCTGTGGTCATCTAAACTACCAAAGCTAGGAACTTCAAACCTTCTGCAGATCACACTTTACAATCATTGCTCTCTCAAAAGAAGGTGTTAAAAAGAAGTTGAAAGAAGACCATAAAAACAGGTCTGGAATGACTTCCCTACAAGATTAAGATATGAATAGTCTCTGACTTTAAGAAGAAAAAAAAAATGATCAGAACAGTGCCACGGAAAAAAAAGAACAATAAAGAAAAGGTAAAATTTAATAGTACAAGTATGACCTCATGGTTGAAACCCCAAGGCAGATGAGAAAAAATAAGTTTTATTCAACCTGTGGAATTTACTGACGTAAGTTACCACTGACCATAAGCACAACACACAACCTCACACAAATCACACTACTCCAGATGATGTTTCTTAATAAGGTGCCAACAAGCCAAAAGATGAAACCTAGAGTCAGCAGGAATGAGTGTGACACACATGAAACTCTCAGAGGCAGCTAGACCCACCCCACAGAGAGCCCAGAGCCGAAGGAGGTGGCAGTGACTTACAGGTGGAGAGAACGTACGCTGGAAGCAGCGGATCCCAGGGAGGGAATGGCAGTCAGCTCATTGTTGTCCAATCGCCTGCAAGAAACAGAAGTTAAGGGTTGAAGCCAAGCAGCCTGTGCCCAAGGATACAGGAGCAGGGGAGGGCTGGCACTGACACTGGAGCAGAAGCCTCCATCTCAAGGGGTTTGTCTGGACCTCTGATGGCCACACCTTGCTCTTTAATACACAACAGCCACCATCACTGGTTCCGCCGTATTGTCTTTACAAGAGCAAGGTTTCTTTTCCCCCTGCCACCCAGTCCCTAAAGTGCCAGGGAGGAAAGCATTGTGCCACAGCCCTCCACTAGCCTGTGTTTCCAGAGTCATCATGGAGTCAAGCCTGAGACAGGAGATTTTTGCACCTAAGCCCACGGGTCCCGCTGCCTCAGGACAAGAATTTAACCCCTTCCCCAAGCAGCAGCCCCTGCTCACCCCCTCCACACCAGGTCAGGGCCTGGGGGCACAACTAAGTGGCATCCTCTCCACACCAGGACCAGCTCTGGAAATCCCAGAGAGATGTTCCCACAAAGCCAGCAGCACGCAGTGCTGGGCACAGGAATGTTACCAGACACTGGGGCCCTGCTCCAGGCAGCCAGGGAGCACAGTGAGCCGCGGGTGAATGGAACCGCAGGCCACCCGCTCCTGCAACCACCAGCACAGAAATGTCCCCTGCAAGGGCCTGATGCTTGAAGTGTTTTTCTGACTGAAAACAGATCCTTGCCATGTGACTGGCTCTTCCTTGGTTTAAAGAGCCCTTGTTTGTACGGTGAATTAGTCAATTAATTACTGTAACAGTAGCTCGTCTGGCTGCTTTAAAATTACCTAATTTCTCATCCTTCTTGCCCACTCCCCCCTCACACCATTTGCTGCGTGATCACAGCCAAGCCCTAGTTAGGCTCCCCAGGACCCCCAAACCACCTCTGATCCCACTGCTCCTGCTTGAGGCAGAGCCTTGCTGGGTCACTGCGGGCCTTCTGAGTGCTTCCCTTCTGCAGGGAATCCTGAAAAGATCACAATTTGGGTGCAAAGCACAGCATCCCAGAGCTGCGCAGCTGAGGTGTGCTAAGCCACAGGCACGAGTAGGGGCAATCCTAAATTATGTTGGGTTTTTTTTCCCCTCTTCTTTCCTTTAACATTATTTTTGGTAGGTGGAAGAGGGCAGTGGCACATTCATCCCAGAACTTCCCTTCTGGCTCCTCTGGGAGGAGGCAACATATTTGATTTCACGCGGAGTTCCAAGCACTGCTGGGATAAAAGCTTTCCTCTGCCTCTGACATTATACCCATGCCTTAAAATGTAAGGGAAAAAAGCCATATGCATTTCCATTCAGCAAGGAGCTCCACTCTGCAACTAAAAGCTCATATTACAACATGGTCTAGAACTTCCAAAGGTCCAGAGCAAGCTGGAAAGAGCATTAAAATGCTTATTTGTGGCATGTTTTCATTAACATCTAACTGAGCATCTTTTGGAGAGGAAAGAGCCTGGGTCAGCTCTGGTTAAGCAGCTCCGACACCAACCAGCATCTAACAACTGGTCAAACCCTCCTCTGACAGAAGTGTGATATTCATATATCAGCCTCCTGTCATGTCAGGAGTCAGTCAGAAGTCGTTCTCCCACCTCATTTTCTCTCTTGGCTCACAGGCACCGCTTGCTGACACAGAAGAGACAGCCAAGCTGTGTATTTGCCTGGGATTTCCCACTCATCTTCCCTTTTTCCCCATGTAAAGGAATTGAAAAAGAAAAAAAGAGGGGGAAAAAACCCCTCAAAACAGAACAGCCAGGCTCAACAACCTTAAACTTTCAGTCTCCTTTCTCTTCCCCAGCCCTCACCTTTGACGACACAAGCCTGCTGCCTCTGGATGCTGAGGCAGAGGAGGAGGGGGAGGCCACCCATATAAAACATTTACAGTCCAGTTGCCAGGCTGGTGTCAGGCTGAAATGAAGCCTACTCAAAAATAGCACAGCTCTCCAGAGCTTTCAGTGAAAGGCACTTTAGAAAATAAAAGGTGAGTTGTTTGGAGACAAATTTTAGCATGGTTACTACTTTCTTTGCTACCAATGAGCTTGGAAAGCCCCACAGCAGCACCCTCCATCCATCCTTCCAGCCAAAGAATGAGAACGGATGGGCTCCAGGGGATTGTCATTAGATGAAGCCACCAAAGGGAATGAGAAAAAAGATCAAGTGTCCTGAAGGAAAGTAATGTCCCAGTCCAGCCCCTACCCTGAGCCTCCACCACTTATTTCAGAGCACATGGGATCACAGGGTTTTGCATCACTTTGAGCCACTAAATTTCAGCCTACACAGACCTAAAACTTTAAAAAAAGCTTCTCATAAAGGCCACCAAAACAAATCACACAACCAACCACCTAACCTCAGGGAAAGGGAAAAGTGTAGGGTAAATTCTATTATTTTATCACAATCTCAGTAAAGCAAAACAGAGCATCAAAGATAAGGTGTGAAGTTTAAATCTTTTGGTCTGCAGATATTTTCTTAAAATCACTGGAAAACAAAATGTTTTCAAAATATACCACACTAATTATTCACATGGAGAGACACACACAGAGTTTTAAGCCTTGTGTAATGCTCAGGAACCACAGGCAGCATGTTTAAAGCATCATGGGAGGTTTCAGGTCTTATCAATGCATCTATTATTTGGGGCAATCTCTTTCCCTGAGGCTGCCTTGGTTTGCCCAGCACAGCATGCACAGAGAAATACTGACTTGCTCTCGAGACATGCCACAGCGTGATGCTTATTTCATGAATGTTTGTAAAGTGCTTAAAAAAAAACCCTCAGAAAGAAGATGCTCTGGCAATATAGATGTGGTTCTCCTTGTGAAAGGAAGTTTATTTCAGTGGTCTGTGGTTTAGCTCTTATTCAAAAGCAACCAAGATTAGTAGATAGGGCTTTTAATAGAGCTTCTCCCTCACACTTCCCAGAGCCTGCCTTCCAGGCTGTGCTCCAGACCTCTGCCTCCCTTCCAGTCTCCCATTTCTGACTGCTCCCTTTCCCTCCTACTCACTCTTCTGCTCTCTCCCTATTCCCTAACCCTGTCTTTCTGACACAGCAAGCAGCTCTTATCTGCCCATTACTTTGTGGGCTGCATTACTTATCTCCCCCAAAACCCTGACAGCTTTTTAAAGTGTTTTAACCGTTCAGCGCAGGGCTTGTCCCGCTCTACACACATGCAGCACTTTGCTCAAGGGAATTCCCTACCTGGGGAATCAAAAGCCACATACATTTCCCACCCCATGCTCCCTGAAGTCACACACCTTCAGGTACTTCCATAAATAAAAGCTATTGCTAAGCCACAGTCATGTTAGGATAATTCTAAAGTCTCATGGGATCAGGGCTGCAATTCTTTTCTTTAAGCACAGAGCAATTTAAGGCTTTCCACAGTTTAAAGAGAAGTTGAGGAAACAGATCCTACAGGCAGTGTTCCACTGACTCACATCACTTTCTCTCTAAAGATCATGAAAAGCTGATTTCAGAGCACTGCAGTCACTTCTGATATATATTCCTCACTTAATCATGATCCTCAGCAAGTCCCTCCTATTCATGTAAGCAGAGGAGCCAGGGGCAATCAGGCCAGGAGAGAAATGCTACATTAATCCCCATAGTCCAATCCAGCAGGCATCAGTCAGGGAGAATTCCACTTTTTGCCTATTTAAAAATCACAGGATCTGGCCCCTCCATGAGTCCCAGAGCCAAGACTTAATGAAAACAGACAGACGACAAGAGAAAATGCTTGATAGAGCACAGCATTGTTTCTGAAAGGAAATGTTTTTTTTTCAGTTTCCCATGAGGCATCAGTAGCTCTTCAAACAGAGCCCAAACTTCAAGTATGCCAGCGATTCACCAGGCAAACACAAGCTCATTACCTCAGCCCCCCGCCTGCAATTTCAGTCACTTTCGCTTTTCAAATCCCAAAATTGGAGCTCCTGGAATCCCTGTGAAGGGCTGACAATGCAGCCCCTCTCTCAGTGAAACTGCTGAGCCTTCACAGAGATCGGGAGCTTGGAAAACCTGCAGTTCCCTGGAATAGGTTTCTTTTACCAGCAAGGAGGGCCTGGCACAGCCACTCAGACCATCACCAGCTCCTCTTTTCCCCAGCAGAGCAGAAGAGAGCTCTGCTGGTTTAGCCTCTCCTAGCAAGACTTCCAACAGAATTTGTTCTGGTTCCAAAAGGAGCACAAATGTCTGAGAGAGGAGGAGACACAGTTAAGTACTTTGTTATCCACTACACTACACCTTTGTTTCCTGGGAGATTTGGGCTAGGTTGGCATCAGGTATCATAATCCAGGCTGTTCTGCCTTGCTTCAGGGTTATGCTTTCAGCAAGGAGCTTTGTGTGTATGTTCAGGTGTGCTGAACTGCTCCCTCCGAGCATTGCACAACACTGAGGGAGGCGAACTCCAATGATTTCCAATAACAGCTCTGCTGTTTTAATTGGGATGTTGTGTTCTGCTAATTAGTTAGTTTTAAAAAAGCAGCACAGGTACAGTATGGAGGGAAAAAACCCCCACATCAAGTCAGACCTGTTCATTCAACTTAGCTAAAGGAAGGTACTGTCTTAGGAAACGAGATACAATTTCCTCCTGGCCCAGAAGCAGCCCTGGCAAAATATAATTAAAACCTTTGAAGGAATACTTACACTTCCTGCAGGTTCGACAGCTCTGCAAAGGCAGAAGGATCAATCTCTGTCAACTTGTTGTAGCTCAGGTTTCTATTAAAATAAAAGACAGTGGGATCAGCAAACTGCAGTTTCCCTGCTCAGCAAAACACAGTCGTCTTAATTATTCTGGATTGCACTGGGAGGGTTTGGGTTTTGGTTTTTTTTAAAAGAGAAACTTAAATGGGAGAGCAGCAGTGTTCTGCTGAATACACAAGTAAGTTTAGTTCCATGACAAAAATGTTATCTAACTCTCCTCAAGCTTCTTCCTCTTTTGCATTAGATTGTGTGGTTTTAATTTGTCTTCATATTACACAATTACATTTATTATTCTACTATTGGTTATTCACAACCACAAAACTAATCACAGATGAATAGGATATTTCCTGACAAATTAAAGTCTGAACTGAAACAATCAACAAACCTTCCACGAAATATTTTATAGCTATATTCACATGGAGTATTTTTTTGTACCACTGTGTATTACACATAAAATACACCTATGTACACAGGTATGTACACTTGCTTTGTGTAAACATAAAATATATTCTACATTTTCTAACAAGATGATATACTTAGTATATTACTAAATGGGTTTTTTTTATCAGTGAATACAGCTTGCAAGCCACACAGTAGTACACACTTTGGTCCTCAACAACCGCAGCCAACACTTTCCAACTATCCAACAGCCCAAATCGAAATCATATTCTAGCACTGTTGGGTGACAAATGGGTTGTGCTGTATTATCTGAAAGCAGCCTGGTGGGAGAGCAGACCTGCCTCACAGGACACCCGTGATTGGAAACACATCCAGAGCTCAACATGCTTCAGGAAGGAACACACTGCAAGGATTGCCAGGGACAGCAAACAGGCAAAATAATGCAAATTAAGTGCCAACTCCAGAAACCACAAGCAAGAGCTTTGCCATGCTCTGCTGTAGCATCATACAGTGCAATAGCAGACTCTTCCCTCCAAGATAGGCACTCTCAGCACACCACACAGGAGAGGTCAAACCTGCAGCTAGGGAATAACCAGGAGAACACAGATGAATTAAGACTAAGTGACTAATGGTGCAGAAAGTAACAAGTACTTTAATTACTATTCTGTATGCAGTGCTGGCATGTTTCAGTTGGTGTGTAATCTAAAGAGGGAGGAAGCAAATTGATGGGTGGTAGCAGAAAAGCAACCACAGTAAATTGTAAGGAAATTGTGAGGGGAACTTCTTTAATTTTACTTTGCTCCACACCCTGCTCTAGGATATTACACTGGGTAAAATTCAACCCTCTTGCCTCCTCTGCAGGGAGGTTACACCCTCTTACTGCACCTCTGAACACAACCCAAAAGATTCATAGCCTGATTTTAGATAAGCCCTCAAACACTGAGCTGCTTATTCAAACCACCAAGCCAGTCTGACTAGAAAACTGGCCAATCTTCCCTGGTTTGGGTTTTTCTTTGCTTTAAAACTGTGCCCACAGAAAGCAAGCAGGTCTGGAACCCAAACAGGTAAACAGAACCTAAGTCACCGAGGCACCTACTGGACTTTTACCAATGTTCCATGACCCAAGAGCTGAGGCACACACAACGAAAAGGCAGCTGCCGGAAGAGCATTGATGGAAAATACCTCTTGAAGTGCTCACACTAACATGCTGCACTCTGTGGCAAAGCAAAGAGAACTCGCAAGGCAGCCTTACAAATACCAAGACTTGAAAGACTGCAAAGCTTACCAACTCTGCATGATTAGCAGGAAGTGATAAACACCTCTTTCAAGCTAAACAGCAGATACTGATCACCTGCCTTCTTGTAATGCATTTATGGGAAGTCCTCAAAGTGTTCCCCTGCACGAGGGAATCATTTGATGGCTCTCACATCACACCATTCCCCATCATTTCAGAGCAGCCAGCTCTGAAGGCAGCTCCTTGCATCTTGCCCAAAATGTTCAGTTTTTTGCCAATACCTGCTGTGGAAGAATGCTCTACAAATCAACCACACAGGCTGGCTCTTAACAGAGCCTAGAACTGAAGCTATACAGGAGTGTAAAACCTAACCAAGCATCTCAGTTTATAATATGCTGTCCTGTAAACCCCTACTGTCTTTTAAAACACTCAAGAGACCTTTAAATCAATACCAGCCTACAGCAGATATCCATTTCACTATGAACTCAAAGGCATTTATCTAAATAAAAGTCAAACTGCAGTTTAAACTCGGAGTGTGTTTGAAAGCCAAGTCCATATTCATAGCACAATTACGAATTAAAGTACAATTTGCCCACAGATTACATTACTACTTTTTTTTTTTTCTAAACCATACAGTAAGATCAGGTTGGAGCTTGTCCCTGTCTGATCTACAGGCAAAAAGGGAAAATACAGCAGGTAATGTCCTACAGGCTCAGCACAATAAAGCTGACACAGAAATACAAGTGACAAACTATAAGGGGGAAATACAGCCAGACGTGACCGTGCATGAATCCATCTGCTTTCATGTATTTCTATGCCTTCTGCTGCAGCCAATCTTTACAGTTTTTAAGGTAATGTATTTCTCCTCAACACATTCCTCTGCAATAGGCTAAGAGGCTATTTTATAAAGCAAGAAACAAGAACACATGCACCAAAACTGATTATCCCTACACTTGCCAGAGGGACCAGATCCCTGGCTTAGCCTGTGCTCAAGCACTGAATGACACTGACATGAACCTCCGAAGTTCACAACTGAAAAAACAAAGAGCTTCATAAATTAAAGGATTTCACGGCCACAGGTTAACGCCACCCAAAGTGACTTTCTGATTATTGTTGCTGCCATTCAGGACATTTGAACACCAAAGTCACTGCACAAGTAGCTGGTTCTTCAGATAGCAGTTAGTTTGCTACTCCAGCAACAGAAAGACTTTCCAATAGTTGCTGCAGAAATGCAGGTGAACTCCATCTTCTTGCATGCCAAAGTCTTTAGTTCTCCTGACACTACTCACTCCAGCTACAAGTATCCTCACTAAATGTACAATACAGTGTTCAAAAATCAGTGGGGAAATGAAAGCTAGAAATACAGTCAGCACAAAATAAACACGGGACTTGAAATTACACAGATATGCCAAAATAAAGTTTACTGAGTTTCCAATGCTAGCTGTATTTTAACTTACATTAAAATACCCACGAATTTGTAGCCTGAAGCACTAGCAATCAAAGGATGTGTTTCCCAGAACTCTGATCCCCTTACTAGGCAGTATTTGGCATGCCAGTCACAGCATTTAAGTGAGAGAAAGAATTAACGTGCTCCAATAGATAGATCATTGGGACTGGGAGTCAGGAAACCTCTGTCTATTCCTGGCTCTCTTAATCTCCTGCTGTGTGACCGGGTCATGTCACATCACCTCTCCAGAGCTTTTGTTTCCACAGCCACCCTTTGTCTGTCTTGTCTATTTAGACTGTAAATAAAATTGAGGTAGGTATTGTCTTGGTTTGCCTGATGCTGATGAAATGAGGCCTCAATCTTGGTTGGGCTCCAGTAATGCAAATAAAGAAGGGAACTCAAAACTTGAGGTCATGGGTGCACATGATGCTCTCCCACCCCTAAGCGTGGGTCCCAAATGTCCAGCAGTGAACGAAGCTCTGCAGAGGCTTTAATGTCCCCACCAGTTTGGCCTCTCTGAGCTGAACAGACCGGCAGTGCAGGCTGACTGGAGATGCCAAGCCTGGGGGCACAGCTGTCCTATCAGTGAAAGCTGTCACATTTACTGTTCCTCTGTAGCAGAGAATGCCTTCCTTCTCGAGGAGCCCCTTGGGATGATGCCACAGTCTCCCAATGACCACTGAACAAATGTTTCTGCCATCAGGTTTCCAAAATGTCTTCCTCAAAGAAAAAGAGCCATCTACTCTTAACATCAAAACCCTGCCCTTTCCCAAATCAGCACTTGCTCCACCATCTGAGCTCTCTCTCATCCTGGGCATCTCTTCAAAGCCACAGTTTATGAAGCATCACCTACAGTGTTTTATGCCAGTTTCAAGAGCCCATGTCTCTTCTTCAAAGAGCCCCTTCAAGGGGTCTTTGGTGCATGTTCTGCCCATTTCCTGGCACCTACACATGAGGTTAGCTGAGCCCAAACGTGAGACTGCCCACAAACTGCCCTGTGCCCTGGGCCTGCTTCTCTGCATGGGTACATGTTTCTGTTCAATTACTCATGGAAGGATATTTTGATCCCTCCAAGGCAACCGTGGAAAGAAAATAGAATTCAATTAATATAAATTCAGGACAAGAGCCTGGGCTGCGAGTTCAGGGAAGCATCCTATGAAGGTTAAAATTTACATCTGGCAGAGGAGAAAGAGCAGAACCACCAACCTGAGTGACCCCTAACATTCAGATTTTTCATATCAGCTTCTATTGAACAGGGAAAGTTGGTGGATGTTTTTAAACTTTATTCTGACTTACTGGCATGAGAAGTGCTCTGCATATTATTTATCCATTACACACTTCAAGTCTTCCTTGTATTGGCTAATCCAACAATGTAGGGTTTTCCCCTCCTGTCACTAAGATGCCCATGATCAGGAACTAAGAGCCTGTTAAATCAATATGGGAAGGGCCCTGTTCTGTCTTTTCAGCCATTCCAGTCTCTAAGTGAGAAAGCAGTGTTTGCCTTCAGCTGGCATCGTGAAAGTGGCACTGTGGATCACTGAACACTGCAGAGACTGAAAGTCTTCTGGTTAAATAACCAGGTATGTTCAAACTACCTCCCAGAAGAAACAATGCTGTCACAGAAAGAGTCCTCCTTGCCAGTGAGGAGGGATCAGTCAGTTCTTTGACCTGTGAGAAGCCAACCCTGCCCCCTTGGGCAAGGTGCAGGGTAGACCAGGAGTTCATGTACAAGTTCTGGCTCTGCTTTGGGATCTTGACCAGAGCAGAGCAAAGCCACCTCTCTGTTGAAAACAGAGGTGCCTGTCTGGCTTACCAGACAAAGGAACAGAGACATACATGGCTCCTGGTCTCTGCTCACCACGACGACGGCTGAATTCTGTTCAGCAAGGTGAAGGTTTCCGACCCTTACATCAAAGCCATTTATTTGTCAGTGCAGAAGATTATGTCAAAAGTGTTTCTGCACCTTTTGATGACAGGCATTGGAGAAAAGGAGGATGGCTTGAAATTCTGTCACTGCCAACTGTGGCTTTCATTAAACACTTTGTCAACCGTTGTCATAACACAACTTTTCATTGCTCCTGCACAAAAGGGAGCCGAGGCCCAGAACAATTGAGCCCTGCAGTAGAAATTCCTCTGGCTCATCTGTCGAAAGATAGCTGCCTAGTCTGCAGCTTACTGAATAGGCACCATCCTCTTCCCACATGTTTGTAGATGGCTTTACAGCGCTGGAATGGAGGCCCCATGCACACTTGAGTGGGTATGAAAAGCATGGCTGCAGCTGAATTAGCTTGGAGATGGGGGCCGGGGAGCAAGACAGGGAGCACGCTGCCCATGCTAAAAGTGTACAGCTGTGCAGGAAGAAAGCACACTCAAATGTCTCTTTCAAACAAGCTTGTGAGGTGCCAGAGAGATGGCAGAGTCCTCGTAAGCAGTGACAGGTCAGCATTAATGCTGAAGCGCAAAGCCATCAAAGAGACTGCATGGATTCAGGTGGTTGTATGGACTGTCAGGACAGAAAGAAGTAGCTTTAGTCCATTCTTGATTCCTGTGCACAGGACAGGTCCAAATTCTACTCCCATGAGGCAAGAGCAGCCAAACTGCTACTGCAGCCTCTTCTCATCAGACCTGTGCTCCAGTCCCTTCCCCATCTCCACTGCCCTTCTCTGGACATGCTCCAGCACCTCAATGTGTGTCCTGTAATGAGGGGCCCAGAACTGAACTCAGGATTCAGTGCGTGGCCTGGCCAGTGCTGAGAGCAGAAAGATGATCACTGACCCGGTCCTGCTGGCCACACTATTCCTTGTACAAGCCAGGGTGCCACTGCTCTTCTTGGTCACCTGGGCACTTGCTAGCTCATGTTCAGACAGCTGTCAACCAGCACCTCCTGGTCCTTTTCCACCAGGCAGGTTTTCAGCCACTGTGCCCCAAGCTGAGCCCCTTGCGATTTCTGTTATAGGGTACCCTGAGTACTGTGTGCTGCCTACAAGTGCAAAGCATCCAGCTTACAAGAGACTCTGAAACGGAGCACAGAAATGGCCCATACCAAGCATGGGAAAGAGTTACCTCCTAGAAGGAGGTAAGAGCACCAAAACACAGGGCACCAGAGAGGTGAATGTCTCAGATTGCTGCTCTAAGTGCTTTGGAGAGAAGGCCACACAGCACTCACATGGGTGAAGCTGTGCCCCACCACTGAGAGGTTCTGTTAGTGGCTCAGCTGATGTGTTCACTCAGGCTTTACTTATGTCCTTGTTCAAATTAGCAGCAGCAGCATCAAACTGGCTTGGGTTAACAGCCTGCTCATATAAGGGGCTTTATGTGCAGGAGGGAGTCAACTTAAGGGCAACCCTCAAGCCATAATATGAGCTAATTTGACAGTGAAGACAAACTTTGAGAGGTCATCCAGACACCAAGAAAACTGCACCATGAATCACTCTCAGTCATGAGCAACGATACCATCTAAAGGAAATTCCTGTAGTATGATCCCCAAAGAATTGATACCATGCCGATTCCAGCGGATGCGTGCAGCCATTAACACAAAAAATACTAATTAAAACCACATCACTGAGAAGCATTGTGCCAGACTACAATTTAATTTAGCATGTGGTTGGTATGGTCCAAGGAATTTGGGAATTATCTTACCTTCATGTAACTTTCAGGGACACATTTTCAGCCTTGGCCCTTCCTCCTGCTCTGCCACTCTGCACTCACAACTTTGGGTGCACCCAGAGCACACATCCGGCAGAGAGGTGCCTGGTGAGCACCCACCACAGCTGGTCAGCTCACACAGGACTGTAAACATAAATATGTCTATCACTGTGGACTGACAGACTCCAAGAGGCAGCACAGGATAAGCAGCCACACTCTCAGGGCTGAGGAAGGGCAGGAGTGCTTTGCAGGCGCACTGGGTAACACTGCACTGCTGCTGGGGCTTCCACATCTCCCACACCAAGAATTTTTACAGGCTTCTTTGTCTCTTTCAACCGGGCAGTGTCAGGTTATTTTAGGCCCTGTTTGGCTTACACAAACGTGTTTTTACAAAACCTAGGATCCCATTTCCTCCTATTTTAATAACCTTAGCAAAACTCAACTTGAGTTCCTGTCTGCTTTTTTCTTGTATTTTTCTTGGAAGATCATCTCCTCCAAACACCCATATTTTATTTCTTAAGACAGAAGGTTTAGATGCAACTTAATCTACAAATACTCCACAACACATGTACAAAGCACCTGGGTAACTCAGGTACTCATGGACCTATGCTATGACTCTGCACCATCAGAAGAGACATGAGGATACTCATTTCACCAGAGCTTGATCCTGGCCCACTCAACAAGAGTTTTCTCAGTATTTCAATTGCTCCATGTTCCAAAAAAAGTGAAGTGAGATTTCAAGAACTGAAGTAATTTGAAAGTCATCCAGTGGTCTCAGTGGCAAGGGTAGGACTGTGAGCCCCTGTTCCTGCAGTGAGATCCCCACCCCCAGTCCCAGCAACACGTGTGGCTGGGGCACGGACAGCCCCTCTGTTTCCTGGGGACATGTACAGCCCTCACCAGCAGCTACTCAGGGACTCAAACCAACCGAGGATGGCAGGGCAAAGGAAGCACAAATGACAAGGTATTCAACAACGCTTTCTCTGCTTCTGGAAAGAGCATTAGCCACAGGCACACAGCCTGAAGCCACTGAGGCTGCAAATCCTCCTGTTAGGGTCACACATTGCTCTGCTCCCAACAAGACAGCCCAGTCAAAGGCAGCGTTGTATGCAGGGAACAGGGGATGCTGCAAGGGTTAGGGAAGGCAGGATTTAATTGCAGCAATCTTTCTCTATATTTGCCTCTTTTATTAAGCTGCACTGCCTGAAGGAGTCTGATCCTCTCCAAAACACACTGAGGCATCAGCTCCAAGGATTGCATCAAAGCAAAAACACATTTCAAAGGGGGCATGAGCATCTAAATAAGAATAACTGTATTTAAGTTCATGTAAAGCAATCCTGCTTTGCCACCTGTGACAGGTAAGCAGTTGGAAGGAAAAGCAGGATGTGGAAGGGTTTTTAACCCACAAATAAAACTCCACCCATCATCTGCCCTGACACCCATAGGGTTTGTTTTGGGTTTATTGCTTTAATTAAAGTGCTAACTACTGCCATGAGAAAGACATAGCCTAAAACCAAAACCCTCCAAGTTGGTTGCTTGACTGTGTATGACCAAACTCATCTTTTTCTAATTTGATAGCAAATTTCTTTCTTGGTGATTTTGCATCCACAAAGCAAAGCACACTGTGTCTTAAACCACTGAAGCAAGGGCTGGATAGCCCAGCTCATAAACAAAATAGTCACCAAATAAATTGCTCTTGCTTCCATCACTGCTGTGTTTCTTTGGTAAATCAACAAAGGCCATGACTTCTTTACTAACATTTTCAATTAAGGTTCCCCACTGTGTATTCAACATACTAAACCAATTTATTGAGGATTAACAACTATATAATTTACTACACATATCTACCTTAGAACTGCTCCACCTCCATTAACAATAACAAGCTACACTGAAAAATCAGCATTAAGTGCTATTGACAGTTTCAAAAATGGCTCCTCCTGCAAAGCAAATATTTTCATCTGAAAGTTGTGCAATTCTTCACAAGTACTCACAGCAGATAAACCATGTTAAAACCTTTGGCTTTTTCAGATGTTTGGGAAGACCCATAGCAGCATGTTTGACTGCTGGCAATTGAACCCTCCCACCACATGACTTTGCAAAATCCAGCCGTGGGTTACAAGTTGAGTGCAGAGAGAAGAGAGGGAGATAATTCAGAAATTCCTCAAACACTGTTCAAAAGTTTCCATGATTTTAGAAAACTTCCAAGGTCCATCATTCAGTAATACTGAATAATCCATATTTCAAGATAAGTTTTCTCCAAACACAGAATTGTAATGTGCTCTGCTCTCTTTGGGGACTCAAGTGGTTTCAATCCCATCTGCAAGTGTTTCTGGTAAGCTCAGAGACCTTAATCAGCCAAAATGATATTTTTCCACTGCTCCACCATCACTGTTCATCAGAAGTACTAATTTAGTTAATGCACAACCTGGCACAACACTGTTCGTGCCACTATCCAGCAGCACCACATCTGCATTACTGCACACCAGGATGGGGGATCACCAAGCCCTGAGGAAGAGATTTTAGCACACAGCTGGAATCATCCCTTTGCAGAGCCCACCATGAGTGAGACTTGTCCATACCTGGCCCAGTGACAGCACTGGGCACAGCCCTGCCCTGCCCAGTCAGTCATTAATGGTGGGGAGAGGGCATACAACCCTCTCCCACTGTGTTTGCTCAGCGCTTCACTCGCTCGTGGCTCTTATTAATAGTTAATCAGGAAGGCCTGATCTCCCCCCAGAAAACATGCTTGCTTAGAAGTGGCACAAAGGAATATTTGTGCACTGGTTAAAATTAGTCAAGCAAAGAGTTGGGGGAAAAGTCTTAAAAAAACAGTGTGCAGATTTTTCCTGCAGCTCAGGCAAGGGGGCTCACTCCAGGCTTGCTCCAGCTTCTCCTGCACTTGACGCTGCTTTTCACCCACACAAAGGGGCTGCACCACCTCCTGCTCTCATGCAGTGATGATACCTAAGAGTTTCTAGAAGCATTTCCCAAAAAGAACCACTGCTGTCCTGTTCTCTACCTGGCTGGCCACAATACATGGCTGTTTCACTGGTGGCTGCTCCTCCCCAGCCACCCAGTGCGTCTGCTGTGCTGTCATCCAGGAAAACTCTCAGCAGATACATGGACCTGAAGCTCTGCCTGGTTAGATGTGCTGCAAAGTTTAACGGGCCAAGGGACCAGAGCCAGTGCAGCTCACCTGGCTGGACCTGTCAGGACAGAGGCAGTGGTCATCCCTCCTGCCTCTGCTCCTCTCTTCCCACCTGGCAGCAGTGACTCCAGTCTCACAGAACATCCAGGCAACTCTGCAGCTTTACACAGTGGAAAAAAAGCCTTCTCTGATCCCAGCAGCAGTCTGAGTTGAATTACAGTGCTGGACTCCTTGCTATGCCCACCATAAACTTACTCAGTTTGAAATCTACCAGAACAAGGACATTCCTGGCACTTTCCAGTGCCATGGGCTGAAACTGAGAGATTGGCCAAATCCAAACATCTTGTGTGTGGAAAGGAATGCTGTATATAACCTCAATCCATCTCAAGGACTAGTTACCCATGGGCTGTCTATGGCTGGCAGTGCTGCGTGCTGCAGGGCCAGCTCTAATCCCCCAGAGGTGTGAGGAACACATGGCAGACAGCTCTCCATTTGTAGTTTAAAAATAGTTTTTCTCTGTAATAAAGAACAGCATTTTAAGGGCAAAACCTGAAGATTTTAAGCTAAAAAAACCCTAAGTTTGCCATCCTGGCTGGAGGTGTGTGGTTTACACAAGCATCCACCCCCTTTCCTTTCGAGTAATCAATGGCCAATCATAATGCACTTCCACTCCAAGCACTTTTGTACTGCCAACAAAGCCCCAAGCAATTTAATGGATTTCTAACCCCAAGTTGGAAGCTGTACTACATCCAACTGATTCAATTTGTTCAGCCTTAGAGGAAGCCCTGGGAACAAAATGCTAGAAATAAAACCACATAACACTGATAACATTACAGAAATAGATAGACCGAGAAGCAAATGTTCTGTCCCTTTTATTTTATCTGACCTCCAACTTGGTTTAATTGACCTTCAAGATGGAAAGGCTGCATTTAAAACAAGCCATTTCCACCTAGATCAAGAATAACAGAAGTGTGAGTGTGCGTGAGTAACTGTGTGTGCATATGAGTGTGCGTGAGCGCGAGTGTGCTCTATAGAAAGTACTTTCCTACGTCGATGTTAACGTCAGGGTCAGCTATCAGAACAAGCATTCAGACTTTTTTGGCATAACTCCTGTATTGGTTTTTGCCACTGGACAGCAACAATGTCAAAGCAGATGGAGCTGAAGCTCAAGTCTTTGCCCAAAGAATGCCACAAAGTCATTGAGAGAACAATTAAATCTATTGCTGCTTTACATGCCAGCCTTCACGTTCCTTACACACAGCAGAATCTCACACAGGTACATTCATGCTTAAATAACTTGCACATGTACATGACTTTCAACACATGCATTTACAGACACAAAGGCAGTTCTAAACACAAATATGTACCCATGCATGTATGCATGAGGCAATACAATTACAGTGATGTACACAGCTAGAAAAGCTTTATCAGGGGAATTTGGGACAGCTGTACAACTTACAACTAAGTTGTGAACAGTGGTAGTAAAAAAATCTTTATTGCACTCTGCCCCAGCATATAATGTCATATCTTTTACAGAAGCACGATTTTAAAAATCTTTGAGACTTTTACAGTTTTTATTGGTGCTGTTTTTCAGCTCCTTCCACTTACAAAGCCAGATTTCTATATTAGTGCAACTCAGACCGCAGAAAGTCTCAGAAGGAGAAAAAGTTATAGGCAATTAAATTTTAGAAAGTTCTTCAAATGAGCTTGCTCTTTTCAAGTCTGGTATCTCAGAAATGTACAGGATTTTTTAAAAGTCAGTCCTTATTTACAGTGGCTGCAGTTTTTTGCTCTTTGGGTCTCAACCTTTCAGGAGTCCTAGGCAAACAAGGCTCCAGGCAGAGCCAAAGGGAAGAAGCAGGTGCTCATGAGCCCACATTTGCTCCTGCTCCCCACCTCTGTGTTGGGGGCACTGGAGCTGAGCTCAAACCCTGCATTAGCATCAGTCAGGCACCAAAGCTGAGCACACAATTCTCTTTCAGATCAGAAAGGTATTTTTTCATCTACTTCAAAGGGCTATGATGTACTTTACTGAATGGATGCCTTGATTTATTATTCAGTGAACTCCCTCAGATTTGCACAGTTTCTCAGCTAAAAGCATCACAGCTAATTCAGAGGGAATGTAGATGTTTAAGGTTCAGTCAAAGAACAAACCTTCCCTTCTACAGATTTTTATTCTTTCCACGTTGCAGAGGGATGGGGAGAAGAACATTTCCCTATTCTTTTGCTACGAGAAACAATTAAGAACCCACTCTGTTGCAAAATTGCTGGATTCAGAAGGTACTTGATAAACTAATTTCTTCTTCTTTTAACTATTATTACTGGAATCACACTGCTCCACTTGGCCTTTCAGATAAGATTTTTTGTTACAACTATCTTAGTTTCTGCTCACCAGAAGATGTGTATGTGTCACAGGAGCTCCAGTCCCAGCTCCAAGGACAGGTAACCCCTTCATCTGAATGGATGCTGCAGTCACGCAACAAATTCTGCAGGAAGATGTTAAAAGGCAGACAGGTCCTTCCCTCTTGCTTTGAGCCCACTTCACCTGGGCATAATCCAAAGTAGATGCCATCTTAAACTTACCTAATAGCCTCTAAAAATATTTTTTATAAGTCCCATAATGAAACTCCATGTGGGTGGCCACCTGGCTGCCCTGAAAATAGAAAAGCTAACACTGCAATTTGGCCAGGAACAGAAATACCCCTTCCTTCTTCCGAGTGGTCCTTGCAAGCCCAGGCAGTGTGCCAGGGGCTCACCATTCACTACACTACCTGCAGTTCTCAAAGGGCTAAGGGCTCCTTGGCTTCCCACCAACTCCTGCTCCAAAATATGGTTATTTGGGAAACATGAAGGCAGAAGGTGCTCTCAAGGTTTGTTATTGCACAGTGAGGGACACAGGTGCACTCATTGCTTGGAAAATTCAAACCATGTCCTTTTGAGAGTAGACAGATTAATCTCTATGAAGAGAATAGTAAGAAATGTCACCATTTCAAGGAAATCAGAGAATAATTAGGTCTTGTGGAAAGCACTGCTGCTCCGAGCACAGACAGCAATGGGAAAAAGAAGTGCAGCAATTCACATGAAAAGATGAAGAAATCCTGAGATGAACCGTGACGGAGAAGCCAAAGCACCCCACAAGAGGGGACGTGGGAGAGATGAAAGCGGACAAGCCCAAGAAGACCAGAGCATGACAGCACCTCACATGGCCAAAAAACCATAGGAAAGGAACCCCTGTGCAATTCATCACCACATCTGTGCAGCCATTAAGAGCAGATAGCTGCAGCAAACTGCCAAGCTGTGACTTGCCTGAAGGAGAAAAACTTCCTCAGTGCTTCCCAAAACTGGGCACTGCCAGGAGCAGGACCCTGGGTCAGACCGGCAGCGTGGGAGCACATGCTGGGCACACTCCGTGTTCCCAGCCGGGCCAGACTTCAGCAATGCCACGTTAAAAACCACATTTTCCTCAATTTGTCACAGCTAGTGAGGTATGAAATAAAAAAACCTTTCCAGATCTTCCAAACCCTCCAAGCCTTTGCAAACCAATCAAAACTGTGTAAAAATAAATTGCAGTGCATTTTATAGGGGAGAATAACTCTACTGCAACTGGAAACACATAATCTTGCTTTTCTCTAACAAAACCTACAGGAAATGGCTCTGCAAAAGTTAACTAAGTGATACTGAACTTTCTCCAGGGTATTGTATAGAAAATAACTGCAAAAATGACTGCCCAATTTAACCTTTTGTCCAGACTGCACTACAGAGCCACACCACAGAGGTATCTGGCTGATGTTAACAATCCTCTGGTGTATTCTCTAGAACTGCAGCAGAGAAAGCAGGTTATCTCACACATGCTCACCCTTGCCACGGCACAAAGCCCAGGCAGCCAACTGCTGATGGAAAACAGGGTTTTACAATTTTCCCTTTCTGTGGCTGGCAATTGGTTTTTATTTTGTTTTTTAAAGATGTGGGGCAAAAAGCAGAGCAGATGCCTGCATGCCCTGCATTCAGACCTGTCCCACGCTGGCAGTGCTGACATACCAAAGGTGACCCATCCCTCTCCACATCTGCCAGACCATCCATCCAGTTGTTAGAGATCGCATAATGTGATACTGGAGTATTTCTCCAATATCCTCTTTTAGCATCCATCACTAACACTCACTGAGCTTCTCTCCCTTTACTCACCACCTCCACCACCCCAGGAGGGGCTGCAGCAAACGCCAGGGAAGGATCTTTTACTCCCAACGCATCTCAGGAGCGGCACATCTGCCAAGAAACGTGGTGTCAGTATTTGCCTGGAGCTCTGCAATCACACAATTCCACAAACTGAGCCAAGCTGCCCTCCATCCTTTCTCCCCCACCATCCAAATGCTCCAGAGTGGAGAAGGTGCTGCTGCAAATACAGGATGCAAGTCTGGTTTTCAGCCTTCATTTCTTTTAGTTGAAAAGGAAGAACTACAGCTTTATACGTATACATATATACACATATATATAAACACATATATATGTTTATACACAGCTATATACACACACACATCTACTGAATCCCCAGCACCTCAGTCTTCACTTTCCATTAAATACACTGTACTGGGGGAGAAAAAAAAATCTAAGAAGAAACCGAGGCTTTTCCATATCCCCACAAAGCTTGGGTCCTGTGTAATTGCTTTAACCAGGACAGAGCTTCAAGAGCTAGAGAATACTGCTTGATCACATTAGCCAGCAGGAAACCATTTTATGCTCTTTTTTCAGCAAATTTGACACCACCACCAAAGTTGCTCCAAGACACATAAAAAACGCACCAAAAAAACACACCCATAGGGGAGAGAGCCAAAAATCACTCTAGAGCAAAGGAGGCTCACAATAAAATGCCTCCCATGGAATGGCACTGAATTCAATATACTGAAACAGCCACTGGGAGGGAGGCCAATACACAGGAATATTGCAATTAGCCTTGGGAATTAGCTCTAGTAGGTTGTTTCTTTTCCTGCAGCCCCACGCTTACGTCAAGTCACGTGAATACAATTACATAAACTCTACCTTTTCCATGAACACCTTCACTGGGATAAAGGTTCTCATTTTGCTCCACATAAAAACACTCTCCACAGGTTTATAAGCTTTAATTGCTATGAGAACCCATAAAAAGTGCCCAAATAAGTCTATTTAATGGTTACACATTAACCATCATACACCTCCAGGCTTGTGTTATCCACCTATTTGCTAAAGCAATAAACTGCTCGTAGGCAAACTTTTGAAAAATGTTGCTGCTGCTAAAAATGTTCCATTTCTGTTTACTAATAACTTTATAACTTGAAAACTCCTATCCATATCTGAAGTTTTCTGCTCAGTTCTTGTAGGGAAAAAGCAAGCTGGTTTTCAGCACAAGGAATCAACCCCAAATATCTCTTTTGTGCTTGAATCTGGATGCTGGCCCATAAGGCAATGCAAGAGCAGTACAAATCCAGGCTGGGAAGGATTTGGGTGAAGAGAAATATGTGAGTGCGTGTGTGTGTCTGCAGAGACACAGCTCCTCTGAACCGGAGAAGGACGAGTCTCTACGAAACGCCATGAGCCTGGACAGCTCATGGGAGGGCAGGGAAGCTGTTCACATGAGCAGGACCAACAGAAAGCGTTAGCAAGCGGTTCTAGGACAGCAAACACCCAAAATACTTCTTGGCAATTAAGGTAATTGCACTCAGTGAATTCACCCCTCTACCTTCACCTGCCACTGGGTGCAGACACTGGTGGGTGTCTGCAGCTCCCGTGGGCAACAGCAGGGTGTGGGACAGCACCAAATAAATACAACCTTACCACAACAGCCCCGGAACAAGCCACCGCAGAAAAACTCTGCAAGGCTACCTGAAAAAGCTCTCTTGCAATGCTCCACATGCCATAGTGGAGGAGGGCAGACAGCATTTCAATTCACTGCCCTGTACCCAAGGGAACATCAGTCACCTGGTGCAGCCCAACTGCTCTCTTTATGGCACTAAGTTACCTTGGGCACTGACAGATGTCCTCGTGTGCCATCACCCACCTCACAGACACATGCAGTTGACAGCAGGGGCATGAGGCCAACCCCAGCACCCCTTGCCTCCTCCGGGACTGGGAGAGGGCAAACGAGACTGAGCCAAGCAGCCCGAGCATGATTGAGTGTTGATCAAATCCAACTATTTCATAAAGTTTCTGGTATGCCCAGCCAGCTTCGTCTCTGCACTTTGCTGTGACATCCCTGGGATACTTATGAAAAGCTGGCAAATGGATCCTTAGACCCATTCTTCCCCCCCCCCCCCGCTATCAGAAAAACGCGCGCGCG